>JASJET010000085.1:3887500-4487500 GCA_034092305.1 Diaprepes abbreviatus | reverse complement strand
TTATATAAGCTATAACAAGACTATTCATACTTGGACAGTACATATTAACAAAGGGCCACCCACTTGCAAACTCAAATTGCCGCCATTTTTTACAAAGCTTAGGTTTTAACTTCTTAAATTAATTACTTATACATCTATGACGTGTGCTATGGATATGTATATTAAAGTATTTATTTTATATTCACACCACAATTACCTCTACACTGACCAATGACCAGGATGCTTCACTGCTAGGCAAATAAGGATAACGAATAGAATATGCTCGAATTCTTGTCCCGCGACCGAAAGCGCTGTTCGTTCCGCATGCGGGAGGTTAAGCCTACTATGTATGAACAGACTGATTATAATGATAGATAGATAGATAAGTTTTTATTGATTCCAATAAGTATTACGTACAAAAAAACCAAAACAATCTCAGAAAAAAAAAATATCATTACTGTAATAAACATCATAATAAAAATTATAGTTCATTCACAGCTGTAGATAAAGATAGAAAAAAAATTAAAAGGAAAAAAACCTCAACAATAATTATACAGATTTAAATACCTTTCTTGAATAATTCTATCAAATTAATGTAGCAAAAACAAAACAATTAAAACTTTATATAAAGGGCAATTGAGTGATACAGCCAACAACAAAAATTTTACTTCGAGAAAATGCTGCCTTTATCACACTCGTAAAACTCTTCCAATGTATAGAAGGCTTTTTTGCACAAAAGGTTTTTAGACACAGTTTAATCTATTTCTCGGTAGTAAATGTACATTTTCAGGTAAAGAATTAAAAACTTTTAATATAGAAAACTCGATATTTTTCTGCAAATAACTAAAATTATATTTATCAGAAAGCACATTTGTTTTATTTCTGGTAATGTAGTTTTATTTAATAGACGCACCCTCAAACAGATCTCTGCTATCAACAATAAACATCATCGAATCCAAAATGTACTTACCTATAGCCATCAAAATATTGTTACTAATAAAGATATTTCTACAAGTGTATTTTTGTTTCATTGCAAAAATACACTATAAACATCTTTTTTCCAGAATTAAAACTCCATTAATATCACAGGAATTACCCCAAAATATCAAACCATATCTGAGTCTGGACTGTACAAATGCATGGTAAGCTGACAGAGCTGCATCGATTCCAACTCTCTCCGAGATAAATGCAAAACAATACTGAGATATTTTAGTGGCAACTCTCTCGATGTGCGCCCCCCAGTCTATTCTTCTATCGATGTTTGGTCCCAAAACAACAGCACTCTCAACTGATGTTATTGTTGTATCCTCAAATGTTAATGTAAATGGATTATTGAATCTGTTGCCAAACACAATGTACCCAAAGTACCCATCGAGAATGTCCATCACATATTAAACCTTCATCGATAGCAACTCCGCCGTACTTTCACTGAATATAAGCGGTGTATCATCAGAATATAGTACAGTGTAATCTCCAGAGATTTCGGGTAAATCATTTGTATAAAGAATATACAAAATAGATCTAAGTATTGAACCCTGAGGGACGCCCCTCTTCATTTTAACCATTTGAGACACAATAGCTCTACCATGGAGATCAGACTCCACCACACACTGAATCCTGTCCGTCATATACGATCTTATTAATTCCAGTGCATTACCCCTTATACCATACATTTCAAGTTTTAACAATAATGTTTTATGATCCACAGTATCAAAGGCTTTAGACAGATCCAGGCACATGGCCAATGTTTGCTTTTTTTTCTTTAGTGATTCTAGAATTTGTGCAAGTGTCTTGTACAAAACTCTTACTGTGGATTTCCCTTTTCTAAAGCTATTGTGTTGATCTGATATTACAGAAAACTTATCCAGAAATGTTACAATTCTCTGATATAAAACTTTTTCAAAAACCTTGCTTATGACCAGTTGATTACGTACGATATTATTTATGTAAACCTCCCATGTGCACCATCTTGCCCTCCGCTAGAAATGGCCATGCATTAACATATTGAAATAAATAAACGTTGTAGATTCTAAACTGATATAAATAATAATAACTTAGACAAGGCCTGTATTATCACAAATTAAACACATATTTTCTTTTATTTAATATTATGCGTTCGATATCCATGAATGAAAGTAGGTTATATCATACAAATGATTTATGGTTAACGTAAACAAACTTCTTGATTTTTAGTGTTTTATCATATAATGTTGCCAAATTTATATATATATAAATTATTTTTTATTTTTCTGCTTTATGTTGAATTTATGATATATGGTTGGAGAGTTTAAAAAGGTTAAACATCGAGGTGATATATGATTTTTCGTAAAAAATGTTTTTTTCCGATTACAAAAATTTTCAAAAATAAGAAAGATATAGCAGATTATTTATTAAAGTATCTCAAAATTCAAAAAACCTAAAACGTTCCCCAAACACTCTCAACCCGATAACAAAATTGTCTTAAACTTTTCCTATTATAATTGTTTATCTATTTCGTCTATTTCGAGAGATCGAAATATATCCATCTCCAATTTGGGAGACACTATATTTTTTTAAAGATATATTTTATATGTAAATGTATGTTATTAATTACATAGTATCAATAATTGGAAATTAATGCTAAAAACATCAAATTAACATCACTCACCAATAATTATGTTTTCCATGTTTAACTTATATTGAAAAGTTTATCTATTTCTCCGCGTTGCCTAAAAGAGAAAAATACCTCCTGGTCAGCCATTTTAAATGGATTACAAGAATCAGTATATAATACACACAATAATAACCTGCACTTTTGAAAACTGAAACATGTAAATGTTTTTTAGATCATCAATTTTTCGAAAATTTTGCTTTACTTTTTTAAAGTATATTTCATGTTAAAGAAACATTTTCAAAACATAGTTGACCAATAATGTTTCCAATAGTACATTCTAGAATTTTCTGTAAAAAATCGTGTACATTGTTAATTATATAAGTGGACGAAAAAAACTTCACTGGCATATTTCGTGACGAAGTAAAATGTAATTTAAAAGGGCGAGATCACAAAATTAAAAGGGTAAAACATTGATCTTAAATACTGTTGTAATTAAAGAATTTTAGGTAAGCTTTCGAGGCTTAACTAAATACGTAATAGTCGACGTGTTGAAATTTATGTCGGTTGAGATTAAATTTTGAAGAGCATCTTAAGTTAAATGTCTTAAGAATTTAATTCGGGAGTCGAGTCAACTCGAAATATATTTTAAATTAATAAAAAAGTTTAATATCTCTTTATTAATATTTATCTTTGAAACATTTAAAATTAACATGTGGCTATTTTTAATTTGCTTATTTTCTTTTATTAGATTGCTGCATTGGCTAAGTGATTAGTTATAACACTTACGCTACAATAAACAATCAATCTTATGGTATTTATATTTGATTGGCATGTGTATAATGCAAAACATAAACGAATGTGTCTGGTACGCTTAAAGCTTGTACTTGATTAACCCCCTCCTCACGTGATGCCAATCATGAAAGTTGTTAAACATTGGGTTAATTCAACTCTCGATTCTCTCAAGAAAATTAAATGAACCAGATGATCACAGATTATATCGTCTTACAGATGCGATAAAAGGCATTTCCGCCAAAACCAAATTTAGTTACTTTGCTTGCCTCACGATCCACTATTACACTGGAAGAAATTGAAAATCAACAAGATTATTTAATTTTAACAAACCAAATTTCTATGAGGATTTTTATTAGACTGAATCTAACTTTATCGTTTACGTTTTGTTGTGCAATTTGCTACGTGCATTCAATATTTGTGAAACGTAACAAAATTAAGAATGTTTAATGTATTTACTTTTTCTAAAAATATATTCTCTAAATACAGTTCTTTAAAGTCATTCAAAAACGTACTTACAAGAACAAGAAAAAATAACTAATTTGTTAGAGTAGAATTGAATCAGTATTTTTCACTTTTAATTTAAAAAGGGGATTGTTAACACCTTTTTAGGATTTTATTTTTATTTTGTTGGCAGTGGAGAACTGTATCTTGTATTTCTTTCTACTAATTTTAATCATTGCTATGAGATTACTCGCAGTATTTTTTCAATTTTTCCAGTGTAATAGCGGGTCGCGAGACAAGCAAGGTCACGGAAATGGGACCCTTCAACTTTCAAGGCGCCGCCAAAGCTGTCGCATCTGTGAGATGAAATAACCTGTGGCACTATTATAAAAAAAATAATCTGAACTAAAAGGAAGTATTCGGAAACTTGCGACATATATTGAAAACGTTACTGGTAAAACTGTGAACCGGAATATAGTATGGAAGAATTAGAATGCCAGGGATTTCACGGAAGAACTCCAAGAATTAATTTCAAAACAAAACAGGGAACCAAGATTTTGCAAATAGCTATCTCGACACAGATTTTAAATTCTGGATATCTGCCCTCTTTACAGATAAGAGTAAAAATATTATTTGCATAGAAAATGAACAAATCAAAACTAAAAAAAGTGGATCAGTTGAAACGAAGAATAAGAAAACCCAACAAAAGTTTGGTTTTATCAATGACAAGACGACTGCAGATTACCATACGTGCAAAGGAGATCCAAAATATGAGTATTAATTATTATGAACATTTTACTGTTTTTTTTTATTAGATTGTCTTTCTGATATAGAATATTATTTTAAACATATAAAATTTTCTTTATTTATTGTATCAACCTTTTAATATAAAATTATATTTTTTAAGCCTTTTTAAGTTTCATTACCTATTAATTTTTAAAAATTAGCAAGGTGTATGTAGACTTTTATGACTGACTGTCCATATATACACTACCGTTCAAAAGTTTTGGGAACGCTAAGGTAACTTTAATAAAAACCACACTAAAATATGTAGGTTAGGCTTTATTGCGCTTAGTTAAATATATTTAGTACAAAGTACAAATAGCACTCCGCGATTCAAGAGAAATCTGAACACTGAACTCTAAACTAATAGTTTTTGAAATTATATACCCATATTTAAAAGATTAGACTTTATTCAATACAAAAACAATGACTAAAGCGGCCAATTCTAAGAAATCAACAACTGGCAGTGTGGTCATAAAACACGTGTGTCGGTATTTTTTCAAAATAAGGGACAATTGATAAGAAATTAGTAATTTTGTTCCTTATTGTTATAAGCACGGTCGTAAAAATAGTAAACTCCAATAACAACATGTTTATTTATAGTAAATCTAGAAATATACAATAAATTCAAAATAACTTTTGATTAGATGAACAGATGAATTTTAATTGAGATATTTTATCGAGAACGTTCTTAGCTTCCCTTCCTAAATGTCCTGTCGTGGTTTAATTTAAATTTTAAAATTTAGTGTTATGAATGTCATCAACAAATTATAGAAAACTATACCTTTACAAATTTTAGAGGGATCACATATAGATTTTTTAAAATGAAATTGCCTTGCAGTGTCACAGACCTTTTCAAAATTAAAAAGCATTGTTGTATGTTGTACAATACTTTGTCCGCGTCCCCTAAGGTTAGACCCGCACGTGCCAAAAGATCGGCTTCCGAACATCTGGTTTATATGGGTGCGTCCGTACAATATGGTCTTTGAATTGAGGTTTTTTGGTCGATTATGTTTATTATTATTATTGTACCTGAAACATCTACACATATGGTATTTTATTAGTAACTAAATATTAGTTACGGTCCTAAAATCTATACTTTTTAAAGTTAATTAATACCTGAGGTATTATAACGGTTTAATTATTAGAGAAACTATCACGCAAGTAAACAGTGATCATTATGAGAAGTAGCAGCACATTATATTTATTGTAGGGCTGAAAGTTTTATGAGAATGTGCTTCCACTTTTAAAATATTTCTAGGCATAACGTCACATTCATACTCAAAATTTTATCAATTTTAAATCCAACATCAGGCATGAAATACGATAAGTTATCGGCATGGAACAGAGAGGGCGCTAGCAGGATCAAATAATTATATTTTGTAAACATTAACTTCGAGATGACGCCCTGCAAAGTTTCAGATGTTTACGTTCAGTTGCTTGTTTGTGGCGATCGAGTGAACACATAAGGTTCGATATTTTGTGAAAGATGGATAAAATTGAAGTTCGAGCGGTTATAAAGTGCTTTGTTTTAAAGGGCTTAACTCTTACAGACATTAAAAATTAGTTAGATTCTACTTTAAAGGATTCTTCTCCTTCGTTTTGCGACAGTAAAAAATGGGCTGCTGAATTTAATCGTGGTCGTACATCAATTCAAGATGATGAGCGCTCGGGACGCCTAAAAACCGCTACAACTGACGAAATTGCTGGTATAGCAAACATCTCGATAGATCATGTCCACTACATTTTACATGATGTTCTTGGCATGAAAAAGCTTTCTGCGCGATGGGTGCCGCCTTTGTTAACAGTCGACCAAAAACGCCTTCGAATAAACACTTCGCAAGAATGTTTAGACTTTTTCAGACGCAATCCTGCTGAGTTTCTTCGTCATTTTATAACTGTAGATGAAACGTTGATTCACCACTACACGCCAGAGACAAATCAGTAGTCTAAACAGTGGGTGGGGGCAGGTGAAAGTACGCCAAATAAAGCAAAAACGGTTCCTTTTGCAGGAAAAGTCATGGCAACAGTTTTTTGGGATTCACATGGCGTAGTGCTTATAGATTGTTTAGAACAAGGCAAGACCATCACCGGGGAGTATTACGCTTCACTATTGGACCGTTTGCAGCATGTGATTAAATCTAAACGTCCACATTTTGCCAAAAAAAGTGCTCTTTCATCAGGATAACGCGCCTGCACACACAAATCTATTGTTGTTACTACAAAACTCCATGACCTACGTTTCGAAGTGCTTTGACATGCGCCATATTTGCCGGATGTGGCTCCCAGCGATTACTTTCTCTTCCCAATCTTGAAAAAATGGCTCGCAGGACGAAAATTCCCTTCAAATAACGAGGTCAGTGTAGCGACAACCGCTTATTTTGCAGGGTTGAACAAATCGCATTATACTACGGGTATTAAAATGTTAGAACATCGTTGGTCTAAATGTATTGAAGTACAATGAGACTATGTTGAAAAATAAATAAAAACATTTTCAAAAATCTTTTGTTTTCTTTATCAGGCCGAAAACTTATCGAACCATCCTCGTAAAGCGTCATTTTGAATATTTAAGTATCAATGGATGGTCCTTAAATTCATAGATATTAACCTGCACGCATTATCTTATCTATTGCAAGATTACCGACATAGTAATAGTAAGATTGTCTAAAGTATGTAAACACCAAAACTAACGTAAACGTCATGCTTCAATATTGTACGGCGCCACAAAGGTAATAAAATTAAATAATAAAAATTAAATCCATTTCGATAAGTATCTAATAAATTGAGATATTAATGAGGTTTTCACTAATCGTAAAAAAGTCCTTGAGACATGAGCTTATTTGCTGAATAGTCTGGTGAACCAAACGCCTGACCTCTTTATATTGTATGACATCACTTTCCATTTAAATATTTTCTTTAGTGGCTTTACTTTATTAAATAAGTGCGCGTTGTAATTTCACTTTTCAATAACTGGATTATCGGTTTCCTGCACTTCATCAATCAAAGGAACTCTTTTTTTTTTTAGAAACGAACAAAATATTTTTTTCTTCACAGTTCTGGTATAAGATAAGATTTTAAATCATAATATTGCCATATATATATACAGGGGCGGATCCAGCCTCTCTCTTTGGGGGGGGGGGAGGGCGATGATATCACAAAAGTACAGTATGGCAAGAAAAACAAGTTGTCAACGGGGGGGGGGGGGGGGGGAGTGCAAGCAGCATACTCATTCCTAATATAAAAGGCAGAATGGGTTCTATTTTCCTGAACTCAAAGCTTTTGGGAGGGGGGGGGCGATCGCCAGCATACAGACTCCTATACTCTATTCAAGAACTAGAGAGAGTAACAAAACTGTTACCGAAACCTCTAACGTACCTGCTCCAGTGCCGCAGGTAACTGAGAACTGCCGTAAATCTAATTATATTTCACTATATTTAAATATATTTTATAAATTTACTGCAACATAGAATTTCTGATAGTTTAATTTAATTTCTGTCAGTGAGCAAAGTACAACTTACAGTTTTTTCTTAGTGATTTATCTTGTTTGCGCTTGTTTTTATATATTATTTGAGATTAGTGAGATACCCAAAAGATATGGCTTTCACCTCTATATTTATTCCAAAATCGTTAAACCAGGGCATTTTTTCCTCAACGAAAAACTTATTACGATGAATGTTTATGATGCCTTAAGATATCAATATCTAGATGATAATGTTAAAAGCTCTGTTGAGATGTATTCTCACACGACAGGAGTTGGAAAATCTACTATGCACCGAAAACTGAAGGAGAAAAAACGACTGGAATTGTTAGTACTCCCAAGCCACATTCGATCACAGGCAAATGAAAAACCTCATTGGAAGAAGAGATGAAAACTGCAATTAAAGGGGTTGTATATACATTTTATTATGAGAAGCAGATCCCAACCATCTACAAAATTCTAACTAAAATCATTGAAGATCGCGATTGACCTGAAATTAAAAGAACTGATCTCTGGAAATTGCTCGGAAAACTTAATTTTTGCTGGGAAAAACCAGATAGAAAATCTGTTCTTATAAATCGTCCGGAAACTGTCCGTTGGAGACGTAAATATCTCTCTCAAGTAAAAGGTAGAGTTGCTAGAAATAACACAATTAAGAAAATTAATAATTTAACTAAACTTTTGAAAGATTTTTTTGAATAAAGTTACTGCGGAAAATTGGGAAAAATCCATATAATAAAAGAATAAAACAAAATGTGAGAACTCGATCTCATAATCGGTGAGATAGAGGAACCAATTATAATGAATTTTAGCGAAGATAGTTTCACTGACTTTGATTAGGAATTCGATACGTAATGTTTACTAGTGTAAACACAATTTATTATTTAAATTTTGGTTTTTGTTGTATTTTATTGTTTAATGTTGTTTATATGTTTTTTTATTTTTTTATATATTTTTATTTTAGTGTGTCCCACTCTTTAATTTTATATATATTTAATTCTAATTAGCCGTAAGTTTTTTATTATTTTATTATTGTGTTTGTGTCTTTTTCTTAAGCGTGTAGAATTAACATGTTTATGTTATTTTTTTGGGGCTATCGTATTTCCATATATAAAAGTAAATTAAATTAAGATATCAGTACAATAGAAATAAAAATAAGTAGATCTAATTTTAATTACAACATAAAAAAAAGTAATTACATTTGAATCCCTTTTTAGTGTTTAATTTTAATTCTGCAAATGGTTTAAGAAATAAATAAACTGAAACGTCAAATACCCTAAAAATGTTTTTAATTAGTAATAAAATGACCGATAGCCCCAAAAATATTTTATTATTATATGGACGAATTTATTTTTTTATATATGTTTAACTTTTTGTATTTTTGACAATGGATATTTTGTAAGTTTTTAAATTATATCTTAGAATTTTTTGAGAAAATAATCCTACGTTTTAGTCTATTATTATAGACCGGTATTTTTGATTATAAAATTTCTAACCCATTCCTATGAAAAATATATGTGTCTAACAAATTATGCTAAAAACACCGGACTAAAGAACACAGGTAATTTGCGAAGAGAAAATGGGTAAAAAATGATTTATTACTCTCTCTAGTTCTTGAATAAGCTATAGTATAAGAGGAAAAATCGGGTCCATTTTCCTAAACTCAAAGCTCTTGGGGGGGGGATCGCCCCCACCGCCCCCCCCCCCTTGGATCCGCGCCTGTATATATATGTTATGTCGGATATTCTCACGGGTGTGATGTGTAATCGAAAGTTTTCGGTCATTTCGTGTATGTGCTGAGTCCCTCTCAGGACTGTAAGGCAGCTGATGTTTCGGTGAAATTCCATTCACCATTTTCAAAGCTCACTGTATGGCGGCTACGAGCGCTCGTTCACGCCATACAGTTGTTGGAGACTAGTAAACTGCCACATTTAGTTTGTTTTGTTGTACTGAGTCGAGATCCTGACGCTACAATAGGTAGATTGGAAGCCTTCGAAATCTTGAACACTACTCGATAGTTGCTGAGCAAAATTAAATACAGAAAACTGTCGTATTTGGGGTCACATATTATGAGAAGATTATTATCGTGTTCTTCAGTTGATCATGAAAGGAAAAATAAAAGGACACAGAGGTACCGGCTTAGAAACATACGCGAATAGACAGGTATACAGAGCGCAGAACAACTTTTTAGACTAGCCGAAAATAAAGAGGAACTCGTCATTATAAACGCAAATATGTCTAGAATTATTTGCAAAATTTGATTATTCAAGAATATACTGTTAAGTTTTGCAACATTAAGAATGAACTTAAAACTTCAATCATTTTAAAAATGTTACTGCGACTAAAATCTGTAAAACCCGTTAAATATGTTTGTTTGTTGGTATTATTTTTGTTTTTAGAATTTATTATTAATTTATTTTATGGTCCATTCATTATTGAATAGTCTGTATAAGGAAAAGTATAACAGACCCATTAAAATGATTAAAAAGTTCTTATCACCCCACCGAGATCGATCCTGGTAATAATAAACGGAAAACATTGCTATCTATCTTCATTACTTCTGACAAATAATCCTATTTAGCGGAACTTGGACTACTAGGGAAGCAATAATTCGATAACTTAAAATGTTAATTCACGGGGAACAATATAAAACTGCCCTTATTTAAGGGTGACAATTCTTGGACTGTAAAAAAGGAATTTTACTAAAAGTTGCTTTGTAATTATTTAATGTGATACATTGAATTAAGTAAATAAACTTAAAATATTTGTAAATATAATGACCAAGTAAGTAAAAAATTAGGGTTAATGTAGAAAAACGACAAATCGTTTTTATATCATCAGTAATTCAAAGCAAAACACCCTATGGACGACTAGAAGTTTAGTTTATACGAAATAGCGTTGTGATCAGATCAGACATTCTTTTCCCTTTCGTAATTTCCGATTGCATCCCTTTGCATTCAGGCTTACAAAATTTTCAAGTTTTTATGTTGAACTATTTGGGAATATGGGCGCTACATAAATATTTCCACATATAGGTGCAATTTTGATTTTCTAAATCCCTTAGCAAGGGTGGGGTTAATCCTTGAAAATATAAATGAAAATAGTATCTCCGAAATATCTCTGTCTCAGTTCGTTGAGTGCTGGGCACTCTCTGAGGATATGATCAACAGTTTCATCCTCCTCCAAACACCATCTGCACGTCGGGTCGTCTTCGACACCGATTCTATGAAGATGGCCCCTGAAGTGACAATGTCCTGTCAACAGGTGCGCTAGGCCCAGTTATATGTTCCTTAGCTCACCTCATTCCAAGAGCTCGCCTCCATGATTCAATAAATTTGCTTTCCAGCAACAATTTTAATTCCCTTTTACCAAGAGCAATTGGGACAGGTAGTATTGGTTGGGGTTCATACGGTAAAGGGCCCAAGAGAGGCCTAGGAATCGATGATCTAGTATCACCACTCCATTTTTCTTTCATTCATTCTTTTAAATGAAAAGGGTTATTGTAAACGTAGTCTCCCTGCTACGAAACACAGTTGAATTAATTATTGCGTGATTTACAGAACCAGGACACGGATCGCTCGGCTCACACTTTTGTCCTCGGTCAACGGCGGTGGATTCGTCAGTGGGTCCGCCGTTGCCTTCCCCAAACACCTTTTACGTTCTTTCTATTATTTTAGAACTTATATTTGAATTTAAACCTTGACGGAATCTATTGTCGAGATGTAATCTTACAACACCACCCCCGCCAAGGTGTAGCTTGTTTCATATCAAATTGGAGATTTTTAGGTCTTAATCTCAGATTGCATAGAAAACCAGATGCCCAAGAAACCCGTTGAAAATGGCCCCTCTAATGGCCGTTATCGTGGGTTCTGTGTTGGAAACAACACCTCTTATGCAGCACCCCTCATACTGCAATGGTCCCACAACCAGGGATGCCATATTATATATAACGTAGTCCTCCTGCTACGAATTACAATTGAATTATGCATGATATACCGAACCAGGACAGCTCGGCTTACACAATTGACCACTAAAAGTTTGGGTGTTTCGTCCTCGGTTAACGACGGTGGATTCGTCAGTAGGTCCGCCGTTGCCTTTTCCAGGCACCTTTTACATGCTTTTTTATTATTTTGGAACTTGTATTTGAATCTAAATCTTGACGGAAGCTATCGGTGAGATGCAATCTTACAACAGAGTCCGATGAAACTTATTTCTAGTTGATAACAACCAGAGATCCTACTACCAATCTAAAAGTTGAAATAGTTTTAAAACTAAATGCAATAGAAGTTCGTAAAATGAATTTAATTCTTAGCTTAACACTGTCTACAAGATCCATAGTTACGTCCAATGGATATCCCCTTTTGTCATTTCATATATTTCAGCATATAAACTTCAAGAACCGAAAATTCTAGAATTTGTATTCCAAATATAATTTTATTGGCTAAACAAATTAGCAGAAAAGAACTTTTTCACATTTAAATATTTCATGAAATTCAAATAGATGACTTGCTCTCATATATTCGTTACCACGCTCAGAGCTAATGTCAAAAACCTTCCATTGATGGACAAGCAATTAAGCAAACTCCGCTGCAGGTATGTGCAATATGTAAAATACATGAATATACAACCACAATACACGAATATAAATGAAAAATGGAATTGCAGTTTATGTATTTAAATCATTAACACAAAAAAACGACTCTAGATAAAGCAAATCAATACTGGGTGGCAGTGGCGTAACTAAGAGTATGTGCCCCCCCCCCCGCAGATTTTTTAATGCGCTAAATTATTTTGCAGTCGTCTTGATCCTTCGTATTTACACTTTGGTAAAAAATTGTTTCTTGGTTTTCTCGAAACAGATTCACTAAGGGACTCAAGGGCGCCCCTGGATTAGCTGCGCCCCCCCCCCGCACCGCTGGGCTTGCAGGGTCGTTATTTACGCCACAGCTGGGTGGTTTACAATATTATACGAAAACAATTAAAGTTCTATATAGGCTAACAAATTAATTGCATACAGTATGCTGATTTTTTTTTAATTACACAACTCTGTCAATGTCAAGTACCTCGACTTATAAGATATTATGGGCGTGACTTTTTAAAAGTATTAAAAAAAATGATTTTAAAATTCAATCCCTATTTGTTTGCATATATACCGAATTGAAATAGTATAAAATCAAACGTATGCGGATATCCTGAAATTAAAATTTAAAAAAATCAATTATTATGTGTACTTTTCTGATGCTGCTATTTTGAACCAAAGAAACAGTGACACAGTGAATGATCTCATAATAACTAACGGCAAATACCTTGAAAATTTTTTTGTCACCAGTAGACTGTTAATAAACTTAATACCTTTCTAGGTTATGTTAGGCTACAAGGCGTCACTCGGTATTTCTGAATTATTGTTTTAAGTCTTGAACAAATAAAAAATATTTAGTTAACTTTTATTTAAATATGTGATTGATGATAAACGATAGAGAGAGAGAGAGAGAGAGAGAAATTTCACTTGAATCTAGACTATATCAGGTGTTTGTTTAGTGTGAATCTACGCCATTTGTCACAATACCACCAATCAAAACTTTTAAGATCAACCTTTTTTAATCGGTAAGCAGGAAACTCTATAGAAATTTTATTATTTTTAATTTTCGAATTTTAAATAAATTTTAGGTCTAAACTGGGTTCTAAGACCTAGATTTTCAAAATATTGGCGAGTTTATCAAACACCTTTACAATATCAAAGATGTATTAACTTTATGGTCAAAAAAGGCGAATACAGAAACCTGGAAATAAAGCATTATTTAAAAAAAATCATATTATAACTTTAATTTCTTGTTGCTGTGTTCTTGCGCATATTTTAGGACTCTTATTTAATCTTTCTGTTTCCAGTGGTAAATACCCAGATATTTGGAAACTGTCATATGTCACACCAATTTTCAAGAATAGAGATAAATCTTTAGTGACTAACTATCGTGCTATTAGTAAAATATCATTGATTGCCAAAATTTTTGAATCAATAATTGACTCCAAGATTAAGCCTTGTTTCCGGAATGTTATAGCTGAGTTTCAGCATGGTTTTGTAGAGGGGCGTTCGACGGTATCTATCATATATCAATATACACAGATTTCTCAAAGGCATTCGATCGTGTTAACCACAGGCTACTGGTAAATAAATTACAACAGTATGGTATTTCTGGAAGTCTGTTAAGTTGGTTCCAAAGTTATCTGTCAAATCGAAGACAAATAGTAAAGATTAAGGGTTACACTTCTGAGGAGGTTTTGGTCACATCAGGTGTGCCACAGGGTTCCCATCTAGCTCCACTCCTCTTTAATTTGTATATTAATGACATAGGAAATTTTGTTACTGATTCTAAATTTTTATTATATGCTGATGATCTCAAAATTTATAGAGCGATTAATAAGTTAAGTGACTGCGAGGAATTGCAAGAGGATCTAAGGAGATTGAATGAATGGTGCAGAATGAATGGTATGGAGCTGAATACGGATAAATGTAAAGTAATGAAGTTCTACAGGAAGAAAAATTTTATACAATATGACTACATGATCGGTGACAGTCTTTTGGAGCATATGAATTTCATAAAGGATCTTGGAGTATTCTTTGATAAAGATTTGAATTTTAATTATCACGTTAATTACGTAACTAACAAAGCTTTGAAACTGTTAGATTTCATTAAGAGATCACTGACTGATTTTTCTAATGTCGAGTGTTTCAGAATGTTGTATTGCGCATATATAAGATCAATTCTCGAATATGCTTGTCCCATTTGGTCCCCATTTTACCAAACTTATATTGATCAAATTGAAAAAGTTCAGAGAAAATTTCTGAAGTTTGTAGGCTATAGGTTGGGTATTTTGAGTGAGGATATTGTTTATGACGAGATATTGCAACTCCTAAGACTTCCCTCTTTACAGGATAGAAGAAGCTTTATTGATGTTTGTACATTGTTTAAGATAATAAACTGCCATATTGATTGTTCCGAATTACTGAATGCAATCTCTTTGCATGTTCCGCCGAGAGTTTTGCGTGGGGGTGATCTATTTCATGTTCCGTTCCATAGAACAAATTACGATGTTTCGTCTGCTGTCACTAGATGTTGCATTAATGCTAACAAAGTGGCTAGGGAGACCGACATTGATTTCGTTTTTGATGGGTTGTGGTCTTTTAAGGGAAAGGTTAAAAAATATCTATTTTAGCATTCTCATCGGTATTTTAAAATTGTGTTAGGGCTTAAGTGGTTATATTTAGTTTTACTTTTAATTTTTATTTTTATTATATTGATTAATGTTGGTGGTGTACACATTGATTTGTATTATTTTAAGTAATTTTACTGTTTTTCATGTAATTTTAATTATTTGTAAAATGGCTGGTCCGTTAATATACATTATTAATTATGATTCTAGCTGATGAACGAATCCATATAAATTAAAATATATCTGCACAAAAGTAGTCCGTAAAATGTATTACTTCCTAATATCCCATCTTCCGGTAAAAGGAAATACGACTATTACATAGTGTTTTATGTGAACGCATTATTTCAAATAATAGTTTGACGAAAGAAATATGTGGCCTCCTCGAAGAAATAATGCGTACGAGGCCTTTTCTATGCTCCATTTAATTAATGTCTATTCGTTTCGACAAGAAAGACGTATGAAAGCATGTTTGTATACTTAAGAAAAGCCATCAACCAAAAAATATAGCTTGTTGGAAGGAATGTTAAAAGGCATTTTTCAGTCTTTTGGCATCCAGGGAGAAATATTTTAAGTAACAGAAAAATATTTTAAGTTACCATTATACTAAAATATGATCGTATTTTTTATGGGCATTAAATAAGATAAAGTCCATGATAATACTGATTTTTTCTTTTGTTTTAATGGTGATTTATGCACTTATGGGGTAATATAAAGTCAGGATTTTAAACACTTGTTACGTCTTATATTATTTGATATATTGTTTTATATAAAAAACGAAATACTTTCCCAAATGAGAAAATTAAGATAAATTATTATTCGTGATAAAAATCCAAATTTTCTTTTAGGAAATTCCTTTGGGAATTAGCGACTTTTTTAATTACGTGAGAACATTTCTCAAAGAAATTAGGGGAAAAAAGATTTTTATCAAAAATTATATTTCCCGCTAATTTCCTCAGTTGGGAAGTCCTCAGTTTTAAGTCTTAAAAAGCGTAATCATAAATATATAAAAAATTCTTGAATGTCCGGAACTTCGACTTTATGGACCTTTATACGTATACTTTTGCGGAGCGTAAAAGAAAAGTTATTTTTCCAAAAATTCTATTTCCGATTTTACAAAATATCGACATCTTACAATCTCTAAGTTTCTTTGGTAAACTAGTCTTAGCATTTTTTGCTTGTTCGTATGGAAGTAATTATTTTGGTTTTTAAATTAAATGTTTGCTCTTATAGATAGGTTAAATAATATGGAAATCGCATAAATAAATATACCTGGTGATCCATTTTTAAATTCCACTGCATTACCTCTTTAGAAAAGCATTTAAGAAAAAATGTTCCACACAAAAATTGTAGAGGTCAGATGAGGAAAAATTTATCGTGCAAACATCATAAAACAATTTAAAAACATTTTCGCAAGTTTTAGATAAACTTAACAACAGCTTTTTAACATAGTTTTATTCAAGTTTTTAATACTGCGCTATAAAATATACTATTTCTTATATTATTTTTTAAACTAACTAAAAAACAGTTTTATAAACGTTTTTAGTAGTTTAAGGTAAACGCAAAATGCAACAAGACATCACAAAAATAACACAAAAACATGTTTTAAATGTTTTCTAAAAGCTAGAATCATTATTTTGTAATTCTCATATGTTTTCGAGCAGGAAGTATTAAAATACATGCGATATTGAGTATTTTCAACTCGGTCCATTTTGATACTCCGGAATGCTGCCATTTTACAATGGCGTCTTCCTATGAAATAATTTTGTATTAATAGTAAGCATTTTAACGTAATCGAGCTACTATGAAACCTATATAAAACAATTAGAAAATATTTCGCTGTAAAACTTATGGAAATGCGACAGGGCCGGACTGTAACCTAGTTTAAAGGAATGCAACTACAAGAAAAATCATATTTGAAAATGCGTGATTTAAGTTCAGAAACATGTGTCCTAAAGGGCTTCTTGATCCAGATTCAGGGTGATGAAAATTAGGAAAACTTATTTTTCCATGATTGTTTCATTTTGCTTTTATTTTAACTATAATGATACACATTTTTAATAAGAGTGATTAATACCAGTGATTAATGGCCATTAATCATGGCTGCCAGAAACCTCATTTTACAACTTAAATATGATAAATATAAAATTATAAGTTTATATTACGATTTTTCATACTGGCGGTCAAAAAATTATTTGTTCTGCAAAATAAATGCAAAAAAAAACGGAAAAAAATTTTAAATACGCCATTTTTTGTCTTTTTCAAAGTTTAGTCTATAACTTTTTTTTTAAAGATATAGGTAAAAATGCAAAGCCAAATGATGTGAAAGAAAAATGGATAAAAATTGCAAAAAAGTGGTAAATTTAAATGGCTATACAGGGTGATTCAAAAATCGATCACGAAACTTAAGGGGGTGATTCTACTTGACAAAATAAGGGTAGAGCTTCATATAATTTTTTTTCAAAATGTCATTCGTTTTCGAGTTACAAGCCGTCCAAGTTCAAGTTTTTATTTTTTGTTTTTTGAATTACTCGCTTACAGGAAAACCGATTTGACTAATATTTGAAAGATAGGCTAAGTCTTCTGCGCTTCATCATTTTAGTAACAATTCACATTGATTGTTTGCCGCTAGAGGGCACTTTACCTACATTGAAAATTGTTTTTTTGTCATAATTTTTTAGTGTTGACAGCTACAGTAGTTTTTGGCATAATTTCTGAAAGACTGATGCCAGGCCTTTAAAAAAGGTGCTCTTTATTTACATCGCTAAACCCAACGGTTTAGACGTAAATCACCCTTAAAAATTAAGTGGTAAATTTACTTTTCTCATTTCATTACCACCAGCTACCAGGTAAATAGCTATCAAAGTATACTAGAGCTGTCAGTTTAACATCAAATAAATTCGCTTTTTAAACTATTTAATTTATAATCTTAAAATAACTAATAATGGCTAATCAGCAATATTCAAATATCGAATATTGTGATATCCATTTTTGTTATGGAAAAGCAAATGGTAATGCAGAGTTGGCAAGAAGATATTATATGGAGAGTTATCCGGAAAGAAATATCCCTCATGCTCAAACATTTTCCAGTGTGCACAGGAGGCTTGCGGAATGTGGTTCCTTTAAAAGTTATAATGGAAATAGGGGAAGACCTAGAACTGCTAGAAACGTGCAACAAGAAGAAAGAGTGCTTGAAATTATTGAAGATAATCCAGGTATTAGTACTAGAAAAATTGGGAATGAAGTGCGGCTCTGTCAGGCTAGTTCATGGAGGATACTAAGAGAAGAACAACTCTACCCGTTTCATTCAAAAAAGGTGCAGGCTCTTTATGACGATGATCGGCCGAGACGGTTGGAAATGTGCAATCAGATCCTAGCTAAGTATGAACACGATAATCGATTAATTGGCGTCATATTATTCACTGACGAAGCTGGTTTCACTCGTGATGGCATAACAAATCTACACAACATCCACACATATGCTTACGAGAACCCAAACAATGTGGTAGAAACGAAACATCAGCGTAGATTTTCACTAAATGTGTGGGCAGGGATAATAGGAGATTACCTTATTGGTCCTCATTTCTTTGATGGCCCATTAAATGGTGACGTATACTTAGATTTTATCCAAAATCGTCTCCCATTGTATCTGGAAGATGTGCCATTGGAAGTAAGGGCCAACATGTGGATCCTCCAAGACGGAGCTCCGCCCCACTTTAGTATACGTGTCCGACAGTATTTGAATGCAACGTATCCTGAGCGATGGATAGGACGAAGTGGACCATTGGCATGGGCAGCGAGGTCACCAGACCTTAATCCTATGGATTTTTTCTTTTGGGGTCATTTGAAACAATTGGTGTACGATATTCCAGTAATCAACGTCGAGGATCTTCGCTTCAGGATAATCGAAAAGTGCCAAATTATTAAAGAAACACCAGGAATTTTTCATCGAGTTAGGCGACATTTTTTGAAGAGTGTTAGGAAATGTATGGAAGAAAATGGGGGACATTTTGAGAATCTTTTTTAGTTTGTTTAGTACTGTTTCATTAATTTTTATCAAGTATATCGCAATAATCCATAATATGAATATTTACTGATTAGCCATTATTAGTTATTTTAAGATTATAAATTAAATAGTTTAAAAAGCGAATTTATTTGATGTTAAACTGACAGCTCTAGTATACTTTGATAGCTATTTACCTGGTAGCTGGTGGTAATGAAATGAGAAAAGTAAATTTACCACTTAATTTTTAAGGGTGATTTACGTCTAAACCGTTGGGTTTAGCGATGTAAATAAAGAGCACCTTTTTTAAAGGCCTGGCATCAGTCTTTCAGAAATTATGCCAAAAACTACTGTAGCTGTCAACACTAAAAAATTATGACAAAAAAACAATTTTCAATGTAGGTAAAGTGCCCTCTAGCGGCAAACAATCAATGTGAATTGTTACTAAAATGATGAAGCGCAGAAGACTTAGCCTATCTTTCAAATATTAGTCAAATCGGTTTTCCTGTAAGCGAGTAATTCAAAAAACAAAAAATAAAAACTTGAACTTGGACGGCTTGTAACTCGAAAACGAATGACATTTTGAAAAAAAATTATATGAAGCTCTACCCTTATTTTGTCAAGTAGAATCACCCCCCTAAGTTTCGTGATCGATTTTTGAATCACCCTGTATTTCAGCCAAATTTGATCGAAATTTTTTTTCCAAAAACTCATTTTAATCGGTGAAATGTCATCTTTCTTTTATCTCACGTAATGTCTATACCTATATCTTATTCAGAAAAAAGTTATGGACAAAAGTTTGAAAAAAACAAAAAATTTTTGCACAAATCATTTTTTGACCTCCGATGAATATGTTTCGATAGGAAATTCAATTCTCTATAAGAAATCGTAATATATATATATATATATATATATATATATATATATATATATATATATATATACTCGTGTTGCATAGTTTTCAGTTATTTTTGAAAAACTGGACTCCGTTCTCAAAACGTACCGCTGAATTTAGTAGCACTTTGTGATTTTATTATATTTGAGTGCCAAAGGAACGTATTCAATTATCGAAATGTTGTTACTAATATGTTCCTTATGACCTCGTTTTATTCTTTATAGTCAATAGCCTACAAATGGAACAACCGGTATAAATCTTTCACATTTAATAATTAAAGCTGTCTCAAAAGTTATTCTTTAAAATAATGATTTCAAACAAAATGTTTTCTGAAGAGATTATCGAGAACATCCGCAACAGTATCAATTAGGGATTAACAGATTTACTCATTTAAATTTGTAAAATGCCTTCTGTCTATTTTCCCAGCCGAACGTGTTTTATTTCTTTTTTCTTTTAACATAAATTCTATTTGGTCAGTTTTTTTTGGTGGATTTAATCGCCCAAATGCTTTAGACCCAAATACTTGCACGTTTCGGACCGGTATTGCTCGATTTTCGAAACATGTTTTGTTCGCGTCGCTCGTTTTTTTTATTTTTTACATGTGAATGTCACGCGTTAAATGTCTACGGTTGATTTAAACGTGGTTTTTTAAATGGCAAGTGAAATAAACAAAGAAAAATCGATGTTGATGAGAGACATACTTCCTCTATCTTTATATCACCGTACTTTCAGAATACGATGCTGATTTTGCTTTACTCACGAACATGACATATAAAACTAGACTACTCATGAAAATAATTTTTGACCCCCCCTTATTGGTCGCCATTAGGTGCAATGATTTGTATAGCAAAATTGAATTCCCTGCTAGTTTCGTACGTTGGCGTGAATGGGTCGTGTATGAATGTCAAATCTATTATTCTAACAGGTTTAGACAATAACTATCTCTTTCTATACTATATCTAAAACAATAAATCGCTCTTTCTTGCTTTACTTGACAGGTTATTGGGTATATTCAATAAAAAAGACCAGGATAATTGTTTCTGTAAAACAATATTTAACTTGTATTTCTACTTTTAGTTTCCTCAAAATTATAATTTTTCTGTTTAAAGCAACTCCAATAAAGCAAATTTTTTTAACTTATTTGCAACAGCGTAAATATGTAACAATTTTATTATTTTTAGATGACAAGCATGAAATGTCAGTTGTTATAAATAAATGAAAATGCTTTTTCTATGACTGTTTTACATATTTTATTTTTTACAATAAAACTGTTATTTAGTAAAATAGCTAAAATGTGAAAATGCGCCAAAACAAATCGAGACTAATTTTTTTTTAAATATCTGTTTTAGAAACATCCTTATTCGGACGTAAAGTATAAGAAGTTAACGAAAAAAAGTATTAAGACATTTATTTTTGAAAATTTTATATCATGAATTAATATAGTATATTGTTTAATGTAAGGTATCGAAATGTCCACATAATCTATTGCAAAGTAAGAGAGTTTCATCATTTAAAAATAGCTTTGTTTAGGCCTTTGTTAAAATTATTTTCTCCTCGATGCTTTTAGGGAACTGATATGTTAGGTATTTATATATTCATAATAATGTTAACATTTCCTTCATAACAACGGAGCTTTAATTCAAAGGAAGTAAAATAACATTATGTACTAAACCATTTTTATAAAAAAAAAATTAAACTCTAAAGGTAGTGTTAAAGCAATTTATATTTAATTGTAAACAAAACAATATTTATTAAGACACTTTAAATATAAAAAAGCTTGTAAATACAAGAGAATTCTTACATTAATACGATCATTTTTAATCTAAATATATACATAAAAATTTACTAGCAACTTTAAATTTTTATACTAGGTCAAACTTTCCATTTACTTAACTGTGTAAGGATCTGGATTAGACCTTTCCTATAGTTGAATTTTTGAAATGGTAATCAATCGCAGCTTCTCACTACTTTGACAAAGGATTTTCATGACACAAATTTCCTTCTGAGCTAAAATCAAGAATTTTTGTTTTATTAATTAATACCATATTCAAACAAAAGGTTATTATTTTATTTTTAGACAAAACAAATACATAAAAGTAAAATTTATGTAATTTCCAAACATGCTTAATAATATTGAAAAATTTCATATTATATGCAATCGTTTATTTCTATTTTAATATGGCATATTGGTTTTTAAACGTATAATCATTTTAAATTTTAACACCGTACCAGTTTCGATGTTCAGCTTTATATGTCAGTGGAACATTGACTTTATGGTAAAACGATGTTGTTGTTGGTTGATACACACCTAATTCAGGACTTTTTTTGTAGAGCCAGTGTATGTTATTAAGTCCAAGTTTAGTTGCTTCAAGACGTTTACATCAAACAGTGCTTCGTAGTTTTTTTCAGGCCGTTTATTTGTAAGAAGCACAGCACAAACTTTTTGCTCATCTTCTTGTATAAAACTATTTCCAGAAAAATGCTCTGAACAGAGTTACTCATCTGGTGTATAAAAGAATTATGATCATGACCAATTTGCTTCAGCCCTTGAATTTGAAAATTCTTTTCTCTTAGAAAACTAAAATATTGATAGTATTTAAAAATTATCATACAACATATCCATAAGATTAAACTTGTTATCCTTAGATTTACAATTTGATTCTAAGGTAAAATTTTAAATAATTATTATTATTAGTATAACTTACCAACTAAATAAACTCCAATTTACCAGATGAGGTATTTGCACGTCTGACGATGAAGAATCGCATTTTTTAAAATACCAAAACAAACCTTAAAGTTCACGTTCCTGTTTGAAATTTTCAGTAAAACGTTACATAAAATGTGATAAAATCAATAAAACAGCAAAATCAAAAATAAATTTTTGTCAAAATGAAAAGTATTCAGTCAATGTCAAAAATACACTTTCACCAATAGCATAAAAACTTAGGGAATTCATAGTTGCCAAAGTAATTATTTGCACGTAATGGCACGGAGCATGGTGGCGTCATTTTTATTATAAGGGGAGGTATTATGCATGATCGGTCCAGTTTTATATGTCAAGTTCGTGGTTTTACTAGATGCTGATGCATATTCTGGTAAAAATAGTTGATAAAGTGTCAGTCAATCTACGTATGAAGAAAATATGAATGACGAAAAAATGATTTTCCCTCTTATTTATGACCCATGTCAAAAATCACTACAGAAAAGACTGTTTTCTCAGTAACTTCATAATAGCCCTCCAGAATTAGATTTTTCTTAAAAATCGGGCGCCTTTTTTCCTGTTTATATCAGGCGGCTCCAGATTGCCGAAACCCTTGAAAGTTTTTAGACTTTCAAATACACAACATCGCTATTTATTTTTTTATCCAAAATAAAATTTATTGCTCTCAAAAAAACATTGAAGTTAGTTCTAGAGGAATGCGTAATTTATTTCTAAGATAGGATCTTTCACGATGCCGCGAAGCGCCTGGGAAAGAGAACTTAGATTCTCGTTAAATCGAAAAATATCGAGAAAATTGCATCGGTGCCTGTTCGGAAACGGTTTCTAATAAAACACTGAAATCTTATTAAATTTGTACTTATTTATTACATTAGAGATCTTTTATCGGCGTCTTTATGACAGAAAATGTATGGGTGTACAAACAGACCTCATTACGTTCTCGTAACTTTAATAGTTTCCCTTTAGTTCTCATGTTTTCCAATTTATTGGTTTGGATTTTATATACGAGGGTCCATTCTTATGGTCCGCACTTGTTTAGATTGTGTATTAAATCACAACAAGAACACCAACATAGCTACCAAAAATTGAATTAAGCTCGATTCTAATGTCAACACCGACAAATTATATTTGGATACATATGACTTAGGCTAGGAAACGAAGCGATTTTTGGGAGGTAAAACTGCCTGCGATCTGATTGCAGAAATGGATAGGAGAAGGTAGTAGAAATGACGTCTCATCTCGTGTCTCAACAAATTTTGGTTCGAACATTGGTTTTTTTTAATAAATAGGGCGAAAAATGATTTTTCCTAGGTTTTTTGGATTTTACGGAAAATCTAAGGGATTTAGAGAAAAATGTTCCAGAGACTAATTGTACGTCTTGAAAATATCTTCAAAATGAGTTTTTTTTTGTCCAGATCGGTCTATAAACAAAAAAGTTATTGCAAATTAAACATTAAAAATGGCTTATTTTTCAATTGTTAATAACTTTCTTAATATTTATTACATTGTTTTCAACTTTTACCGGAATGTGCATTCTAAAGTACTTAAAAAGTGTGCCGAAGTTGGGTGCTGTCGGTCCAATAGTTTTTGTAAAATTGCAATTGTTGATTAGAAAAACGAAAAAAGTGACTATTTTTGATTTGCTGTACCGTCGTCTAGGAAACTGCTACAGAGTTTTGTCAGTGCTTATTCTCTTCATAAAGACTTAAGCTATCATGCAGTAAAAAAAAGTGGGTATTTTTCATAATTTGTTTATCCAAAATCATCATGAAAATATGGGTAGTTTTTCGCTTATAAATAAATTAATTAACAACCGCATTTTTTGTCCGATTTGTTAATGAAGCATATAAGATAGCTAAACTGAGGTACATGCTGGACGCCAGATAAGGTAAGTTGGACGGGGTAACCGAATCTCACCGAGTACAAAGTAAGAGCGCGCCTTCAAATCGGCGAGCGCTTAAAGAATTAGCAATATCTCCGCTTTTAAATAACGTAGAGCTTTCATTCTTTGATTTTTTTGGGGTAGCTCTTCGAAAAAATAATATTGGGCACATGTTCAACTTTCTTGGGCATATATATATATATATATATATATATATATATATATATATATATATATATATATATATATATATATATATATATATACTTTAACAATTATATTCGGCCCCTTGCTCCCCCCCCCCAAAAAAAAAAATATATTTTTCAAGATTTCGCATTTTTTGCTTTTACTACATATGTATGAACTAGGAATAATAAAATCGTGCTAAAATTTGAATTTTCTTATTATTGTATTGAAATAACATTTCTTGAATAATGTTATTGTTATAAAATAAGGTTGTATTAAAAGTTATACAATAATCCATTAAATCATAATTATCGTTAAATAACGTCTATTTTTTTTACTACGTGATAGCTTAAGTCTTTACGAAGAAAATGAGCACTGACAGAACTCTGTAGCAGTTTCCTAGACGACGGTACAGCCAATCAAAAATAGTAATTTTTTTCGTTTTTCTAATAAACAATTGCAATTTTACAAAAACTATTGGACCGACAGCCCCCAACTTCGACACACTTTTTAAGCACTTTAAAACTCACATTCTGGTAAAAGTTGAAAACAATTCAATAAATATTAAGAAAGTTATTAACAATTGAAAAATAAGCCATTTTTAATGTTTAATTTGCAATAACTTTTTTGTTAACAGACCGATTTAGACAAACAAAAACTCATTTTGAAAATATTTTCAAGACGTCCAATTCGTTTCTGGAACATTTTTCTGTACAAGAGGTGCGTAAAATCAAGATAATTGGATTATTTTTTGCCGGAAATTATCAAAATATTCGTGTCTGCGGCGCGGAACACAATTATGAACTCATCAGCGAAGAAGAAAATGCTTCTAATTTGTGATTTTCAATATGTAATTTTGTGACTTGTGTGTCTTCACTACATAATATAAAACAAAGTCGCTTTCTCTGTCCCTATGTCCCTTTGTATGCTTAAATCTTTAAAACTACGCACCGGATTTTGATGCGGTTTTTTTCAATAGATAGAGTGATTCAAGAGGAAGGTTTATATGTATAATAACATCCATTAAATAGTGGAGAAATACTGTTATTTTTGAGGTTTCTAATGTGATGTCGTTAATTATCATATTTTTTTTCGCTTACATTGCAAACGCAGGCTGAACCCTACGAGATTTATCAAAATAATGTACTAATTATTTGTACACATTGAAAAGGTCTACGGAAAACTCCGCGATGGTATATGTCTATCTCTCATGGATATCCCACAATAACATTTTTTTGTCATTTACTTTTTACGACAAATAATGGCAAATTTTGAAGCGATTTTAACCAATACAGCATTAATCCTTATCCAATTAAATAGCTTAAATACATTGTTGATTTAATATAGATCTATATGGTCCTTTACAGCACAAGATTTAAATGAATATTTTCGAAGATATTACAGATTTAAAATTGCGGGAAGTAGCGCTTGCGGCGGTACTGGCCGACCGGGGCGGCGGCAGCGTGCCTATAAATAGCGCGTCGGAGGCCGATGTAATAATTGTTGTAAAAATAAAATAAATAGTCACAGTTTTTCTGTAGTGTATTTAGTATCAGCATTGCACCCGTGCGAAGCCGGGGCGGGTCGCTAGTCTAATATAATTTATAAAAATAAATACGTTTGTTTCATTTTATTTCGTAGTTTAATATCTATTTGAGTCTAAAAATAATTTTGGCCGCTTAAATTGTTCAAATACCAATATATGCTGTAATTATTTTTGAGTGTTTATACAAGTTATAAATGAATTAAATTCCGGTAAAATAACAAAGACACAGTCTGGCACACTGTCTGAAACCGACTCCTCAATGTGAAAATAAACTTAAGCGCTAAGTTGCCGAGAGACATATTAAATTCATTTCATTTGCCGCAGTGGGTGATATGTTATTGTTAAAATTATGTTTTGATATACGGTGCAAACTGCATGTTGAATTATGTGAAGTTTCTGGTGTCACAAGTTATGATTAGATCTGTTTATTATAATGCAGACCCCTTTTGATAAAATGAGTTTATCCAGCATACTTGTTAACTTTAATGCTATTGACGTTCATGTTTCATTGAAAGAAAAATACAAACTAAAAAAGTAGTTATTGGAAAATAATTTTTTCACAGTTCCGTTAAATAATAGGTTATGAAATTCAAAAAAATTGTAACCAATAAAAAGTATTGAAACAACATTTATCACAGCAATTCTCAATATTCTATATTTCTATATCAAGAAAATGTCAAACAGAAAACTCAATGTTACGTCAATAGTCGTGAAAAGTACATTATCTGAGACTCATTCACCAGGGCTGACTCTATAGAAATAAAGAGAAAGAAAATATCCGAATAAATGATCTTTTGTCTTTGTTCAATCTATAGTAATGCATAAGTACTTCACTGTCTTGAAAAATATGCTTACAGAATTAGGTCTTAAGCTAAAACTGTCTAGTTACTTTATTTTGTACAGTTCATTTTGTACAGATATGTTTGTCGAAATAACAAGATATTAAAGTATTACACGGTTTAAAAAAGGGGAAACTTAATTCCATCTGAAATGAAGTGTTATGGATATCAAAACTATTCTCCGTTTACTCACTTTTAAATATACTAGCCGGTTTAGAACGTCTTCAGACGTTATTCGACGCGTACTCCACCTCCTCTGATCTTCCCATTCATTTGGTGCCACGTTTCTTTCATTCATGGCTTTCTGTACTGCTCGTTGCCACTCCATTTTGGGTTTTCCTATTTTATATCGCCTTTGACGTTGCCATTCAATGATCTTCTTAGATAGTCTTGCATCTGGCATGCATTGCATGAGAACTTTTGACTACCTTATTTATATCTCAGGCCTCTTCTTAAAATATACAGAAATTACCTCATTGCATCCATCTCAACTGCTTCCACCCTGTTCCTGTCTTTTATCCTTCATGTTTCAGTGTCATATAAAAGAGTTTCGTCGATGCTATATCTTCTTTTTGTTGTTTCTTTCACAGTGTTCTATCAAGACATCCCAAAACTTTCCTTGCTTGTACTATCCATTTTTCTATTCCTTTTGAATCCATTTTCACGTCCGTCCTCTCGAAAGTCACCTCTAAGTTTAATATTCTCGATAATAGTTGATATTTTGCCCATTCTGATGATCCAATTTATCATCATATACTCCATGTCATCCTTGGCTGTATTCTTCTGAGTAAATTATCACTGATCAAAGTAAAAAAAGTGAAACTGATCACTTCATGTTCTTTTGAATATGCATTTACATGTCATTGGGTCGAAGTGATCATGATTACTTCAAGTGACAGAACTGAAAGTGATAATTACTCAAAAGAATATACCTCTTATTATTTGCTATCACTGCCTGGTCGTCGGCAAATTGGCATAAACCTCTATCGTTGAGTTCGATGCCTATACCATTTACTTTCTTTTCCAATTTTTCAGAGCTATTGGAACTTTCTGTTTTTAGCTACTTCAATCCTCCCAATTTTGGCGTTGCAAATTCATGTCAAGTTAGGTCTCCATCTTTTTCTCTTTTCTGTTGGTGTCCTTCTAAGTATCTTCTTTAAAAGATGTTTCTCGCCTATTCTTTCCATGTGACCATATCAGTCCAATTGCCATCGCTATATTTCGTCATTATTTCTTTTATTCAGACATTTATGACTTTATCCTTCAGATGCAAGCCGATTTTCTCCCATAGTCCAGTTTATGAAGAGCAAAAAAAAAACATTGTATTAAAACTTTGAGTAGTCCAATGAACTGGTTTACTATTCTCGTTTCGTAAATTATGAGCTTCCAAAAAATTGTCTTGTAATAAAAAATTTATAATATATATATATATATATATATATATATATATATATATATATATATATATATATATATCTGTACTTTCTCTATTTTACATTTTTTGTATATAATTGTCGTTTCGGTAATTTATTTTACCTTCTTCAGATTTTCAGGATGCTAAAACTAATAGAACATTTTTTTATATAAGTTAAATTATTTTGAACATATTGTATATTTGCCTTGAATTGTTCTGGCTATTGCGGGTTTAAGGGGTCTAGTTCTGAGATTATTTTTAATGACCTCTTGAATGAGGTGTCACTGATCACCATGTCAAGTCATTTAAAAAAGTAGCGGTTGGTTTTCACCTCTTAGAGAAGTCTGATATTCACAAAAATACCTCTGATATATACCCAAATAAAAGCCTAAATAGGTTTTTTGATTTGTCTGTAAAATGGTTTACAAATTCCACCCCGTATTTTAAATAATTATTGTTATTATATTTAAAGTATGGACCGTTTGATGAAAAATTTAAACATTTCTATGTTATTAAAAAAAGTAAAACGTTAGATTATCGTTTGAAATTCCCCCGGCTTTAAAACGTAATTTCTCTCTTTTCAGTTTGTGTCCTCGAAAAATCGTCGTATCATGTCTCTGTCTCACTTCTACAAAATCTGGCGGATTTAGTAAGACTGACCGCTGTCACACGTTTTATTTTTTTCTTGGATCTTGTTATTAACCTTGTAATCTTAACTTATGCTCAGTTCATTGTAAAATAGGTGTTCTTTTCCATTTCACCTCTACTTTATCACAGTTATTGAATTATAATTTATATAAACTATATGTTTCTCTACTATATACAAGTCTTAAATATTCTTATAGTTTTTGTTAAAAAATTTATTATCAATTATATATTTCAATAAGATTATATATATATATATATATATATATATATATATATATATATATATATATATATATATATTCTGATCCGATGTTTGAGCTGTGAGCTGAATTCACTCCAGTGCAATCTATGAAGTGGAGCACATAAGAAAAATATGTTTTGATCAAAACAAAAATAAAAAATATCGTCTCTTAATCTCTTATGTATCAAACAACCAAGACCTAAAAGTTTTACTACTACTAATAGTCTCCACCTTTCCATGTAGAATTAAATGAAGTAACTCCAACGAAAATTGCTTATTCTCCGCCCTCTCTAATTCGATCCTACACATACATATCTATTAATTGTTTCCCCTTTCATTTACTTGTCTTTCTTCTATTTTATAATACATAATTAATGAAAACTTGTTGATTTAAAGTTAAAATAGTTGCAATTGCTACTGCACCTCCATTATGTTAACTTTGATCTCCACATGAGACTACAAAGGTATGCTTTAATGAAATTTGAAGCTCCAACAGGAAAAGCAAACTGAAATTTTAGTCTTTGATTACGGAAGTTTTAGTCTTTAATTACAAATAGCGGACGCCATGCCTGCTTAATCTGATGCCTTTTGATTTCAGGATTTGCGACGATTCCAGATTTAACATACATTAAATGAAACGTTTGACATTGTAAGACCTGTTTTTGCATTTGATTACTGGTAATATACATTTTCTAATTTTGCATATCAAAGGTTTTTCATTGAACAAAGAGAAAACTTTTTTAAATGAAGAATGAAATTACTATGTTTCAACACGGAAAGAGTTTTAAAGCCTCGGTGAGATATTTTCTTTACAGCTTTCAAAAAAGCTGGCTATTAATATCATTCTAAACACTCATGTAACTCTTAAAATCGTGTATTTTCTAAATATTTTTTAAATTTCCTGTCTATATGTTCAGTATTACATCTGACTACGAATAAACCACCCTTTCCATTTATTTTCAATCCGAGTTTGTTTCGATAAGGGATAAACATGCTAATAGGTCCTTAAAACTTTCAGGAAAAGGGTCAACTCCGGGACACATCAATTTATTAAATTCTGATCATCGGATTTAGAATAATATAGAAATATGTATTTTTCATTCTGATTGTATATTTATTATAAAAAGGGATTATAGATAAATATATAGCCACACCTAACATGTATTTCCGGTTTTATTTTTTTTTATGTAGAGTTAACGTCGCATAAAGTTTTATCAAGGTCTACTAAAAATGTAGAATTTTATATTTTTCAGTTTTAGTTGTTATATAATGTCCCAACCAATTTTTCAATATATTTTACATTTTTTGTATATATTTGATGTTTCGATAATTTATTTTACTTTCTTCAGAATTTACAGGACGCTAAAAACAATAGAGCACTTTTTTATATAATTTAAATTATTTAGAACATATTGTATATTTATTACCTTGAAAAAAAATTCACGAACAACACTGCACACCGTGTACACATTAATTAAATGTTACATTAAGAAATTAGTTTTCATAAAATAATAGTATAAAGATGATAACGTGGGTCATCTTGAAGATAGAGTAGTACTGAAACAACCAGATGGGATGGGTTTAAGGGGTCTAGGCCGAAAGTCCAATGAGTTGTTGATTTTAAAATTACTTTTTTAGTAAAATCAAAAACGCATTGAACTTTCGAACTAGACCCCTTAAACCCTCAATAGCCAAATAACTGAACCTTATATTTTTATTTCACCCTACAAAACCAAAATTTCTTTATTGTTGACCTAATAATAATTTAAATCAAAAATCTATAAAAAAATATATATAAAATAAACTATAGATCTGTAAAGTATGTAATATTCAACCGAATTTTTACGACAGATTTATACAAAAAAGTATCCGACATAATCGATGTGTCAATATGTTTCGAAGTTATTCGTAATGGACCTATGTACCTCGATTTTCCAGCTTTAGTAAACATATTTTCAAATTAGGTCAAGTCAGTCACGTCTGTCGACCCGATTTGTACTACTGAGTACCCTCATATCACAATTTATATGTTCGTCAATACTTGCACGAAGTTTTCCTTAATAGATGAATTGGAAGATGCACAATTGAGTGGGTCGGCAAGATGACCAGATCTTAACATTAACTTTATTTGGTTGTCATGAAGTGTTACAAGTCCTAGTATTTTAATTTCTCTTTCACAAAAAAATTTACCTTAAAACTAATAAAAAAGATTTATACCATCCTCTTTTTACACACTTTTGGAAGTTTCGATATAAGTTAATCCATATTGTACATAGGATAAAGGATATTACTTTATTGTAAAGACCAAATTTGGACATCTAAAATGTCGCTTTCGTACAACTAGAACTCCGATCTTAAAACGCACTATAAAATTGTTAAATTACCGTTTCTTTAAAAGGTAACTTTTCACAAAACTGGCTCACATAAAGTGACCGAATGTTTTTAAATGTTAGATTGTTCAAGATAAATTCATGTTTTTTTATAGATATGTTTCAGTATTCAGTTGACAAAGCCTGGCCAATTTCATCCTTCTATACTGTTGCGGCAGTGACCGTTTAGATAGGTAGTATTAATACGTAGAACAAAATATAGCCTCATTATAAAACATGTAAAACAACAATTTTCTTATCTTTGGTTACGGTAAAAAAATTAACTGTTTTATATTTAAATTCCCAAACACCGAAAAGCTAGAAATATTATTAATTTGAACCTTAGATATTTCAAGACTATTTTTTAATTTAATATATAAATAAGATGATCTGTTTCTATTTTCGATCAAGTTTTATCACCTCCAAATAATAATTTTCTCCATTTCCCTTTGGTTTTTCAGTTTTTTAATTGTCGTCCTGATTCATCTACCTCAACTTTATCCTTAAAGTGAACGCACTAAAAAAGTTCTTTTAAAAACTAACTTAGTAGTCATAGCGGCAAATTAAATGACTTTTAGGAACTACTTATTTAATAGCATTCTAGTCATTTAGTGCCTGGCATAAATTTCATTGTAGCTGCATATAAAAGATATTAATAGATAGTTCTGTCTTTCCCGCTCATATATAAGCCCTATTAGGTCTTCGTCTTTCCGCTGTGGACATATCAATAAATGACACAATCCACACAATGTTGCTACTTATAGAAAATCCAGGCGTATTAAGCCTTTACTGTGTTGCCAGACGTTCAAATTATTAACATAGAAAAGAAAAAAATTATTTGGAACAGTTTTAAGTAAAAATGAAATAATGCTATAGCTCTACGAACCGCCACTGGTGCACAAACTAAATAAAAAATCATGTTGTAAACCAATCCTACTTTAAGAGATACCATTTAAAAAAGGCCATTAAAGTAATACACACAAAAAGAACATAAAAAACCATTGTAAAAGACTTATAATAGGGTAACAAAAAATATCAATAAATTTTTTAGTATAAGTGCCCTTCATCTGCGTAGGTACATCGTATTAAAAATGCATAAACTGTTGTAACTTTTACTTTAAGTTCCTAACGATTAGATCGTTAGCTTTCCCGATAAACTCTGAAGTGCACTTTTCTGTAAACTCTAATGATCTCTAGCTAAAGCTATGCATATTTAACCCTAGAAGTTCAAAGCTTTTGCGAAAAAGCTTTTCCAAAGCTCGATGATAGAGGTTAAACTAAATTATATTAAAGCCATTGACCAACGGTTTTTCCTTTGGAAACAGTTTTCCGATATTAAAAGAATGTTAAATAAAAAAAGGGAATATAAGAAAATATTTTTATACGTTACGACAGATAATTTTATACATGATGATTCTGGAACTTTCTCGATCGATTGTGGGAAAACTATGATTAGAAAGAATCTGAAAATTTGACAGTGTACTAACGTGCATAGGGACAGTCGGCTAAAATATTTTCAAGATGGCGGCACTTCCGATTATATCGGAAGTAGATGTCAACTGGCTTATTTTAAACAGAACACCCTATATATTATTGCATTTTTGATTTCTACGTCAAATTCTAGACATATTTTATGTATAATATTCTATACTTAAGTCTCACCGTTTTGGACATATTTAAATTTTTATGTCAAAAATGACGTTTGCGGACCAAAACTTAACTATAAATTTTTCCTATAAGGAAGCCTTTATTATTTAATTTGGGTTAGTTTTATTGTAGACGAAGATCGACTTTAGTAGTCTTTTTACGATATTTTGAAAAATATTAGTACGGAGTGGTCAAAAAAGAAGAATAAAAATTATATTTAAAAAATTCAATTTTCAAATAGAAAGCACCTATTTTTATAATTTTATCATATTAAGCATTAAAAATAAGGGTAACTTTGTATTCGGTTGTCTATTTCAAAAATATGTACTTTTCAAAATATCGGCAATTCAACATTTTTCTATTGCAAAAATTCTATACGGCATTTAAGTTTTGTTATTAGTTGGCCATGACGGCGAGGCGTCGCGAAAATAAAACAATCGAACCCTACAGAATTGTCACTATTTCTTGCCGTTTGACATTCATTAATAATAATTATAAAAAACTTCTTCTTCTTCTTCAAGTGCCATCTCCGCTGCGAAGGTTGGCTATCATCATGGCAATTCTAACCTTAGAAGCTGCCGCCCGGAACAGTTGAACAGAACTGCAAGAAAACCATTCTCTGAGGTTCCTCAGCCAAGACATCCTTCTCCTCCCGATGCTGCGCTTGCCCTGAATCTTCCCCTGCATAATCAATTGGAGCAATTGGTATTTATTGCCTCTTGTAATATGGCCCAAGTACTGAAGCTTTCTTATTTTAACAGTCAGTGTTACCTCTTTTTGTTTGTTCATCCTGTCAAGTACTTCTTGATTAGTTGTTCTATCCTTCCAGGAGATTTTCAAGATTCTACGATACGCCCACATCTCAAATGCTTCCAATTTATTTATACACTGTTTGTTCAGCGTCCACGCCTCCACACCATACAACAAGACCGAAAAAACATAACACTTAAGCAATCGCACTTTCAATTTTAAGCTTAGATTTCGGCTACAAAATATTTGCTTCATATTGTTAAACGCACTTCGGGCTTTCTCTATTCTTATTCTTATTTCCCGTGTATATTCATTTGACTCGTTAATATTTACTCCTAGATAGTTGTAGTTTCGTGCTCGTTCTATTCGCTCGTTGTTTCCATATAGGTTGATATTGTCGATATGTTTCTTCGTAATTATCATGAATTTAGTTTTCTTTGTATTCAGTGACAAACCAAATTCCTCGCTTGTTTCTATTACTTTATCTAATAGTCTCTGGAGATCTTCGATACTTTCTGCCATGAGTACCGTGTCATCAGCGTATCGTATATTACAAATAGGATGACCGTTGATCTTTACACCGGCTGATTCGTTCTCCAGGGCTTTCTTAATTATTTCTTCCGAGTAGAGATTGAACAACGTTGGCGACAACACACAGCCCTGTCTTACACCTCTTTTTATCTTTATTTTTTCTGATTCGGAGCCATTAATGCGCACTGTAGCTTCTTGATTGTAGTATAGGTTGGTTATTATTCTAATGTCACTTGAGTCAATTCCTTTATTTCTGAGTAATTGTAACAATGTCTTATGTTGAACTGTATCAAACGCCTTGTTGTAGTCCAAGAAACAGACAAACACGTCTTGGTTTACATCCAGACATCGCTGTATTACGACATTAAAAGCAAATAGTGCTTCTCTAGTTCCTAGTCCGTTTCTAAATCCGAATTGTGTCTGTCCGATTTCTGTTTCTAATTTCTTGTATATTCTACTATGAATGATCTTTAAGAATATTTTCATCATATGACACATAAGACTGATGGTCCGATGTTCGGAGCATTGCTTCGCGTTTGGCTTTTTAGGTAAAGTTATTATTGTTGTTAGTAGCCATTCTTTCGGTATTATACCAGATTTATAAATGCTATTAAATAGTTCCACAATCATTTCTAAATTACGTCCCTCAATGAGTTTGATTATTTCTGTTGGTAACTCATCTGGACCTGTAGCTTTCCCAGTCTTCATTCTTTTTATCGTGTGTTCCACTTCTTCACTTGTTATTTCTGGTCCTGTGTCACTGCTGATATATTCGTTTTCTACCTCATTGCGTTGATCGTTATACAGATGCTCTATGTATTCTTTCCAGACTCTCAATTTTTCTTCTGTGTCCATAATTATGTTTCCTCTTTCGTCCATCAATACGTTGTGTCTACTGTCTTGCCTTTTTGTTAATTCTTTAATTTTCTTGTGTGTATTAAAGCTGTCGTGCTTATTTTGTAGTTGTTCAATTTCTTCACATTTTTCCCCGAACCATTTTTCCTTAGCTGAACGTATCTTCGAGCGAATTTCCTTCTGCAGCTCTTTATACTTCTGTTTGTCTTTGTTTTTATGTTTCCTTCTTTCGTTCATCAAGTTCAGTATTTCGTTTGTCATCCATTCCCTCTTATATACCTCACTCTTAAGTAGATGTTCTTCAGCTGGCTTCTTTAACGCTGTTTTAAGTTTGACCCAGTTGTCGTTGATATTATCTGGTGTATATTGTATTGTGGTCTGTATCGTTCTCAGTGTTTCGTCAATTTCCTTTACGATCTGTTCTTTTACTTCTGAATCTCTTAGTTTATTGAGATCAACTGCTTTTTTGGATGTTATGTTGCTAATTCTTTTTAGTTTTATTCTCATGTTTGCAATTAGTGGATTATGATTAGACGATACGTCTGCTCCAGGGTATGTCTTAATTGATGTTATGCTATTTCTGTATCTCTCATTGATCAATAGATAGTCTATCTGGTTTCTGACTGTGTGATGTTCTGTATCCTGTGGAGACTTCCATGTGTATAAACGCCTATTAGGTAGTTCGAAAAAGGTGTTTGTCACCACGGTTTTATTTTCTTGGCAGAATTGTACCAGTCTCTCACCTCTTTCATTCATATCTCCCAATCCGAAGTTACCAACCAGATTATCTATCTTTCCTTTCCCAATTTTAGCATTGAAATCACCCATTATTATTGTGATGTCCCTTGTTATGGTTAGTTTTAATGCCTCGTCTATTTGTTCATAGAATGATTCCACTTCTTGTTCTTCTTTGTCCGATGTTGGTGCATAGACCTGTATTATATTAATTTTTCTGATGTTAGTGCTTAGCTGTAACATCATAACACGATCAGACAAGGGGAGAAAGTTCAGGACATGTCGAGAGACAGACTTGTTTACCATTATAGCCACTCCGTTTCGGTGCTGAGTGTCCTGAGAGTCCTGGCTACCAGAATAGTATATTATATGATCTTTAATGTGGCAGTTTCCATTTCCTGGCCATCGGGTTTCGCTTATACCCAGAACGCCGATATTCATTCTTTGCATTAAAAAACTTCAAGAACTTGTTAATAAAGTAAAGTTACAAAAATTATTTGATTCAATGTTCAAATTGACGCTCTTGAACTTCCAAACATTTTTCACACCTAAGCAGGATTCATGGATAGCTTTTCTTATTGCCATGTAGATATTGTCGGATATGCGGCAAAATACCCTAAAATTGTAGTTTCAATATTTCCATTATTAACAACTGGTTTATTTGTATTTCATTTTGCTTTTATGGATCCAAAGTTCTTAAAGTTTTCTATAATCCTTTTAACATTTGAAGTTGTTGGTTTCTGTTGGTCTCGACAATCCAATGTCAAATAGAAAAGTGGCGCACAAATATAACTGGGCGCGACGCAACCACAACACTGTTGCTTTTAACCTGAGACGAAACTTTAGAAAGAAAAGACGTTCATATTACCGAGGTTTAATAGAAACGTTACTATAGTCAAACTTCTATTTTAAATTTCTTAACTAGAAATTATTTTGGCCGTTTCTCAAATTCTAATCCACTAAGCCCGTCTAACTTGTTTCAGATAGTTCGAACAGAAGATCATAGGGAACGCCTACCGCAATATTACCCCCGCTAAATTCCGTGCGACACGAAAACGAGCAGTACCTTGAAACGAATGCGAGGGTGTATTTACTTTTCGTCTAAACTTATAACGTAATCGACGGAATTTGGAATATTTAATGCCTATTTGATACATTGATTGTTTTAAATACATCAAATAGTCGAAACACAAAAAATTAGTTTTTGTTCGGCGTTGAGCGCAAAGAAAATTGATATTTCTGTTACAAAACAAACATTTATTCTAATAAAAATACTAGTGAAACGCAATGGTAATTTCTAAGTAAATAAGCTAATAGACCACTTTAAAATTAAAAATCATTCTCAAAAATAAACTTTTATTCTGGTAAAAAATAAAAGTAACACGTTCAGTAATTGTAAATAAATAAACAAATAATTAAATTCAATTTAAATCAACAAAAACACCTAAAAGTCTACAAGAGGTGTTCAAACAGGCCTCCACTTTGAGCGAGACAATAACCAAAACTTCAGGGTTATATCCCTATTAGCTTTAAAATATTCCGAACTGTTCGAGCGTTCATATCAAGTTCTTAGGCAATTACGGTACTATTGCAAGGAAAATTAATTTCTGCTAAACTAAAAACGTCAGTCTCCCTGATTTGCTCGTTCTTCAGTAATTTGAGGAACCGGTTGCTCCTCATTATTATCAGTGCATTTTTTACAAATTTTTAGACAACCGGTTGTCTCAAACTTTTTAATAATTTCCGAAATTCTAAATTTTCAAGGAACAGGATGATTTTCGCACATAAATACAAATCTGCCGATTATTTACCAGAATAATGTGCCACTTAATAATGTGCTCTTTTTGTTCCGTGGAATAAACTACCATTGTAACAAAAAAATTTGACGCGAAACAGGGTACTTACGCTTCGACGGCCGAATGAAAGCAAATAACTTGGAATCTTCGAACATACCCCTGTAGAAGTAGCATAACGTCAGAACTAGGGCCCGGTTGTTTGAACGCTGAATAACGTAATAATATTTTTATTTATATTTCAAAAAGTGTTGATAAACAGTAGATATTTAATTTCTTGGTACAGACATGCCGATTTTATGCTATCCTTTTCTAATTGCATTATTTAAACGAGTATCATCGGTACGTCCTTCGAACATACCCCTGGGTACGTCAATTCTGAAAACAAAGTATGAATATATGGTTGCCTAAATTTTTATTATTGTTATTTTCAATATGTAAACAATCTAACAATATTTACCGATAAAAATAAGTTTTTAAATCCTCTTTTTGTTAATATTAATTGTAAACTTCGCATTTATAGTAATTTCTAACACTTAAAAACACCGAAAAAACTCACGACAAGCAATTAAACTGAAAGACAAGATATGTAAATATGTTTATGTCTGTCAAACATCAAAAAAGCGTCTCCCCCACCGACCATAAATAGCCTTCAGACAAATCTATTGTTGTTTATATCTAGAGTATGATCGAAGCTTGGAATCCTCTTGTTGTGCTAGGGCGTGGCGTATGCTGCCGCCCGCTCTCACCGCGCCAGCATTGGATTACCACTCATCCGAGGGCCAAACTGGTAATTTACACGTATGTCGATGCTTACGATGCTTATTCTTCTGTTTCATTCTGATCTGATGAATAATATAGTATTTTCTTTATTTTACTTAAGAAACGTCCAGTTTCTGGTGTGGATTTTCCAGACCTGTACATAAATTCCTTATATTTTTCTTGGATTTTCGTATTTGTGTATATTAGTTTGATTTTCTTGGGGATAAAATCCGTTTTTATTAATCAAAAAACATAGTTTCTAGTTATTATTCATATTTATTTAAGTTTTTTTCACACTTTACCTTCCTCATAATAATTTAACTACAACAGAAAATTTTTTGCTAAATTATGAACGTAAAATTCATTTGACTTCAAGTTAAGGTAAAGTTCGTACGAACATTACCGTACGGAACAATGATTTCGCAAAACCTCTGACAACTAGTTGGATTTGTGTGTTAATCTGCAGTGGACCATAAATCCGACTGCTTAACCAGGTTGCCATGTTGGATTCAGAGCACAATGACATTATTGAGGCTTTGTTATAATAAAACTATTATTTAATCTGAATACTATAAATACACATAATGAAATAATCGTGTGTAACATTAAACCACAGTATGGTTTTACGTTGTATTGTTAATAATCTTCGTTTTTCCACATATACACCGTAAATTTATGTAAATGTTTTTTAATATTAGTGATTTTTTGAAAATAAACTTTGGTTCCCTAATTCACTAATATGGTTCAACTTTTAAGCTGGTTTAATTTAGTAGTTACGGTTAATTCATATTTCATATATTGACTCCTTAATTCACTAATATGATTCAAAATTATTATTACTGATTTAAGTTAGTAGTAATGGTCAAGTCATATTTTATACAGGGTGATTCTCCGCGAACTAAGGTAAAAAGTATTGCGTTTTATTTAAATTAATCAAGTTATAACCACTTAAAGTTCTTATTTGATTAGTTTTAATTTTTGGACACCCTCTATAATATAGCAAGTTTATTATAATTGGGATATAAAATATTATTTATTGTTAGACTTCACTGTAAATTTCGAGCATATAACTGAAATACTTCTTAAGTATTTCAACATGAAAATTAGTTTAGATTTTATCAAAATTCAAATTATATATATATATATATATATATATATATATATATATATATATATATATATATATATATATATATATATATTCATCTTCTTCATCCAGCTCTTTGCGTCCACTGCTGGACATAGGCCTCCCTCATTCTTGTCCATTGTGCTCTATCTTGAGCGATTTGCACTTGCAAATGCCAAATGAGATTTTGGCGAAACGTCCTGAAAACGATTTTTTGAACGAACGGATTGAAACCCGGAATAACCAAACCATTCATTCTACCATCCGTGAAAACCTACAATATAACATATATATATATATATATATATATATATATATATATATATATATATATATATATATATATATATATATGTGAGAAATTCTCTGTATTTTAAGGCATATGTGGGCGCAAACAAAAGCTTATTACCTCTATTTTCAAACACCGTCTGGCCTTTTTTGAAAGGACATGATGGCGAATCAATATGGGGGCTGCAGATCTACGACTTCACCTTGAGAGAATAGTTTTTTCAAGCATACAATTACCTAAGTGATAAAAGAACTAATAAAGCCTTTTTTCGTACATTTTTAATCCCTAAACATTAAATGTTACGTGTTTTGCTTAACCTCCCAAAAGCGTGTCTTACACACTTACCCAAGTCATCAGAGATCAAAGAGAAAAGCCTACTTTTGTATATTTTCGGTCGCAGAAAATAATTCTAACATTACTTTCGATGAAAAGGATATATGTTGTCCCTAACCTCAGAGAACCGTTTTTCGCGTCTTTCATTAACCCATGTCATCAAAAAACTTCGCAAAATGCTTACTCTTAATTTTTTATTGCTTAACCTGACTGTCACCTATTTTTAGCGCTCTCAGAAACAACGACGTGGACATAGTAGGTCTCTGTTTCCTTAGGGATGCTTGGTTAAAATGAAACCCCTTGCCCCTCACTTTTTGGGATGCTCAGTTCAAGTTAAATCTCTTTGCAGCGTCATATATGGTTACCACTACATAATAGCTTTAACGCCTGTAGTAGCGCATTCGAATACCTTTTTATCGGAAGCCCTTTTGGAATCACAACTTAAAAAGAATGACTTTTTAAGATTTCTGGTACAGATTTTGCCAACTCAAATCTCTTATTCGTAAAAGTTATTATATAATGCTAACCATAGGTGACGCTGCAAGGGGATTTACTCAAATGGAACAGCCCAAGAAGTGAGAGGTAAGGGAATTACCTCACTCTAATCAAGCACCCCAAAAAGTGAGTGACAAGGGACTCATTTTATCAAACTACTTCACATATTTGTTTCACCTTTCAGAATAAAACAATTGCGATTGGTAAAGTTGTTAAATACAGTTTATCATAATAGACAGAATGATTTATTACCTGGTAATGCTCTGCACTCGTCTGTCACTATTTCAAACCTAAATACTAATTAATTATCGTCTCAATTGCACTGCAGTATTTTCATTCCATTTCCTGATTTTCTGCTTTAACTGTTAACTGATACGTTTGCTTATTTAACGGGTTTTGGCTGCAAGAATATAATAAAAATTAAATTTTTGCATATCCGGAATTCTAAAAATAAAGTAGAAATAAACTTATATTAATAAGAAAATATTTTTTATCAGAGAAACGTAATAATATTGCTCTTCCTTCAAAAAAAAGAGACATAAAACACCATTAACATGTTATAACATCAAAAACACACATAACCTCCTTACAGGCTAGACCTAGTCCCTATCGATGGACGACCCCGAAATCCAAGAAACGGTAGAAGCCATCTTGGGCAAGGGGACCAAAGTCGTCGACTGTGAAAAGAAATCGTCCATAAGGGAGGAAGAAGTGTTATTTATTAATGGCATCCAGGTTACCTTGGAAGGACGTGACGGAATGGCAATTAAAGAAGCGTTAATAACGGGGCAGGTACCTCCGTGTGATCTGTTAAACAAGTTGCTTATTGACAGGTAAGAAAAGCGTCATACTTATTTGTAATTGAATGTTTTGACAATTCGAATCTTAAAATATTCTTTATTTTCTTCACGTATCTATTTTAGCGGTATTCTCAAAGCCCCAGTTAAACTCGATACATCACTGTCAGTTAAAAGTACAACTGTTGTCAAAGAAGAAGTTACTGTATCACGTGATGGAAAAGTAGTAGATGAGCGCAGTAGGGAAACAAAGGATCATTCGTATTATACTAGTGCCATGACAGAAGTATTTGAGCCAATCAAAATCATTCCCACCGCTGAATTATTAAATGGACGATATAATGGTTGGTATTTACGAAATATAAATACTCCATGGAAATTTGATCAAAAAAGAGCTGTTTTGTTAAAAGAAAATGTAACATTGGTTTTTTTGCTGGAATGTGTTCATTTCGGCATCCTATAAAACATATCTCGATGGTAACTCTGAAAGAGCTGTGCAAAAAAAAAAAATGGCGGACCAAAAATGGTCACGATTTTCGGTTTTGTGAGTTTATCTCGAAAAGTAAAAGTTGTATCGAAAAATGTTCTAAACAAAAGTTGTAGAGAATTAAAAAACTTATCGATTCATATAATATAAGTTATAGGTGGCGCCACTAGTTATCGAGATATATTTTTTTTTTCGACAAAATTTACGGTTTTTGTTTTCTTTTTAAGACATTTATTAACGAATTGCCGATTTAAAATTTAACATAAATGTAGATATGATCATTCTAAAAAAATATATCAAACCCGGAATCTGTAAGTTTTTTATTTTCCGAGAAATTCGATGTCAAAGTTGAAAATTCAGTCTTAATTTTCCGCTTTTCTAATTAAGATACAATGCTCAATTTTAATGGAAATTGTTTTTATTGTTTTATATTTTGAAGATCTATTAAAAAAAAAATTTTTTTCAGTCGTGGGCTGAGAAATTTTGCAAAAACCAATTATTGCACCAAAAAAATTGAGATAACTTTTCACCGGATGAAGATAAATTTTTTTCAATGCGTGCATTGGATTTAGATGTATTATTTCAGATCTCAAAAAAAAAATTAATTTTGGATGAAAAAAACGTTTTTTTTTTTTCAAAAATTCGTAATAGCGTGGCAAATGAATATTAAGGGCTCAAATTTGCAGAAGATGCTTTTCAATACTTGTACTTTACCTATGAATTTTTTGGATCCAAGAAATACACTTCCATACGTTCTGTGAACCTTCAAAAATTGGACTGAATCTAATCGAAAATAGCTACTGCAGGCCGCTGTCGGCGGGTTGCAATAGTTCAGGCGCATTATTCATTGGCGCTTCAAGGAAGCTTATGCATCACAACTAGTATTTATAATATTGATGTTGTTTTATTCATTTATATGATAGTAACAATTTGTTTAGTTATATTAATTATTAATTAGTTCATTAACAAAATTTTTACAAAAAATTATAGAAAAAATCATAGAAAAATTCAATTATATATTACATATTCTATTGTTTTTTTCCTTTATATTATTATCTAACAGTTTATTAACAAAATTTTTACAACAAATTATAGAGAAAATCATACAAATATTCAATTATATATTATATATTATACTGTTTTTTTCCTTTACATTATTATTACCTAATTTTTACGAAAATTTCTATAAGCAAATCATATATATATATATATATATATATATATATATATATATATATATATATATATATATATATATATATATATATATATATATATATATATATTTAATGTTCCTATAGTGCCTTCTTCCATTTGGTGATGGTATTGTAATTTATGCTCATTTGTGCCCATGTTTTTTTTTATCTCTAACTACCCGGAACCAAGTTTTTCCTGCCAGTTTTCTGAAGTCATAATCCCTCTTGACGTTCTTGGGATACCACATAGTTGTCCTAGTACCCTTTGTCATTTTAGGGATTTTATTCTTTCGATTAATTACCTGAGTTTTCTTAATTTTGTATTTTCTTGGGTTTAGGTTCTATAATTAATAAAACACAAAACGATTGACGTTTCGCCCTTTATTCAAGGCATTTTCAAAATTTATTCCTAAAAAAATATATAATTAAAATACATCAATATAAAAAACATATTTTACCATTTTGGAAAACAAACAAGACACTTAAAAACAGTAGTCAAAAACATTTTAAAAATATTTAATTTCACAAATAATTTTTAAAATGTTTTAAAGTTTTTGACTACTGTTTTTAAGTGTCTTGTTTGTTTTTTAAAATGGTAAAATATGTTTTTTATATTGATGTATTTTAATTATATATTTTTTTAGGAATAAATTTTGAAAATGCCTTGAATAAAGGGCGAAACGTCAATCGTTTTGTGTTTTATTAATTATAGAACCTAAACCCAAGAAAATACAAAATTAAGAAAAATGATATAATCTATGGTTCAAGAATCAAGAAAATATATATATATATATATATATATATATATATATATATATATATATATATTTAATAATACATTAATGCTCTTTAATTTATAAGTTTGTATTAGAACACATTAATATCATTCTTCTTCTTCTTCTTAAAGTGCCTATCCTCTTTGGATGTTGGCTATCACATTGGTCCATATTACTTTATTCATTGCTGCTCTGAACAGACCTGTTGATGTCATTCCAGTCCATGTTCGTAGGTTGCGCAGCCATAATATTCGTCTTCGTCCAGCTGATCTCTGGCCTTCCATCTTCCCCTGCAGGATAAGTTGGAGCAGGTGATATTTCTCATTCCACATGATATGTCCAAAGTACTCCAATTTTCTGCGTTTGACATTTGTAAGGTATTCCAGTTCTCCACCGATACGTTGTAAAATGTTTTTATTTGATACGTGGTGTATCCAAGGAACCCTAAGCATGCGGCGGTAGCACCACATCTCAAATGCATCTATACGTTTACATGAAGCATCGGTAAGGGTCCAGGCTTCTGCTCCATATAAGAGAGATGAGAGTACATAGCATTTCAAAATCCTGATCCGCGTATGTATATTGAGGGATAGGTTGCAGAGTATGTTGCGCAGCTTATTAAAAGTACCTCTTGCTTTCTCGATTCGGCTTCTTATTTCTCGAGAGTGGTCCCAGTCCTTATTCAACGTGCAGCCTAGATATGTGATCGTCTCGGCCATTGTGAGAGTTACGTTGTTGGCAGTAAACTGTATATTGCCGACGTCGTTTTTACTGACAATAATCGTTTGCGTCTTCTTACAGTTTATCTTCATATCATATCTGTTGCAAGCTGTCACTATTCGGTCGATAATTCTTTGAAGTCCCTCTGCAGTATCGGCTATAAGAACGGTATCATCCGCGTATCTTAGGTTGTTTATTACTTCTCCATTTACAATAATTCCATCTTCTATGTTGCCCAGTGCTTCTTTAAAGAGATGTTCTGAGTATACGTTGAATAGAAGTGGCGACAGTATACAGCACTGGCGTACTCCTCTCTTTATATTCTTCTGTTGTCTCATTCTCAACTCGTACAATAGCCTTTTGTTGTGAATATAGCTTTGATATTATCTCTCTGTCTCTGTCGTCGATTCCCGTCTCTTGTAGGATTGAAATCAGTTTACTGTGCTGCACTTTGTCAAATGCCTTTTCAAAATCTATGAAGCATGCAAAGACGTCGGCATTGATGTCACGTGCTCTTTGAATCAGAACCTGCATGGAAAACAAGGCCTCTCTAGTGCCAAGTCCCTGTCTGAAGCCAAACTGCGTGTCACTTACGTTTTCATCGAGTTTTCTATATATTCGTGCTTGAATGATGTTAAGAAAAGCTTTTAAAGCGTGGCTCATCAAGCTGATTATTCTATGATCGGAGCACTTAGTTGCGTTCGTTTTTTTTTGGGAATCGGGATGAATGTCAACAGTAGCCAGTCTTTTGGTATTTGACCGTTCATGTAAATTTTGTTAAAGATTGTGGTCAGTAGTTTTATTTGTTCTGAGTCAATTAATTTGAGAACTTCTCCGTGTATCTGGTCGCTAATTATTTTTGTATTTTTGGCGCGCTAGAAGCAGATGTATAATAATACAAAGGAAAAAAACAGTGTAATATGTAATATATAATTGATTATTTGTATGATTTTCTCTATAATTTTTTGTAAAAATTTTGTTAATAAACAAATTAACATGACTAAATAAATTGTTACTATCATATAAATTCATAAAACAACATCAATATTATAAATATTACTTGTGATGCATAAGTTTCCTTGAAGCGCCAATGAATAATGCGCCTGAACTATGGCAACCCACCGATAGCGGCCTACAGCAGCTCTTTTCGATTAGATTCGGCCCAATTTTCGAAGGTTCACAGATCGTATGGAAGTGTATTTCTTGGATCCAACAAATTCACAGGTAAAGTGCAAGTATTAAAAAGCATTTTTTGCAAATTTGAGCCCTTGATATCCATTTTCCACGTCATTATGAATTTTTGAAAAAAAAAACGTTTTTTTCATCCAAAATTTTTTTTTTTTGAGATCGGAAATGATAAATTATCTCCATCCGGTGAAAAGTTATCGCAATTTTTTTCGTGCAAAAATTGGTTTTTGCAAAATTTCCCGTCCACGATCAAAAAAAAATTTTTTTTTAATAGATCTTCAAAATATAAAATAATGCAAACAATTTCCATTAAAATTGAGCATTGTATCTTAATTAGGAAAGCGGAAAATTGAGGCTGAATTTTCAACTTTGACATCGAATTTCTCGGAAAATAAAAAACTCACAGATTCCGGGTTTGACATACTTTTTTAGAATGATAATACCTATATTTAAATCGGTAATTTATTAATAAATGTCTTTTCTTTTTTTAAAAAAATCAAAAACCGTAAATTTTGTCGAAAAAAAATTATATCTCGATAACTAGTGGCGCCACCTATAACTTGTATTATAGGAATCGATAGGTTTTTTAATTCTCTACAACTTTTGTTTGAAATATTTTTCGATACAACTTTTAATTTTCGAAATAAACTCAAAAAACCGAAAATCGTGACAATTTTTGGCCTGCCATTTTTTTTTGCACAGCTCTTTCAGAGTTACCATCGAAATATGTTTTATAAGATGCCGAAATGAACACATTCCAACAAAAAAACCAATGTTACATTTTTGTTCTGAAGAAAGTCTATTTTCCATGGACTAAAATAACATTAACAAAATTTGTACATGCACAAAATAGCTTCAAGGCATTATTTAAGTTAGAAACAAATAATCTTTCTCCTTTTTCTTATATCATTTTTTTAAACAAACTTTAATCTTTACAAGAAAACTATGTGACGACTTTTTGCTTAGGTAGTCCCAACGATACGTTCACGAGTAGCTCAAAGTGGTCAAAATTCGGCAGTAGCTCCAGCGCTTCCAGCTACGAATCCGAGCACGAGCAACCAATGAGCTACCGAGCCCCAAAGCAGTGCTTGAGCAAGGACTCTGGGCACATGAGTTCGGGAGCTACCGATAAAGTCGATTTTACTCAGAGTAGTATTGACTCTCTGAGTTCGTATGATGAGACGGACTATATTTGCGAGCAGTTGAGTAAATGTGTGAGTTTTGGACCAAATGGGTATGCTAATGGATATTTGGTAAGAGTCACTATTTAAAAAAGCTTTGTATTTTGCTTTGTAATTTATATAAATAAATAAATATATTTTTTTATTTACATTAGTTAATTTTCTGCAAATCGAAGTCTCGACTGTGACAATAAAACAGTCCTTTTTAGCAAAGACACTAAGAACTCCTTCGGAACATTTTCTTTTAATAGCTCAACTTACCACGCGAAGAAAAGAGAATGAAATAGCATACAATAGAGGACTCAATTTCCTTTAGAACAAAAAGTTCTCTCATGAGACACAATAGAAAAGTTTTTCCATTATTACAAGTGCATGAAAAGCAATTATTAAATGAACAAAAAATTACGTTGTTTTTATTAATCATCAGCAACAAATAACAATTTTAGTATAGTAGTAGTTTTAGAGTGTTTAGGTCCATCAGTGTATGTACAGTCATGGTAAAATTAATTCTGTTTAATTGCGGAAGATTTGTAGATGTTGTCGACGATTATTTCGTACAATATCCAGCAGTAGAATTTATGTGAGTATAAATTCGTTATTTTAAATCATGTCAACACATTATTTCAATTAAAATTAAATTTAAAATGAAAAAGTAACAATTGCATAGGTTGCTTTTTTTATACAAAAACTGAATTAAAATAACCATAAATTATGACTTTTCCAACATTTTAAAATTTGCAAGTTAAACCGAAAGCAGATCAAATGTTGTTTCTTGAAGGTCAGATTTTTATAGGTATAGTTAACATTAATAACCATATAATTTTTGGGACAGATCTTTGTTTTAACTATTACTACGATGGAAATTATGTGATTATTACCTTTAAAAGAATTAAAAGACACTCGGCTTAAACACACTAGTGTTGCTTCCAAAATGTTTCTTAATAGTATTCTAAATTATAATATTATAAAGGACCACCATGTTACTTGAAAAAGTTAACCTACCATTATAACAATATATGAAAGTTTTCGAAATTTAAAATCCAGTATTATATATATATATATATATATATATATATATATATATATATATATATATATATATATATATGTTGTTGCGTAGTGTTTCACGGATGGGAACATGTGATTCAGTATTAATCCGGGAATACATCCGTTCGTTGGTTTGGTTTCCTGTAGAAATCTGGAGACGTTTCGCCAAAATCCCATTTGGCATCTTCTGTGCTTGGTGGTTGTAGATCAACAATAGTTAATCTACAACCACCAAGCACAGAAGATGCCAAATGGGATTTTGGCGAAACGTCTGCAGATTTCTACAGGAAACCAAACCAACGAACGGATATATTCCCGGATTAATACTGAATCATATATATATATATATATATATATATATATATATATATATATATATATATATATATATATATATATATATATATATATTGTGTGGTTAATATTTTTGGGCTATAGGTTTATATAATTTATTTGGAGGGTTTTCTTGGGTTTTTCAGTACTTTTTTTAATTAAAATACAACAAACAAATTTTTCCTTAGTTTGGAACATATGTTCACATGTCAATGTAACGTTTCGGCTGGAAAAAAATATTACGTTTGAACACCCTGCTATTATAGATATTAATTAAAAATTAATCCTACCTTAATGTGAACTCTCACAACATCAAAATAATAAAACAAACGGAGACAGAACAAACACTTTAAAATTATAAATTATACTAAACTTGCATGCTGGAAGGTTAACTTTTTTCAATAGTATTTTTACTTTTCTCTATTTATAGATAAGGATAATATACTTAAAGGTGACAAAAGAGTGGCTGTTTGCTAAAACATGTGGGTAGTTTCTATTTAAATAAATTATTATATATTTTACTTAATTGTCTCGTGTTAGTTTCTGAGTTTACAGCGTTTTTATGTTTTTGGATTTCTATCATCTCATAGAATTCACGTTTTTTATTATGATTTTCGGTTTTTAAAATTTTGTTTTTTTCAAAGTAAAATGTATGCGTAATTTCCGTCATGAGGTTATTTAGGGCTGTTTCATTTTCTTGTCAAATTTATGTCCATTGACTTTATTTTTTATATATTGGCTTGTTTGCCCTATATACACCGAATCATAGTTGTAGGAATTTTTGTTGTTAATTTGAAAAAGTAGTTTTTCAATAAGTTATGAGCTTTGTGACATATAGTAATATTTTCCTTTTTAAATATGTTTTGTATGTTATGCGAAGACTTTGGGATGTATGGAAGCGTCAGATATTTTTGGGCATTATTTTTGTTTCTTTTTATGAAATTACTACCTTTATTATAAAATCTGTTTATTCTCTTTTTAAATATAGACTAAATTAGGTTGTTTAGGTAATTGTTTTTTAAAAAAGCAAAGGAAGCACTTCTAAAAAACAATTACCCAAACAATCTAATTGAGTCACTATTTAAAAAGAGAATAAACAGATTAAATTATAAAGGTAATAATTTCGTAAAAAGAAACAAAAATAATACCCAAAAATATCTGACGCTTCCATACATCCCAAAGTTTTCGCGTAACATTGAACATATATTTAAAAAGCACATAACTTATTGAAAAACATTTTTTCCAAATTAAAAACAAAAGTTCCAGATGACAAAAAGAGTAATATCGTATATGAAATTCCATGCAACAACTGTGATTTTGTTTATATAGGGCAAACAAGCCAATATATAAAAAATACAGCGAATGGACATAAATTTAACAAAAAAAAAAAATAAAACAGCCCTAACTAACCACATGACGGAGACTACTCATACATTTAACTTTGAAAAAAACAAAATTTTAAAAACCGAAAATCAGAATAAAAATGAGAATTCTATGAAATAATAGAAATCCAAAAAAATAAAAACGCTGTAAACTCAAAAACTGATACGAGACAATTAAGTAAAATATATAATAATTTATTTAAATAGAAACTATCCACACGTTTTAGCAAACAACCACCCTTTTGTCCCTTTAAATCTATTATCCTTATCTATAAATACAGAAAAGTAAAAACGCTGTTGAAAAAAGTTAACTTTCCGGCATACAAGTTCAGTATAATTTTAAAGTATTGATGTTGTGAGAGTTCAAATTAAGGTAGGATTAATTTTTGATTAATATCTATAATAGCAGGGTGTTCAAACGTAATATTTTTTTGCTGTATTTAAATGTACAATGTTTGAAAAAGGCTAGGGAAGTTCCCACCAAAACGTTACATTGACATGTGAATATATGTTCCAAACTAAGAAAAGTTTGCTTGTTGTATTTTAATTAAAAAAGGACTAAAAAACCCAAGAAAACTCTCCAAATAATATATATATATATATATATATATATATATATATATATATTTCTAATATTTTCTTGGGTATAGGTTTTTCCATTAGAGAAACAAAGGACAATAATTTTCTTTCTGACGTTTCGCTCTACATAGTGAGCTTCTTCAAAAGAGCTAGGTATATTTATTTTACATCTACAAAAATAACAGAATTTTTTATATAATAAACATATATCACAGTAATTACACTTTTATATTTTTAATTTAATTAAAATTAATAAAAACAAAACAGATTTTAAAATAGTCTTAAAGTTTAAAATTTAAAACAATACAAACAGGTTAAAATAGTGAAGATTATAAAATAGTACATACCTTGAAAGTAGTTTTGTGTGTATGTTTAAAAATAAATTCAATTATGATCTTTGGTATGCAATTGATATGGATAGATTTATTTTTATAAAAAGCAAAAATAATCACTATATAAAAGACTCTTTCGCATTTAAACAATTCATTGATACAATTCAAATACCAACAAATTATAAATTAGTTTCATTAGATGTAGTTTCTTTGTATACAAATATACCCAATGACATCATTCCGAAAGTTTTGGAAGAAAAATGGGACGATTTAAAAGAACACACAACATTGACACTCAATGAATTTATAGAATCTGTAAAACTTACAATAAATAATAATTATTTCCAGTTCAAAGATAGTTTGTACCAACAATTAGACGGTTGTGCTATGGGTTCACCAATCTCCTCAACAATAGCACAAATAGTTATGGAATATGTAGAAGAAGAAGTATTGAAAAAACTGGATTTTCATATAATCTTTTTAAACGCTATGTAGATGACTGTTTGGCTGCTGTACCCGAAAACAAAATAGATAGCTTATTACAATATTTTAATAATTTCCACCCAAAACTGAAATTTACAGCTGAAATTGAAATAGAACAAAAAATTAACTTTTTAGACTTAACTATACACAGAAATAAGACGGATAACAATCTTCATACAAAATGGTACACGAAAGATACTTGGTCGGGACGGTATTTGAATTTTAACTCTCAACATCCAAATAAACAAAAAAATAGTGTCATAATCGGCTTAGTTGATCGAGCTATAAAATTATCTTCACCTGAATTTCGCCCAGAAGTGCTAAAAAAAGTGGAAGAGACCCTAATAATGAACCATTTTCCTAAACTACTCATAAAAAAAATAATTAAACAAAGAACCTATTTACATTATAACACAAACAAAAAAAAATAAAATTAACAATACCAAAACACAAAACACTTTCATTGCATTACCGTATGTATACCAACTGTCTGAAAAAATAAAATATTTTTTGGATAAACATAACATAACGGTATGCCATAAGGCGAACAATTTACTTGGGTCAGTTTATACGAAATTAAAAAGCAAAGTTCCCACCAAAAAAAGATCTAACGTAATATATGCAATTCCATGCCTAAATTGTCCTAAGAAATACATTGGCATGACGACACAATATATTGAAAATAGAGTGAATGGACACAAGTATACTAAAAACGCATCTACATCTTTACATAAGCATGAACAAACATCTAAGCATGAATTTGATTTTAAAAACACCCATATTTTAGATACTGACAGAAATTATCATAAATTAGTCATCAAAGAAATGATACACATAAAAAAAGATAAAAATGTTGTAAATGACAAGCAAGATGTCAAAAATTTAAGTCAGATATACTATAATTTGATTTTTGAATAAAACATGCTTGAAGCGACTCTATAATAAATATGAGAAATAATGTAATGATGCTTGGAACGATTTCATATACACTCATACGGGTGAAAGAACGTCATTAAAAAATAAATAATAATCTTTTTCCTATTTTTTGCTTTTTATAAAAATAAATCTATCCATATCAATTGCATACCAAAGATCATAATTGAATTTATTTTTAAACATACACACAAAACTACTTTCAAGGTATGTACTATTTTATAATCTTCACTATTTTAACCTGTTTGTATTGTTTTAAATTTTAAACTTTAAGACTATTTTAAAATCTGTTTTGTTTTTATTAATTTTAATTAAATTAAAAATATAAAAGTGTAATTACTGTGATATATGTTTATTATATAAAAAATTCTGTTATTTTTGTAGATGTAAAATAAATATACCTAGCTCTTTTGAAGAAGCTCACTATGTAGAGCGAAACGTCAGAAAGAAAATTATTGTCCTTTGTTTCTCTAATGGAAAAACCTATACCCAAGAAAATATTAGAAAAAAATATTTTACAAAAGGTTTAAGATACAAAAATAAATTATATATATATATATATATATATATATATATATATATATATATATATATGTATTTATATATAATTGTATTTTTTACATTATATTTAATACCAAGCCTATTGAAAACGATATTACAAACTAAGCAGAGCCAGTCAAATCTAACCTGAGAGTAGGAAAAGTTTCTGGTCTAATCCAATTCCTGCTGATTGACCTTTGATTTCTTTACAAACGAGCTTACATCTGGTAACTCACGAATCGCTATTCTAACATTCCGTTAGGTTTCAATATGTCTTATGATTGAAAGTAATGCATATATATTTTGATATATAAAATAACTATACTTACTCGACTGATTCTCAAATTATTATTATATCATATTTTAAATAAAAATACCTAATATGAACGCGATTCTTTTCAAATGACAACGTATTATTTTGACAAAATGTTCCATTATGTGATCCTTGAAAAACATAATTTTATGTAGAATACCATGATATAAAAAAGGTAAATAAGGATGTATTAAAAAATTTATTTCCGATGAACACAAGCAATAATCATTTTTATACGTCAAAATGCGCACTATTTTTAAACATAGAATCTTATGAAATGTATAATCGATTATTGAAGGTTATAGACAATGTTGAAGGATTAACTAAAATATGTTTCTCAGATTGTCCCAACAACCACATTTTAGTCAATCTTCAATATTGTCTACAACCTTCAAACAAACGTTGAAAACTCGGTACGGACCTGGTATCAGCGACAAAACCAAAGCCTACGAGAAAATCAGGATCAAACTTGCCAAGGAAGAAGCCCATTCTTCATTTTTATTACAAGCTCGAGACAGCAACGTTATTCCTATTGGTTTCAGACTAGAATCATCAAAACCAAGTAATAGAACACGTGGTATTCTGGACGAAGCGCTACTATCAGAAGTAAATTATTACCGTTGGCGAAAAGCTATTCTTCTGGATGAAGCTACACAACTTTACGAAGAAATCAAAGGCGAAACTCTGTCAGATGATCATGAACCAATTTTCCACAAAATAGATTATATAAACTGGGAAAACTAAAATCACAACAACAACCTGAAACAACTCCAAGAAAAACCGTCATTTTCAAGGATACTCACAATAGCAGAAGAACAACTATTGAGCAAAGGGCTTTATTTCGCAGTAACACCTAAAAGCATACTTGTTTTGGATATCACAGGCTCTGTAGAATCAATATAAGTCGAAGAAAACTATTTTGACAAGTTTTGGTGGAAAATAAAATCAACCTTGGAAGACAAAAAAATCTTGTACAAAGTCTCTCTAAACAGAAGCGTCAGCCTTAAAGGAACTTCGTAAAGATAAATCCTTAAAGATCCTACCAGTCGACAAAAGAAATGCAGCGGTAATAATGGACATCATAACATATGACCAAAAAATCGCAGATATTCTGGAAAAAATCTACCGATCCTGAACTAACCTGATAACCTATGATCGGCGCTCACACCACACTACAATAACCCACTACATCTTTACGGACTATCGAAAATTCATAAAACTAACATATCATTGACACCAATAAGCAGATTCAGAGGATCCCCAAGAAGTGCACTGGCGGGGTTTCTTCTAAAAAACATCTAGAAGGTAAGACGAACACATACGTATAAAATTCCACACATTTCGTGAACATTATTAATAGCAACAAGCTAGAGCCAGATGACAGTCTAATACGTTTAGATGTGGAAAGTCTCTATACTCATGTGTTATTAGAGGAATCACAAGACATAATTAAAACGAGACTTTCAAATAATGCAACATTATCAGATCGAACCACGTTACCACTGGACAGGTTGATGGACCTTTTGAACTGTTGGTTACGTAATACTTACTTAGTAAAGGACAAGTTCTACGCTCAGGACGACGGGTTTGCAATGGGTTCTTATATATATATATATATATATATATATATATATATATATATATATATATATATATATATATATATATATATATATATATGCCATAAAAACGGCAACAGTGAAACCGAAAGTCTGGTTGAGATATATCGAATATACCTTCATTGTATGGAAAGGTAATTGATCAAGAAGTAAATGATTTCTTAACACATCTAAACTTCTTTCGACCTACAATTAAGTTTACCATGGAAAAGGAGGTAAATGATCAATTGCCCTTATATAAATGAATTTTCATCAAGTAACACCAGAATCAGTCAACTATAATGAAATAGTTGGCTAAGGTTCCGTAGGTCACTCAATATCAACACAAATCTGAATTATAAAAGAAAATTAACAAAGAACAATTAAAATGAAAGATAAAATCGGATCTGAACCAAATACAAAACGTATTGGAAAAATAAACAAAATCTGATCTGTTTTTAGTAAAATACAATCAAAAAATTTTAATTCATGCATATTTTTGAGGATATCTGTATAGAGCGCCTATATGCTGTTGTTATATTGTGCAATTGTTTTTCCAAGACTGTACATATACATGTGTTGTCAACAACTTGAATATTTCATATGCAATTTCCGCTCCTTACTAGTTAAATATTAAAATTTAATACAAGTATAACCAGAAAACCCGACCCATATTAGTTGCATTTTGCTGAAATTGTGTTTTATTTTTAGCCTACAATATTTGGCACTGTAGCATCGGATCTCACACCTAAAGATTGTTCAAATCGAAGGGTAAGTTTTGTTATTTAATTTTTAAAATATGTATAGTATTGACGTCGGTTCAAAAGTTTATTAGAGACAGCAAAGAATTACCAAACTGGTGACAAAAAGGCTCTTTAACAACAGAGACAACCTAATTGTGGGTAGCTATTAAAAATTTGAGACAACTTGTAATAAAATCGTTGTTTAAGAGCAATTCTTTTATGAATGCAATGGTAGATTTTGCACAGATATTATATTTAAACTTTTTTAGTCAATAAAAAAGCCAAAAAAAAAAATCATATTTAATTTTTGCAAAAAAAGGTGTTTACTATTCTAATTAATATATGTGGGGCATTATTTCCCACTTTTCTATTCGCTAGTTTTGCTTAAAATTACTCACTCGGGAGTTTTTGAGGTCACAGAGTGCGAATATGTAATTATAATTTTAATATTCCAACATCCAAGATGGCGGATTCAAAATGGTCGATCATAATTTTTTTAAAGCTAATATTTTGATCTGAAAATACTCGAGGGGTTTTGGGATCGTTAGGCACGAATTTGTAATGAGAATTTCAGTTGTTCAATATCCAAGATGACGGATTCAAAATGGCGTACTTTAATTTTTTTTAAGCTAGTGTTTTGCTTTGAAAATATACACTCGAAGGGTTTTGGGGTCATTAAGTACGAATCTGTAATGAGAATTTAAATTTTTCAAGGAGATATTATGATACAGTTGGTAAATTTTGATCAAGAGTTTTTAGGATTAATAACCGAGCAATTCTTGATTCAATTGTTTTATTTTAGCTTTTAGGCGTGTTTTTGTTAATATTTACCGTAATTTGTTTACATGTACTTTGAGAATGATCGCGATGTTTGCAGTTAATATTACCAAAAATAGGATTTAAGAACATATTTTTATTGGTAAACTTAGTTAGATATTGTTTACATATTGAAAGTAACAATAATAATAATATAGGCAACCATAAATTCATACTTTGATGTATCCTAAAATTGACTTACCGATTATCATACGATACTCATTTAAATAATGCAATTATAAAAGGATAGCATAAAATCGGTATGTGTGTACCAAGATATGAAATATCTACTGTTTATTAACACTTTTTCAAATATAAATAAAAATATTAGTACGTTATTCAGCGTTCAAACAGCCAGGCCCTAGTTCTGACGTTATGCTAATTCTACAACGGTATGTTCGGAGATAACTGATAACCGCCAAAACGCCAGAGTCATTCTTCTGTACAAAAAAGGCGACAAATTAGACATCGGAAATTATCGCCCCATAAGTCTTCTGTCACATCCGTATAAATTGCTTACAAAGATTATAACTAATAGACTTACAAACAAATTTGACTTTTATCAACCTCCAGGACAAGCCGGGTTTCGATAGGGCTTTAGTACAACAGAGCAGATACAGAACATCAAATTACTAATTGAAAAATGCACCGAATATAATATTCAAATCCATCTGGCATTTGTTGATTATAGCAAGGCTTTCGACTCTGTCGAGCTATGGGTCATATTTCAAGCAATGGTTTACTCCAGATACAGAAATCTTCTGAAATATATGAATGAATGAATGAATGAATGAGAAAGGGGTGGTGATACTAGATCATCGATGCCTAGGCTTCCATTGGATCCTTTTCATCTCACCATAGTTGCAGGTCATTCGAGGTCGATCGCCTTTGCGAATCCAAGCAGCCTCGTTAGTTGATTTGTCTAACTGCTTTCGGTATCGAAATTGTATCTCCGAAATATCTCTGTCTCAGTTCGTTGAGTGCTGGGCACTCTCTGAGGCATGATCAACAGTTTCATCCTCCTCCAAACACCATCTGCACGTCGGGTCGTCTTCGACACCGATTCTATGAAGATGTTTCCTGAGGTGACAATGTCCTATCAACAACTGAAATATATTTACGATAAGGCCACACTGCAAGTAAAGATAACAGAGGACCTAGAAACACAGAAGATAAATATTGATCGAGGAGTGCGACAAGGAGATACGATTTCCCCTAAACTCTTTACTTTAATAGTGGAGGATGTCTTAAAGCAACTAAACTGGGAACATAAGGGCATTAGCATCGATGGTAGATATCTCAACTATTTATGTTTCGCGGATGAGGTCGTATTAATAAGTGAAGATTTAGATAAGTTTCAGAAAATGCTCTCTGAGTTTAAAAATGCTTTAGAAAAAGTTGGATTAAGCATGAACTTAACAAAAACCAAAATAATGTCTCCAGAAGATGCGCCACTTTATGTAGGGAACACCGAAATACAAAGAGTCGAGGAATATGTGTATTTAGGCCATCTAATTAGACTGGGGAAAGAAAACCAAGAAGCGGAAATAAATAGAAGAATTCGAATGTCATGGGCAGGCGTTGGAAGACTGGGACACGCTCTTAAAACCCCGATATTCCCATTAATTTGAAAAGAAGAGTATTTGACTCGTGCGTTTTTCCAGTAATGACCTATGGAATGGAGACAACCACATTAACAGTTAAAGCGGCCAATAAACTGCGTACTACACAACGAGCAATAGAAAAAATCATGCTGGAAATATCACTACGTGACCGAATAATGAACGAAGAAGTAAGAAGACGCACGCTAGGCAAGATTATACAAGGTGGACAAAATATATATTGCAATGGAGACCTAGGTCCTCAAAAAGAAGAATCCGAAGACCCCAAAAAGATGGATAGACGACATAAAAAGGAAATTCGGTAGAAACTGGCACCGAATTGCAGAAAATAGGTTGAAATGGAAGAGACTAGAGAAGGCCCATGTCCAGAATTGGACCAAATTGGACTGCTAGAGAAAGAGAGAGATGTTTGAAAAAACTTCTAAGTTGAAAAAAAAAGTAGGTCGTCATATTTAAATTTGCGCGCCACGCATTTTAGAAATATCCTGTATAAGGTAGACTATTATTAAATTGTACCCCTTTGAACCTCATTAACATCCCGCCTAGCCGATTTTTTTATCGATATAACCTCGGATTTTCTTACACGGACAATCAAAAATCTAAGAAAAAACTGATGCAGAGTCTTCGGCGATTTCACTCTTTAAAAATTTCTAAAGTTTTCGGTATCGTAACATGATATATACATAAATGTATGAAGTTTGAAGGTAAAAGTTCAAAAGAAAAAACATTCACTGTCACAAACCCACATATTTCATTGGCATAATATTCCAGTCATAAACACTATTAAAAACGCTTTATAAAAAGATATTTATTACTCATTAAATTAAAGCCATTACTATGACCTACATACCAACATGTATTAGGAATCGTGAAGTATCGTGGAAAAATACTTAATATTTTCCTTTGAAGCCAACAAAACTAATTTTTGTAAACTGATCTTATACATATATTTTAATTTTTAGAGTTTACCTCAGACCCCGACGATAAAAAGTTTCTCGACAATTTTTACGGGTGACTCAAATCAGGATAGTTCGGGGGACCCTGGCCTTCAACAAGACAATGTAAGTATTATTTAAAATTATTTTATAAAATTGGCTTCATTAGCTTGTTTTAAGTAAACTAGTTATAGAGGTATTCTTTTGTTTATATTTCCTTAAATTACACTATTTTAATTGGCTGATTGCAACAATTAAACAATTTATTTCCTCTCTGCTAAAAATATCTTAATAAGTAAATTGTTTAAAGAGATAAGGAAATTATTTATAGAACAGTCATTCATAGTTTTAAAATGAATTATCTTTAAAAATAATTGAGAAAAATTCTTTATGAACTTCTATTGATGGGGAAGCAATAAAATGTCAATAAAGATTAACTCGGATGCAATATTTATTGCTATGAGTTGCTTTTTTTACATTAATAACAAAATTATATTCTTTTTAACAGGTTTGTGTTTTCTATTTAAAAAAAGAGAGGATGGTTATTATTTTAAGATGGCGTGGCTTTATTAGAGGTTTGTTGGGTTTTAATGATTTTTTCTAATAATGACTATTGTGTGTCTAGAAGGTTCTCGACTATATCTAGTGCCACGCTAGCTCAAGGTTAGTGGCAGATTAATTCTTAATTTGTTACCATGGCAGGCGCGGATCCAAGGGGGCGCGGTGGTGGCGGTCGCCCTCCCCCCTCCCCAAGAGCTTTGAGTTCAGGAAAATAGACTCGGTTTCGCTTTTTATACTATAGTTTATTCAAGAACTAGAGAGAGTAATAAATCATTTTTTTTCTTCGCAAACTACCTGTGTTCTTTAGTCCGGTGTTTGTGGCAAAATCTGTTAGGCACATATATTTTTCATAGGAATGGGTTAGAAATTTTATAATCAAAAATACCGGTCAATAATAATGGACTATTTGGGTTGGATAACAATAGATATTTGGAAGTGTAAAATGTTAAAAAAGATTTTAATCCTTGTCGTATGCGTCGGAAGGAGGTGGTGTCCCCCCCCCATCGACAACTTGCTTTCGCTTGCCATACTGTACTTTTGTGATATCACCGCCCCCCGAAGAAAGAGGCTGGATCCGCCTCTGTACCATGGAAGGAAAAATTTTTATTTATACTTTGTGGGAAATCTCCCGGATATAAAAAAATACGTGAAAGAAATACTACAAGGTCATATAAACTTTTTTCGTATAGGCTTCCTCTTCGGAGATATGGGCTCCTAAAGAACTGCAATGGAACCAATATGATGTATACCAGGTCAGACTTTTCAAATTACTATCCAAGAAAGTGTTGTAAATTACTCACAGCTGCTGGGACGTACTAGTTGTGACACTCATGAATACATTTTTTTTACGCCCTGTATGATAAGAAGTTTGGACAACGTTTTTTACATGGACTAAAACCAATTGCAACCTTTTTGGATCTAGCGAAGGCCTTAGACTCGATACCTCAGACAACCTACTAGAAAAATTTATTAATTCTGGTGTTGGAAGAATGCTGGGAGTTTGTTCGGCGATAAGTAAGTTCGGAGAGAATATTGACGATGGAATTCCATAGGGTAGAAGATACGTTGGATTTGAACAATGATGGGTCGTTGATTGTTTCGTATGCTGATGATACAATAGTCACCGTAGCTGAGAGCACTTAACAGATATAAATAAATGAATAAAAGTGGTGATACTTGATCTTTGATGCTTAGGCCATGTTGGGCCCATTACTTCCCAGCATGGTTTCAGATCATTCGAGGCCGATCGCCTTTGTGAATGCAAGCATCCTGGTTACCTGACCGTTGTGTGTTGTCCCAGAGAGTAAAACTCTCTGACTGCAGTGCTTGTTCCGGACACTCCAGCCCCGGCTTTTTTTTCCTGTCGAGATGCGTCTGTAAACTACCAGAATTAATTTTTGGGAAAATATAGTGCAGTTCCTCCCAATCCTCTCTACTTGATAAAAATATCTCTAAAGAGTAGTTTGGTTTCAAAACTGACGCGTTGTAGTCTGTAGGAACCGCTTCCCCAGCTACATGGGTAGTCAGCTCCGAAATGCCCCAGTCAAACAAAATGGTAAATTGCCCCCAAGATCTCATTTTATATGGAGTGAAGAGGGGGGAGATTCATTAGAGCCTCCATCGCATTAGTGAGGGCACTCCTCATCGCACCTAACAGGGAACAAAGGAGATATTTAATATTTCACCTTGATTGAATTTTTGAAACTTTGTATATTTTGGTATGAATCAAATATATATATATATATATATATATATATATATATATATATATATATATATATATATATATATATATATATATATATATATATATATATATATATATATATATTTATATATATTCTTCAAGTGCCATTTCAGGTCCCCCTGACGTTGGCAATTACATTGGCAAGTCTTTCACGGTCCTGCGCTAGCTGGAACAGTTCCCCCGCGCTACGTATACCTGTCCATTCACGAATATTCCTCAACCAGGAAGCCTGTCTCCTTCCTACCCCTCTACATCCCTCTACTTTACCCATCATGATTAATTGAAGAATTCTATATCGCTCCCCTCTGAACATATGTCCAAGATATGAGATTTTTCTATACTTCACAGTGTTTAATAGTAGACGAGTTGTGTCGGCCCTATTGAGTACCATTTCGTTAGTCTGCCTAGCTGTCCAAGGTATTCTCAGCATTCGCCGGTGTAACCACATTTCGAGAGCCTCCAACCGATTAATCGTAGCAGCCTTAATTGTCCAGATCTCTGCCCCATATAATAACACTGGCCAGACGCATGATCTTATCATTCTCTGTCGTAGTTTTAGGTTGAGGTGATCATTGCAGAAAAGTGGTTTCATTTTTTGAAAAGTTGCTCTAGCAGTCTCTATTCTACACCTTATCTCTTTATCTGGGTTTAGATTTTCGGTGATATAACATCCAAGATATTTAAAATGAGTCACCCTGTCTATACTTTTTCCTTCTATTTGTATTGAAGCGTTAAGATGAGGTTGTCTACTAAAGACCATAAATTTTGTCTTTTTGATATTTATGTTGAGCCCCATTTCTTGACCCTCAGTGTTAACACAGTTTAATAGATGTTGCAGGTCTTGTAGTTTGTCGCTTAGGATAACAGTGTCGTCAGCATATCGTATTGTATTTATATATTCTCCATTGACTTGTACTCCCATTCGTTATTCTTGAGTAGCCCGTTTAAAGATTTTATCTGAATATATATTAAAAAGCAGTGGAGATAGTATGCAGCCCTGTCTGACGCCTCGTAGAATTTTACTTTCTTCTGTGAGTTTTCCATTTAGCCTTACTGTTGCTTTCTGCCGCCAATATAGATTTTTAATAATTCTTACGTCTCTGCTGTCTACCCTTACGTTATTTAAAATGTCTGAGTTTTCTGTGCTGTACTCTGTCGGAGGCCTTCTCGTAATCGACAAAACATACGAATACATCCTTGTGTTGGTCCCGGCATTTTTGCAGAAGTATATTTAGAGCGAATAAAGCCTCTCTAGTACCTAGGGCGTTTCTAAATCCGAATTGGGTTTAATCTAAATCTGCTTCGCACTTAGATCTTATCCTGCTGTAGATGATTCTGAGAAAGACCTTCAAAGTGTGGTTCATTAGACTTATTAATCTGTACTCACTGCATAGCTTTGCTCGCTGTTTTTTTGGGATTGGGACGAATACAGACCTCAGCCAATCTTCCGGTATATCTCCAGTCGCGTAAACGGTACTAAACAGTTTGACCAAGATTCCTATATTTTCCTCATGGATCATTTGTAACAGCTCGGTTGGGACATCATCAGGCCCGATGGCTTTCCTGGTTTTTGCAGATCTTATGGCAGATACAACTTCACTGTTTAGAATTTCCGGTCCCATGTCTATATTAGCGAGATCATCGGAGTTGTGTTCATTCAGTCTGTCATTATCAAATAATTCTTTCATATATATATATATATATATATATATATATATATATATATATATATATATATATATATATAGAGAGAGAGAGAGAGAGAGAGAGAGAGAGAGAGAGAGAGAAGAAGAAGAAGAAGAAATGAATTAGAATGGCCTAAAAATGGTACTTTTATAATATTTATCAATTACGTTGGTATTAAACTGTACAATTTGTTGCGTTTAAAGTTAAAAATTATAAAAGACGATAATCTTTGTCAAACAGGACTATCTGTACGTCATAAACAATATGAACATTTTCACATTTCTTAATAAATAAAAAGTAATCCATAAATATGAAAAAAAAAAGTTAATATTTTGGTTTTAAATATATCAAATAATAATTTTTTACAGTTTTCAAACTTCATTTTGTTTTACTGGCACCCTTAAGAATAAAATTAAAAAGGTCGTATAACTTTTTACTCAAACACAGAACAAAGATCTCCATAAAAACAGTGCTTCTAAATTTTAAAATTCTAATTAAAGAAGGGCATTTAATGAATAAGTCTTAAAAAAGTTCTGAAATTTAGTGGATTTTAGTGTTGTGGGTTTTATTACTACTATAACAAATGTTCCGTTTTTAATATCCGTAGGTTACTTAAATAAAATGTACGTAGTAAAATTTCCTCGCTAGATAATGCTTTGCTGTAATAAACTGTTAACCAAACAAAGGGTGAAGGGCAAACGTGGATAATTTTAGGAAAAACAATTTTGAATTGGGACTGAGTAACAAGAAATATAGAGATTTTTATAACATAGGCTTAATTTATATTGTCAGTCCAACGAGTACGGCGTCTTCCTCTACTTCTTTTGTCTAATCTCGGCGCCTCCACTCGAGTAATCTCTTCGTCCACCTTCCATCACTGATTCGAGCGACATGTCCGGCCCAGTTCCATTTGAGTGTGGCAATTCGGAAAATTACGTCGTTAACTCCTATCTTCCGTCTCAAGTCTTCATTTTTAACCCGGTCACGCAGCGATACACCTAGCATTGACCTTTCCATCTTTCTCTGAGCTATTTGCAGCGTTAGAAGTTGCAGTTGTCAATGTCAAAGTTTCGGTACCGTAGGTCATAACCGGTAACACACATTGGTCAAATGCTTTACGTTTTAAAGAAATTGGTACATCGCTTTTAAAGATGTCTTAAAGTTTTCCATAGGCGGCCCATGCTAGATTTACTCTTCTCCGTAGCTCGCATGTTTGATTATCTCTTGTGATCTTTATTTCGTGTTGAAGGTATATGTATTTTTCCACAAGCTCCACTTCGTTGTCTCCAATATTTCCACTAGGTACCAGATTGGTCATAAATTTTGTTTATGATATATTTATTTTAAGATCCACATTGGCGCGCACAAGTTCATGTAACATTGTACATATCTCCTTGAGATTATCGGAAAACAAAACTATGTCGTCCGCGAACCTCAAATTTGTTAATTTTTGGCCGTCTATTCAGGCCTCTTTTTCCCAGTAAAGTTTTTTACAGGCATATTCTAATACTGCAGTAAACAGTTTAGGCGATAAGGTGTTACCCTGTCGGACTCCTCTGCCAATTGGGATATGATCCGTGTTTCTGTGTAGTTTCACCGACATAGTTGCATTCCTGTATATATTGTAAATTAACTTTGTGTATCGATAGTCAATGCGACATGCTTGTAATGCTTCCATCATTTTGTCAAGCTCTACCGTATCAAAGGCCTTATAGAAATGTACAAAAACCAGAACGAATGGTCGATTGAATTCGATAGTTTTTCCTATTACCGTTTTGATGCTCTGTAGGTGATTGTTTGTTCCAAACCCAGTACGAAACCCCGCTTGCTCTATTTGTTGGTAGAAATCAGCATTCTGCCACTTGTCGGGTATTGTACTGTCCAAAAGGCACATATTAAAAAGGTCTTTTATTTTCTTAAGTAGACAAACACCTCCGATTTTGATTGCATCAGTAACTACACCATCTTCGCCTGGAGATTTGTTATTCTTAGTTTTTCTTAGGGCTAGTTTTATTTCGTCTATTGTGATTTCCGGCATTTGTCCTAATCCTTGGTTGACAATGCCCTTTTTCCTTGTCAGTATTTCTGGTACTTGATATTAAAAGTAGAGTACTAAATATAGTAACTGGTAATATAGTTAGTAGATAGTATGCTCTACTCACCGTTTCTTCCACAACAATTCATACTAGCGCTCCTTGAGTCCAACTGCATCCTTGGACTCCACTCAATTCAGCTGTTCCAAATTAGGTTAGAGAACGACTTTTACAGGGAGCTTTTAAGCTAGTAAGTGAACCCCAAAAAATGGTTAACCAATAAAATTTCTGACAAATTGGTGGCGGTCCCGAGATGTGGCGTTGAGGTTATGAGACATGGTGATGAGTTTGTTGAAGGAATGCCGTGCCTTGTCTAGGTATTTTGTGATTATGTTGGTGGTTAAATAGGATAGAGTACAGTAGTAGTAATTCTTTTCAATACTTGAATTTCATGGTTTTTAATCACATCTTGTACTCATCAGCCAGTTCTGTGACAAGATTTGTGAACACTCCTAATTCATTTTTTCTTCTGATCGACTCTCTTACCCGTTTTTCTAACATGGCAATTTTTTCCTTAAGAAACTTCATCTAATAAGATACTTCCAACTATTTTCAAACATTTTATTACGAAATCTTGATGACGGGGTGCGATTTTTGGCTTTGTGTGAATAGCTTCTCTAACAAAACTAGCAAAATAAAGGGATTTGTATGCAAGTGAACTTTGTTACTCATTTGACTAATGTAAACCAAGCTCTATAAATACTTAATAGCAAGTGTCCACCATTTTCAATTTTTATTTTATAATTTGAAAGCTTCGAACATACGAACAACGTCAGAAGTAGGGCCCGGTTGTTTGAACGCTAAATAACGTAATAATATTTTTACTTCTATTTGAAAAAGTGTTGATAAACAATAGATATTTAATTTCTTGGTACACACATACCGATTTTTTGCTATCCTTTTCTAATTGCATTCTTTAAACGAGCATCATATGATAGTCGGTATGTTATTTTCAATATGTAAACAATTTCTAACAATATTTATCTTTAAAAATAAGTTTTTAAATCCTCTTTTTGTTAATATTAATTGCAAACTTCGCATTTATAGTAATTTCTAACACTTAAAAACACTGAAAAGAGTCATGACAAGCAATTAAACCGAAAGAAAAGATAAGTAAACACGTTTATGTCTGTCAAACATCAAAAAAGCTTCTCCCCCACCGAACAGAAACAGCCTTCAAACAAATCTATTTTTGTCTAAATCTATAAGGTATGATCGAAGTTCAAAAGTAAGATTTTTAGCTTTTACTTAAAATACATCCTTAAAAATTTGTACCTTATTTAATTGCCTTGTAGAATCACTTACTATCGTGTTGATATATTTTTTCAAGAGCAGAGGATTGCAATTTTAATCTTGGCGTTTCATATTCAATGTTAACACCTGAAATTGCAAATAAATTAAATGAATTACTATGAAAATATTTCTAGTTTTGTTAATATATAAAATTTCTTTTAAAATACTCGTTTTACGGCCCAATATTTATATCCAAGCCTGTAAAAATAACTATTTTTCAAACCAGACCTATAGACAACCTTACATCGAAAGCAATATATTGACTGTTTACCTACCATTCATGTGTTTATTTTCGAAAGCACTAATCTTTACCAACTCTGAGAAACAGGTTTGTTTATTTGTACTTTTTGTAGTAAACTTGTCACTGTTTGTTTTGGATAACTAAAGTATCATATCTTATCTTTTTATTTCAAGCCGTTTCCTGGGAAAATTTACATTATTGAAAATAAAAATTATTTACTTTTGATCTACTTTCTCTTTCTGCCAATTAATAATAATAATACTACAGTTTCTAGACATTTTTAGTTTATCACATTATTAAAAACACTGCAGAACTTATATTCTATACTTTCAAAAATCTATATATGTACATAAATATACCATTCTATTTATTAAAAAACGTGTAGAAATCTTATGAATAGTTTTAATATTATATTTGATTGTTAAATAGTTTTTGTGATTGTTCTCTGAGAGTTTTTTGGAATTAGAAATGAATTATATAATATTTTAATAAAACATAAATTTGTGAATGACGAAGGAGGTAATGTTTTTTTTATTAATTGGATTGGGATGTTGACTGTTTTTGGAAAAGTATTTAAAACCATGCGTAAATATCTAATGTAGCCGAAAATATTTAAGAAAAAATTTAATACAACTAATACTTTAAAAATAATAAATTTTAAATTCCTTTTCAAATTTCCCTCCAAAACGCCAGTTGTCACTTTACCTCTGTGACGTCACTAGCATACAAACACTGGTAAATTGACAAGGAAATATAGTTTTTTCGTAATTTTTGTAATAAAATATTAGTTCTAAGTTATTTTGTTGCGAAGAAATTGGCCAACATAAAACAATTAATTCTCGGCAAATTCAAATTATTTGCCTTATTAAATCTACAGACTATAAAATATTAACTAGGGAATGTAGCCCTTAACAGCGATCACAAATGTGACATAAAACCAAAAAAATGTATATGTCATTTTCGTGACAGCGATGACATTGGCTGTATTCTTTAGAGTAATTGTCAAATGATCGAAGTAAAAAAAGTGAAACTGATAAATTCATGTTCTTTTGAATATGCATTTATTTGCCATTAGGTCGAAGTGATCATGATTGCTTCAAGTGATAGAACTGAAAGTAATAATGACTCAAAAGAATAACCGTATTAGGACGAAGTGCCAGCGATGACGTTAGTAAGGGGTGACATCTTTCACTTTGATTGGTGTTCGTTGTCACATGACTCGAAAGAGATTTAGTTACACAAAAGATTAATTTTAATACCTTACTTCCTTGTATCATATCTTTATTTAATTGTTCTTGTATTACAATATCGTATAGGTATACGTCAAAACTGAACCACATTTGTTAATTAATTTCTAGAGGCCCCCCATTCTTTATTGTTCCAATGTACAAATTTTATCCCCTATTTGTCCTAAATTAACTTTTCATTATTATTGTAAAGTTAGACAATGTTACTAATTTAGATACGGTCTAATTTTAAAACTGGTCTAATTTGACAGATGCAACAAAAAATCAATAAAAGCTTTGAATATAAAAATAAAAAAAATCGTCTTGGTTTATTACCAAACTTGCTAAAATTGAAAATTTTGATAATTTTCTTGAGACACCTATGTATTTTTCTTACTGATTCCAATGTTCTGAGTGTTTGTCCCTGTTTTTTGTTGGCAAGTTATTATAATCTCAGAAGCAAAACAAAACTAACGAATTAGTTGGTCTACTCATAGATTTAGGAAATACTAGTATGTACCCAATGCCCGTGTCCAGAGTAAGAAGAGTGAAAGAAATAATCACCTATCTTTCTAATTGCCGGTGCATAGAACCACGTGACCCCATACGCGAATAATACTCGATGTCTGATTCTATGCTCCATCCATTAGAAAGAGAAGAGATTACTGTTTTAATTCTTCTCCCTCTCTCGCGCCGTGGAAACGGCCGGCATTGGGGATGCGCAATCTAGTACTTCCTAAATCTACCTTCCATGATAATTAGATCGTTAAAAGTTTTTTACTCAATCCAGCAAATTATTTTTCAGGCTTTGGTCTATCGAGATGGCAATCTTCTGAGCGGCCCTCTAGAGGCTCTAATCCAACATATGGTCCCTACAGAATCCTACTATCCAGATCGCGCTTACCTATTCGCCTTTCTTCTTTCATCGCGGCTATTCATCAAACCTCACGACCTCCTAGCTAGAGTTCGAGCTTTAGGGGATCAACAGCAAGGACTTGGAGGTACTCAGCCCGCGGCTCCTATAGCGCAACAACTGAGATTTGCGGAGAAAATGGTACAGTTGCTTGCCGAATGGACGGAACAATTTCCTTATGATTTTCGGTAAGTAATATATATTTTCTAGGGACTGCTTTTTTGATACGTGGCATACTCAACAACTATTACAGGACATGTTCCTTTTTTTGATCAAGAGTAATATCAGATGACTTTAATTGTTCACTCTGTCACGTGACTCATTGTCAAATAAATGGGATAATACAAACAAACGGAGGATAAATTGGTTAATGTTTCAAATTAGCTAACCGGTATTCTCCCTGTCGTGTATTGCCGAATTTTCGTACGATATGATGGGAGATAAAAAACAAAATCTGCTAAACTATGATGCCAAGCGTCTATAGTGTATGTAACCCCCGCACATGTAGAGTAACTATACTGATCGTGTAATAAACTGAAAATATCCGGACCATGCTATTCGCCATATTGGGGAAAGTTCATTTATAACAACAGTAGATACGCTGTCGCCATAGGAAAATTATGCGGACATAATATAATCGGTTATCTCTAAATGACACAAGTAGAAGCAATTCGTATAGATTCTCGAGTTTTTATCGACATAAGTAGCTGAACAAAACGGACAATAAAAAGAAATAAAGTGACAGTATAAGGTTATAAACTGACCCGACTCTTCCAGTTCGTGTCATTTGATTACAATCTTTGAATGTCCGCGATATTATTGGTCGGTCGTAAAAATAAATAGGTAAACAAATTTTATTGTACTTTTATTTGTTAAAAATAACTTGTCATTAAAAAAGCAATTTGACGAACCGTTTCTTCAAAACGTTTTATTTTTTAGAAAAATAATTGAAATGTTAATTAGGTGGTACCCGTTATTTTTAATATTTTCTAAAAATATCCTTAGAAACTTGAATATGTCTCGCAAATTTATTTACTGATCTTGCATATGCTAACTCTATAGTTACCAAATAGTACCTCTACTTCTGGAAAAGATCATGTTGTCTTCTTTCAAGAATTGGAAATTCTAGAAATTAGGTTATTTTTAGTAAAAAATATCTTCGCAGATCTTTACCGATGCTGTAAAATAAATTAAAGGAAGTAGACTCTGCCAAAAGTTTCACAAATATTCATATAATAGATACTTACTGTCGTAATAATGCCCCTGATGTTGAGAACATATAACTAACGAACTATTTCAACCACCGTCAAAATGTTATGATGTTTCGTCCCGGCATCGGTGGTGGACTCATCTGTGGGATCCACCGATGCCTTTCCCAGACATCCTGTTATGTTTTCCACAATTTGAAACTCCTACTTAAGCCAAATTTGTCGGAGAACAAAGGTGGGATGTTCTTACCACAACATTACCTAAACAGCCTTATGAATTCCGAAAATCATTTAGATCTACAAAATTACTTCCTCAATACCCATTTTATACATGTATATTTGTAAACAAAAATAATTTCGAAAATTAGAACATTTTCAAAACAGTCATGCATTTTCTTAAACTTTTATTTATAACCTCAAAATCTCGCCGTTCTTTTGGTTCGGACCATAGACGTAGAAGAAATGAATTAAAACTAATTAAATTAATTTCTTCTACGTCTATGGTTCGAACCAGTAGAACAATTTCTGTCAAGATTTGATAGATTGACAATCGCTTAAAATTACTAGAATACGGTTTCTTACTTTTTCGTGAGAACCGCGCCCATTTTCGTTCTTTTAACGTTAGATACAAATAATTTTATGTAATTATGCTTTGTTATTTTGCTCGTTATGACTCCTTTGAGTAGTTTAAGTGAATACATTTATAATTAATACCAACAAAAAAAGGATTTCAAAAGATTATTTTTATCGGTAAATATTATTTACATAACGAGTAGCAGGTTATACTAGTTTAAATAATGCAATTAGAAAAGGATGTCGTCGAATCGGTTTGTACCGAAAAATAAAAGAACTCGGACTATTTATCAATACTTTTCCAAAAATATATCTATATAAAAATATTATTACGTTATTCAGCATTCACACAACGGGCCTTGATAACACCTTCTCAAACACCAGAGAGTATTGGCCCTGATGATATGTTAATTCTATGGGGAAATTAGTTGACCGAAGCCATCTTTTTGAGGTTATATTAGACGAAATCATACAAACATCTGGGTACCTATTCTCGTTCTTGAGAGAACGATCACTTGATGGAAAGTGGTCGTGGTTCTCACGAAAAAGTATGAAACCGTATTCTGGGTAGCTTTTCTCGTTCTCGAGAGAACGATTATCTTGATGGAAACTGGCCGTGGTTCTCACGAAAAAGTAAGAAACCGTATTCTGAATACGTTTTCATACTTTTTCATGAGAACCGCACCCACTTTCCATCAAGATGATCGTTCTCTCAAGAACGAGAATAGGTACCCAGATATATATATTTTAATTATCTACCATAGATGTAAGAGAAATTACATTATTACTTAATGTAAACTGTGGATGCTATAGAAGAATGTTGGCTCACGCTTCAAAAGAAATAGAGCGTTTTCAATGAGTAGTACCTCTCATTGGATATCCCTATTACCTGACCGAAATTAGAAAGAGAGGTACTACTCATCGAAAACGTTCTATCGTTTTTTAAGCGTGGACCAATTTTGTTCTATAGGATCCGCAGTCTATACTAAGTAATATTAATTTCTCTTAGGTTTATATTATCTACATACAGCTTTCTAGCAAAAAAAAAGTTTTAATAAGCAATGAAGAAGCTGGAAAGGGTTTTTAATCTCCCAGATTGTTCTAACCTTACTTATATTTTATTGAAATTAATTGTTTGTGCTACTGTGTATTTTATTTTGCTCGCCATATATTTACAGGTTGCCGGTAAAATAGTCATCTGTCTAAAAGAGCTAGATGTTGCTGCTTTGCGGAAATCCGTGGTAAAATGGGTTTAATATTGGCTGTATTCTTTAGAGAAATTTTCAATTGATCAAATTTAAAAAAATGGAACTGATAACTTCATGTTCTTTTGAATAGGCATTTACTTGTCAGTGGGTCGAAGTGATCATGATTACTTCAAGTTATAGAACTTAAACTGATAATGACTTAAAATAATAGCCCTATTGTTCGACGCACTTATACTTTCCACCTCGGAATAAAAAAGGTTAGCTTTCCACCTTTCAATACATAAGGTATATTCTTTTGAATAATTATCACTTTCACTTCTATTACTTGCAGTAATCATGATCACTTTGACCCAATGACAAGTAAATGCATATTCAGAAAAACATTAAGTTATCAGTTTCACTTTTTTCACTTTGATCAGTGATAATTTACTTAAAAGAATACAGCCATAGATGTCTGTCAATCTGCCTTTTTTTTTTTTAAGAAAGAAATATTTATTTTTTTGTTAAGTACATTTATCTTATTTTACAACGCAGTAGGAGCAAGTTATGTTCTACATATTGTTGAATTTTGTTAACAATAAACAAGCTGTATTTTGAATAAAATAAATAATAGTCTACTTTGTAAACTGGCGTTTCTTTGAAACAAGTACAAAGTGGCATCCGATTGGAATAGCCAAGAAAACACAACACAGATGTGCATAACATTTTAGCGAGTATGCCCTATTATAGTATGAAAGATCAATCAGCATTTCAGGCCAGCTTAGAATTTATATAAAAATCATCAATAGAACCTCCAATTTGTAAGCACAGGTTTTTGGCCCACCCACATATAAAAAAACTTCGAGTGTTTGGAAAGCAAGTTATCATTTACATCCACCCCTGACTAGTAGCGTTTTAGCATAACTTTTCTGTTTTTAGGGATGAACGTATGATGGAACACGTTAGAAAAGTAACTCAACAATGTTGTGCCATCAACCCAAGTCTACGGGCCAATGTCTCTGTTTTACTGCACAATCTGCATCCTAAGCTTACAGCACTGGAAGAGTATGAAAAGTCGCTCGAAAACCAGGTAAAATCGCAAATTCAACAGAGTTTCTCAATCTTGTCAGTTTTCATTGTTATAATATCTAAAATGGATTAAGTTTCAAATAATTTGTATAAATGGATTAAAAATTTACCAGTTCTAACTAAAAAAATTTTCTTCTCAGAGTAACATGGCGTCATCCGACGAAAATATCTCATGCCCAGATATCTCTGAAGCTTGCCCGAGTCCAGAAAAACTTGCCCAGCAGCTTACCCATGTTGAACTAGAAAGGTATGAAAAGATTAAACATTTCTAACATAAAATATTGAAGAAAATGCAAAGCAAACTCTATTTTAAGTATATATTATTTTCTTTAGGTTATCCTTTATTGGCCCAGAAGAGTTTGTCCAAGCTTTTGCAAAGGAAAACCCAGCTTTGGAAACATCATTTAAAGATCTGAAAAAGACTCGAAATCTGGAACAGTATGTTCAGTGGTTCAATAGACTTAGTTATTGTGTAGCCACACAAGTTTGTAAAGTAAGTACAGTTTTATTACTTTTTTTTTAATGTTATTTCTGCTACGGTAACTTATTTAACCTTGTTGCAGTATCAAAAAAAGAAACAACGTGTAAAATTGGTCGAGTACTGGATAGAAACAGGAAGAGAATGCTTCAACATAGGAAATTTCAACAGCCTTATGGCCATTATAGCAGGACTTAATATGTCTCCAATATCAAGACTGAAAAAGACTGTAAGAAACTTTTAATATATAATTTTGTTTAAAACCATACTTTTAAAATTTTGTTTAGATAATGTATTTTAATCTCAACTCTTTTATTTTTTAGTGGAACAAGATTCAGTCTGGTAAATTTGCCATTTTGGAGCACCAGATGGACCCCAGCAGCAATTTCAGCAGCTATAGGAGTACTCTCAAGGCAGCTATGTGGCGTAGTGCCGGAGCCACGGATCAAAGGCAGAGAATTGTGATACCGTTTTTTAGTTTGTTGGTGAAGGATCTGTATTTTTTGAATCAAGGCTGTTCTAGCAAGTATGTTTGACACTTAGAAACAAATAGAAGTAGCTTTTTGAAACTGTATGTAATCTTTAAAAAATAATATTTTATTTTCATCTTTTGCTCTTTTTTTAGGCTTCCAAATGGCCATATTAACTTTGAAAAATTCTGGCAACTAGCAAAGCAAGTCACCGAATTCATGGCATGGAAACAAGTTACTTGTCCCTTTGAAAAGGATCCTAAAATCATATCTCTACTACAGCACAGCCCAGTGTTAAACGAAAATGCCCTAGCAAGGGCGAGTTTCGAATGCGAGCCACCTGATAACAATCAGGAGAAAGAAAGGTGCAAGACTCTGAAAGCTGAGGGTGGTGGTAGTAATACCTAAAAATTGATTTGAAGAATTTTTAACAGGTAATTTTGTTAACAGCAATGAGTTCTGTGGGTTCATTTAAAATTACAATAAATTAATTTTTCTAAGAGAACATTATCAAACTAATAAAAAAAAAATGTTAAATCCAAAATTTGTAGTGTAACTTTGTTTCATAATTTTGCAAAAATGACATCGAATTAAAAAAAAAAATGTATCCGTCATAAGGAACCCATAAATTTTAAATTGTTGTTTAACAAAATAAAATTTTTCATGTATGGATTAAATTATGTTAGTATTTTCCTTGGGTTGTGAAATTGTTTTTTTTTTTGTAATAATGACAAAATCGGTTTAAGTCTTTAAGTTTCCCTGTATATTATTCTGTTTTTATATTCTATAATATTGCCTGTATTTCTGATATACCAGGAATTTTATTTAGTTCCATTACAAGGTACAAAAAATCCATAGCATCTATGGCTTTAATTTAACAAAGTACACATTTTCTTCATATCACGTTTATTTTTTATAATATATTTTGTATAGTTTCTGTAAATATTATTTTCTTAAATTTAGGTTTCCTGTAATTTTTTGTTGTATATATTTCGACGTTAAACTTAAAATTTTTTATTGTCTATTTGTATACTACATATAATTTAAATAGTAAAGTATCATTTTTCGCAGGAAAAATTATTTTATTTTTGCAACTTATTGTGATTTTTTTAGATTTAAGTTTATTTTAGAATATAGACATTTCTTCTTTGTTTTTAATATTATTAATATATGAAGTGTTTAAATTATAGAATTTATTTTTACAGGATTATCTACGTTAAAATGTATTATTCCATTATTGTTAAAAGTTAGTGCTAGACAGTCAATCATATAATTATTATATAAAATCAATATTAGTAAATGTGCATTAAACTAAATTTTAAAATGAAACCATCTTTTACAGTAGATTTAAACACTTGGTATATTAAAAAAATAATATATAGTACCTATAAATACTTTTTATTACAGGTTGGATTTTTTACCGAGCATTTTTGACTATAGTTGAGTAGGAGTTTTTATTATGAAATAAAACTTTATTTTAAATTTTCCAACAGGTAAAAAAGCATTGTATTTTATATTTATTATTTTTTGATTGCTTTTGATACAAATACAAAAATATTACACAACGAAGTTTACATAAGACCTGTGAATTAACGACATGGCTGAGCGTTCCCATTTTGTAATATATCATGCCCTATAATCTTATACATCATATATTTGTTTTTTAGAAAATTTTTTAAGTTATGTGTAATTATATCACAATAAATATGGCTAATTATCTTACTAATAAAAATTTGTTATTCTACCTATTTCAGAAATGCTTAGTAAAAAAATAACTGATATCAATTAACCTGAATAGATACTTCAAACAATGCTTGACCCAGTGTTGATACTGTGTTTAGGTAATTATAGAATATTTTGCCATTGTTAAGGTTGTTTTGCCAACTCTGTCATTGTGTCAATTACTTTGTATTCAATTTAAACTAATATGACGACTTATTATGTTTTTATGAGCATTTTGAAACTATGTATAAGATAGATAGTCGAGAAATGGTTGAAAATCGATAAATTTTCTCACATAACAAAACTTATAGTGACTGGTAAACATAATGGAGTCATACTTTAAATTAAAATATTTTAGAATAGAGTTGCACATTTTTTTTAATGTAATTTGAAGCACTTCTATTAATTTTTAAATTTTAAAATGCAGAGTTGATAAAAAAAAAACCTAAAAATAATTTGTTTATAAACGATTTTATAATTTTTGATATTATAAATTTAAAATTTTGTCTTGATATACGGTGGTGACCTACAATTTTACAAGAGAACATACAGATTACTGGTTAGTTGTCTTCTAAATGAAAATCACTCTGTATATTTCTTTTTATTGTCCTTGTATCAAATATTTACCTTTTGAGAACTAAATTTGCATTCTAGTTGTATAGGGTTGTAAGTTATAAGTGGTATTTTTTACAAATTTTTTGTTCATAAGAGTTTGAAAATTGTTTCATAATAATCTATATTTGCAATATTATTTAAAAAAAAAGGCTTTGGAGAATTTTGGCAAAACAAAGTTTAAAATTGTAAAGTTGTGTTTTATCTACACATTATTCAAATATGTTACATTATTATTTTAAAATTTATAAATTAAACCCAATATAGCAAAAACTAACCCTATATACAATCTACTGGTTTTGGCTAAAAATATTTATATAATTTCGGATTAAAAAAAAAAATCTTATTTCTAAAAGTGGTCCTTATTTTTGCCTATGTGAACGTTTATATGTGATGCTAAAAATATTGATAAGAATATATACCTAAGTAGAATATTTACCATTAAGTATAAGAAAAATACAAAATCTTACATTTGTATCTATACACATACATACATATAGTGGCTAACTTAGACTCTATTCAATACTCGAATTTAAGAGTTTTTATTAGGTGATGCCGTTTTGTAAGCATGTATACTTCTATAATGTTTTATACCTCAATGTTTTTTACAAATATTTATATATCTTTGTATTTGTACTTAATAATGTTTTACTCGTATTTTGACCAATATATTCTACGACAGTATTTGTGCAAGGTATTTGTTCGCGACACTGCTAGTTTGGATTTCTTTTCTTGTCAGTCTGATTTAGCATAATTGAAAAAATTATATATATATAGGAACAATTTTATAGCTATCTGGAAAGTATTGGGACCTCCTGCTAATGAAAAATGGCAAACACCTCAATTACTTTTTTGAGAAATAAGCATTTTGATACTTTCAACATACATTATTTTTTCTATCGTGTTAATTTTATAGAACAAAATCCACCACGTGAGAAAAACTTAAATATTAAAATTACTTAATAAATAAAAGGAACAGAAAAGCTAACAAAGAAGATACGTGCTTTTATACATTATATGTACTTTTCTTTCTAAATGTTTTGCTATAAATTATAGAAATAAATGTAGTATTTTGCTTCAAATTGTAACATACATCCTTCCGGCTTAATACAATGAATTTTGAAAAATTAAATGATAATATAAATAATATTTATTTTCAAAACTAATCTGAAAAGTTAATATAGTTTGTTCATTGTGAGCGAGAGTTTCCTATTACATATTTTTCAGAAATCTATAAAGTACTTGCGTGGTGAATAAATAGTCCAAAGTTTTTGGCAAAAAAAAATAATGTAATTACATTGGGACATTTCCTTCGAGATATTTTTCTTCGGTTTTCTAACAAGTTTTACTCGTAATAGATGGATAAAAATGTAAGTAAATATTTGTTCAAAAAACATCATGGAGAAGATGAAACCAAATGTTTTTTTACACACGAAATAAAAATATTTTTTCTGGGTGGAATATTTATACAACATTTTTATGTATGCTTTTAGAATGTGATATATACCGTGATTAACACAAAATATTTTATCCACATCTTTAAAATTATCGTTTACTATTTTTTCATTAAGCTTGTAATAATCGTTTCTGAAAATACGAAAAATAATTTTTTTTTATTATGGCTGAATTGGACTAACACATAATTGCATTTTTTGCTACAAAATGCTTTTCACAGGATTTTAGATATTAATAAAACAAAACTTAAGACTTAAATTCATCAGTATTCTAGTCATTAGGTAAGGATATCGCGTACCGCTTATGTATTACATTTAAGCTATAATAATGTAAAAACTATTTGTATTGTATCAATAATAAAATGTTTTTGTGTATAAATATGGTACTAAAAATAATTTGTGTTTTATTTATTGTTTTATTCCAAAATAATTAAAACGAAAACACAGTAATCAAGTGTTCGCCGAGTATTTCATAAACGGGACTAAAGAGGTTAAAACCGACATGAAAAATCTTGAGCTAGGTAAATGATGTAAATATTTAGTGATTATAGGGTTATTTTGAAGATATTGGCTTGTCCTTAAATTAAATGGTAAACAGTAGTAAAATGCTCTATAATTTGCTAGAATAAACAAATAGGTGGAGTATGGAGTATCCGCAAAAAAAGTGCGTGGTATCGTACCAGACTTTGTGGTGACGCATAAAATGATTGGTGTTTTTTTCGCATACCCGAAAATTCGGAAATTAGTGTTGCACTGCCATCTAAATTCCATTTACTCATTTTGTTAAAAATTTTGCATTGAGCACCATCTACATATGAATGATGAAATTAAATTTTACAGAGATCTTTAAAATGGCAGCTCGATCTATGAGTGGACGGATGAACTTTAAGTTTATAGATATCTGTAAAATCAAGAGGCAAAAGATTCCTGTAATAGAATATTATCTAAAACACGTTTTCAGCGCCACTCGTCATTGCAAGGGTAAGCTTTTTTGTTCCAGGGGGTAAGCTTCCAATGGTAGATGTGCGAAATATTCATGTTATGCTTGGCACTTTTAGTATATTTATGAAATATTTTAAAATGTCACATATTTGAAAAAAAAATATATTACTCATTTTAAAATATTTAAATATGCTAAAAGCTTATTTCTTTATTTCAATAATGGCAAACTGTTGTTTTTAAATTATATTATTTTTTATTAGCATTTTAATTTTATTTGTCCTTGTACTCTACTTCATTTAACTTACATATTTGTTTGAAGGTTGTAGACAATGTTATAACCAGCTCTAGAGGATCCCAACCTTTAGAAGGTAAGACAAACACATACGTTAAAAATTCTACACATTTCATGAACATTATTAGTAGCATTAATCTAGAGCCAGACGACAGGCTAATGAGCTTTGATGTGGAAAGTCTGTATACTAATGTACCATTAGGGGAATCACTAGACATAATCAAAACTAGACTTTCAAATGATACTAGTTTATCAGATCGAACCACGTTACTACTGGACGGGGTGATGGACCTTTCGGAGTGTTGCCTGCGTAGTGCTTACTTTTAAGTAAAGGGCAGGTTCTACGCTCAGGACGACGGGCTTCCGATGGGTTCTTCTCTTTCTCGAATCGTCGCCAATATATATATGGAATGGTTCGAAACGCATGCCATAGAAACGGCAACAGTAAAACCGAAAGTCTGGTTGAGATATGTCGATGATAGTTTCATCGTATGAAAGGGCAATGATCAAGAACTTAATGATTTCTTGAAACATCTAAATACTATTCGACCTACAATTAAGTTTACCATGGAAAATGAGGTAAATGATCAATTGCACTTCCTAGATGTTATGGTGAACCGTTCAAACCAAATTATTAAAACTTCAGTATACAGAAAGCCAACACATTCTGGACCATATCTTAATAATAGGTCTAATCATTCTGTTTTAACAATTTTAATATCTATATTAAAATATAGCTAAATAATTTCTCAACAAATTTTAAATTACGCGTTCGCCATATTATCAGGAATTATAGTTGACATTCAGCGTCGTACCTCTGTAAATATTAAATTATAAGTAAGTAGCAACCTTTAAAACTATCAATTTTGTTTATGTTTCTGTAAACTAAGAATCAAACGTTCAAAATAAAGTAATTTTGTTAAAACAATTTTAAAATTCGTCTCAACGTCAAGAATATTTTCTGTTATAAATTAATCGTCGCTTTTTTGAAGTTGCTTTATAAATTAATACACGTATAATGCATAAAAGAGAAACGCTAAATATATCATAATAACTATTCCTGACATTGTGGCGAGTGCGCTTTTTAAAATTTATTGAAAGAAAATTATCTAAATATTTAGAAAGTTTATTCCTTATCTTGCAGCATCATAAACTAGATCGTTCGTTAGACGTACTCTGAAGGGTTGCTATTTATTTAAAAAGTGATATATGGATTCGCCCCTGCACATGTATGATGCATAAAAGAACGAGGCTAAATATGTAATTCCTGACGCCGTGGCGAATGTTACAATAAAATTACTTCAATATTATGAACGTTTAATAATTTTTTCAAAATTTAATATATAAGTTGAATATTCAAAAAGGCAACGATTAGGTCGTTAGTTATAAATGCATTAGAGGGTTACTACTTATTTAAAATTCAACTTTAATATATAAAAGAGCGTGTCCTGCACGTTCCTGACTATATGGTGGATGCGCCAACTAAAAATTGATTTTTTTTCTAATATTGATCATTCTCACAAGAGATTTTTTGAAGCAGCTTTTGTAATATCTTCCAGTTATTCAGATTACTTACCAAAAGTACTTTCTCCAAGCTCTTTTATGAAGCGTACTTCTTTATATGTATAACGAGGCAAGCTCTGATATCCGATTTTACTATGACTGTGATTCCTTTGATTCGTCGGTATGTTTGAAGGCAGCACGCTGTTCAGTTCTAGAGGGCTATTTTTGCTCATCTGGGGTAAGTCCTTCTGAATGAAAAGTACGTGAACGTTTGCCAATTAAAAAAAAAAAGTATAATCAAAGAAATAATAGAAAAAACTAAAAAGAAGGGTGGAAGCCAGCAGCATACACTTTTCTAGTATTGGAGCCAGAATCGGGTCTATTTTCCTAAACTCACAGGTCTTGGGGGGGGGGGGCGATTGCAAAAAAAAAACAGTTCTTGACCGGGAGATGGAAGCCAACAGCATACACATTCCTAATGTAAGAGGCACAATTGGGTATATTTTTCTGAACTCCAAGTTCTTGGGGGGGGGGGGGGAGGGGAGGGCGATTGCCCTCACCGTCCCCCACTTGGATTCGCGTCTGGTGTAGATAGTAGTGCCCTTAGATAGACATCTAGGCGGCACATACACAATAAAATTGGAAAAAAATAGGATGTAACAAATAACATTACAAGTTAAATCCAATTGAATGCTTAAGGCAATTTTTTGTTGAACTGTACTCAAATTCTGGAATTATTTTTTGAGCTGTGATAAAAAAAATAGGCTTAGCCAAGACCCTTCAGTATAGATTACAAGAAAACTTAACAAAAGAAACAACTTGAACAGAAAATGACCTTTTTCTTAATTTTTTTTTATATAAAAAAACCATATGAATTTATCGTGGTGTTTATTGAATTGTATAGCAGGTTATTTTAGTATTCTATACTAAGTTATCTATAATAAACGAATATATTTTAAAATGTGTAGTTTGTTTTAATTTCAACTAAGTCGGATTCTTAGTATAATAGCAGAATATGCCCCAAGGATATTTAAAAACAAATTTGAGAAAAATATAAATTTGCTTGCTGTTTCAACCTTGTTTAGGTCTGTCGATGGCAGGACGTGTAACATTTAATTTTGTATTGGTTTATATTTGGGAATATCTAACACAAAACGTAGATCGAATGGCGACTTTTAAAAACCAAATTGGTTTTTATCAAAAACTGCTTCATCCGATTCACTAATCCCTATCCCAATTCTTTACAATAAAACAAAGAACTTATATTTACAAGAAACAGATGCCAGCTGTTGTAAAATTCTTAATAGAATTGATGTTTTACGTCAATCTTTTTTATTCTTTTAAATGGTTAATTAACATATTTTAAACAAACCTCTGATATACCGTTTAATTTTTGTTGTAATTTACCCTCTTTTTAACAGATGTTTCGTGATATCAGTTGTGTAAGTAATGTTCTATTTCGAATTTTTTTAAACAACTGAGAGAATCAGAACATATTGAAATCTTTCTGGTTGATTGAATTGTTATATTTGTGGGCTATAACAAAAAAAAACATTTTGGGCATAATATTGTTCCGAAAATTCGAAAAACAGTATTGCACTGCCATCTATATTCCACCTAGTTAATTTGTTAAACGTTTTACATTGAGCGCCATCTATACATAAGTAACGAAACTACACTTTACAGAGATCTTTAAAATGGCGGCTCAATCTATGAGTGGATAGTCGAATTTCAAGTTTATAGATATCTGTAAAATCGAGAGGCAAACTATCAAAGATCCCTGTAATAGAAAATTATCTAAAACAGTAAACTGTTTAAAGTTTTCAGCGCCAATCGTGATTGATAGGACATCTTTTTTGTTCCAGGGGACAAACTTCCAATGATGGATGCTGAACCAAAAACATTTTGAATACTTCTTTTGATTTGTCTACAGAAACGATTCCCTATTTAGTATTCCTCTCTGTTAAACTGTACTTACAAAATTCCAACGTTTTTATTACAGGAATTGGAGCGGAAACGAACAAATTTAGTTGTCGATTGTTTGCTTTTAGATGGCTCTGTAATCTACAGCTGACCACTCTATAATTTTAAAAAGTGACAGACCGTAAACGGCGATAAACACTGAAAATGTATGTTTTATAAAAATTTGTAAATTTTCGGTGTTTTGTAGTTAAAATATAAGCGAAATGAATTTAGAATTATTGGGTAAGTTTTTGTATATATTTTTTAAATAAGCATTAATTCTTGTGTTATTTTTTTTCTAGAATCTTTCGGTCAGAACTACCCCGAGGTAAGTTTCTTTAAGAAAAATAGTTGATTAGGTAGTTAGACCCCTCCAGCTTCTTTGGATTATTTATGTTATAGGAATTTGATGGAACCCTTGATTCCCTCTCAATAGCACTCACATGTGCATTTAATAAAAGGGGCACCTTGTTAGCAGTTGGATGCAATGATGGAAGAATAGTTATTTGGGATTTCTTAACAAGAGGAATTGCTAAAATTGTATCAGGTAAAAAGTACACAAAAATATTTTAGAAATTAACTCTTTTGTGGTTCGGGGTATTGGGTAAAAAGCTAATCAATTTTCTTTTTAGCCCATGTTCATCCTGTTTGTAGTATAAGCTGGTCTAGGAATAGTTACAAAATTGCATCTGCATCAACAGATAATACTGTCTGTATATGGGATGTTCTTACTGGAGAATGTGAACAAAAATATAGGTTGGAACCCTTCCTTGATTTAATTTCTTGTTTTTAATGTTTAAAATTACATTTTAAGGTTTCCATGTCCTGTCTTAAAAGTTCAGTTTGAACCAAGAAATTTAGAAAGACTTTTAGTATGTCCAATGAAGCATGCAGCAGTGTTAGTTGATACGAATGGAGGTCATCAAGTGTTACCTGTAGATGAAGATGTAAGCAATTTAAAGTAAAATGATGGGATTTATTTCAGGAAATTAAAAGTATTCATAAACATAACAGCCTTAATGTACATAATACAAAAGAAAATTGCCAGAACTATCATAGTAAACCCAGATAAACCTTTTAAAACCTGTTTGTTAAAATTGACTTTGACTTTAAACCTCTACAAATATACATACACGTGTACATAATTCCCTAGACATTTTTACCCAAAGGCACATAAAGGAGGGGTTCTTTATATGCTGCCTTTGGGTAAAAATTTAGATTAGAAATTCTTGTTAAATAATAATAGTTTTTTTTTTCTAAAAAATATACAACAGTCATTATTGTAAACAGATTTCCCAATATCTAAATTTAAAATGGTAAAAATATTTATTTTGTAGGAACAGAGTGATGGCTCACTGAAAGCTTAAAATATTGTCAGTAGACCTTATTTTCACCGGTAACCAGCCATAGACCCCATCAGCCCTTTTTCAAAATATACCAGCACCCTTAGATCCCCCTACCTCTTGTAACAGTCAAAATTTCAATGTCGTAGTAATCACTGTTTACATTATAGAGATCAGAGTATTTTTTGACAAAAAATGTTGTGATGGATCATATAAACTGGTCTGGAAAAATATTTCTCATAATCCTTTGTGATGCACACTATCTGCTTTCTTCCCTCGCAAGTAGGACTTCACCAAAGGAGCACACAGTCCTCATACCATATTGTGTGGGTTTTCGAATCAATAGTCTATGATTTATTGTCAAAGGCCCTTGAGAGAGAAAGAGAGCCCAGCAACTTTCTTGTTAATATCAACATTATATATGATATAGGAAGATGTGTAGATTTATTAGGTCTGAAGTCATACTGGTGCTTTGCAAATAACTATGCATATTTTATTCATGTTTCTATATAATTTAGAATAGATAATTTATTTCTATATTTTTTACTATTCTGTGTAAAATTTTTAGGGTGATCTAAATATTGTAGCTTCTTTTGACAGAAGAGGTGATTATGTTTACACGGGAAACGCTAAAGGAAAAGTACTAGTAATGGATTCCAAAACTTTAGAAATCAAAGCTAGTTTCAGAATAGTCTTGGGAACATCAAGTGCAACGGCAGTAAAAAGTATAGAATTTGCTAGGAGGGGAGAGTATGTCATTTTGTAAATATGTTGAAACTATTTTTTAATTTGTTGATTTTTAGTAATTTTTTGATAAATACTGCAGATAGGGTAATAAGGGTATATGATAGTAAAGAGGTGTTGACTTATGGGAAAGATGGTGAACCTGAGCCGATACAGAAACTTCAGGATCTGGTAAACAAGTAAGCATAATTTTTCATACTTATTTATTTTATTTATTTATTAACATCAAAGCCCAACAACAATAATTAATAGGATCGTAATAAAATATAACAAAAAAAAAAATACACCTATTACAAAATAACAGAAATAATATAATATCATGTAATAAAATAGAACATAAAAAAACATACTTATTACAAAATAATGGAAATAATGTTACAATAGCAGTCCCAGACCTACAATAATACTAAACAGGAATGTGAAAACTGGGTATAACTCGTACTCGGATCACACGACTGTGACACACAGAACACATTCGATATATTGGTGACATACAATATACATTAGTCCTAGGTATCCTTGAATGAAAGAAATACACCATGCCTGCTCGTCAGTGGTGGCACATTAAAATTTAGCTCACCCAAAAGCTGAGGACAGACAATCTGACCGTTGATCAGCTTGTATAAAAATAAAACTGAATGTAAGTTACGTCTCATTTCAAGACTTTGCAAACTAAATTTATCTAGCAACAGTCGATTGTCTATCCCGACCGGTGGGTACACTACCTCAGTTCTCAACCACAAATACTTCATAAACTTTGGCCAAACGTTCTCCATTAGCAAAACATATTTATTATATATTGGAGCCCAAACAAGAGATCAGTATTCAAGTTTACTTCTTGCTAGTGCTATAAACAATATTCTTAAATGATCTACAGTTTCTAATAATTAAACCCAGCATTTGATTAGCTTCAGACACTATTCTGCCATAATGAAGGTTAAGTTTAGAATCCAATACAATACCCAAATCCTTAGCTACATCAACTCTTTTAAGTACTTCATTACTTATTTGATAACAATAGAATTGGATATATTTTACGAGTTATAGACATTACTGAACATTTGCTGACATTTAATAACAATTGATTGCTCACACATCACCTCTGGATTGCATTAACACTATTTTGCAATCACAATCCTCCTTCGACTGAACTTGGATGTACATTTTTAAATCATCAGCAAACAGCAGAAATTCAACATCAATTGATTTATCAAAATCGTTTATAAATATTAAAAACAAAAGATACCCCAAATTTGAACCTTGAGGTACACCCGAAGAAGCCGCAAAACACTAACTGAAAGCCATTATATTGGACATACTGAGACCTATTAAATAAATATGATTTAAAAACCATACAAACTGATCAGTAAAACCAAACTTCGCAAGCTTTGCCAGAATCAAACTAGGGCTCATCTTGTCAAAGGCCTTTGAGAAGTCGGTAAACACCACATCAACCTGACCGCCCACATCGACAGCATCTGCTGCAAACTGCAGAAAAGACACCAGATTAGTGGATGTCGACCTACCTGTCAAAAATCCATGCTGTTTTGTAGACAACAAATGCTTGACTTTGTTAATAATGAAGTTATACAGTAGCATCTCAGATATCTTCGAAAAACCACATAGAGAGACAGGCCTGTAATTTTCCACTTCGGTCCTATTTTTGCTCTTAAATTCGGGACATATTTTAGCTACCTTTCATCTCTCGGGATACACCAGCTGTTTAAGAGAGGCATTAAAAATTTTACACAGAGAAGCAGCCAAAACATTTATAGTGTTTTTAATAAGAAAACTTGGAGCAAAATCTGACCCGCTATACATTTTAGGTTTAAGCCCTTTGGTAATTTTTTATTATATCCTGTTCTGTAAAGACCGGGACTGTAACTGTATTGTTGCCCAACTAACCAGACTAACCCCTTCAGTAGACGGTACTTCATTATAAACATCCTTAAAATATTCGGCAAAAGCCTTGACAATATCATTAGGGCGATCGAAAGTTTTATCCTGATAAGACATTTATTTCCAATGTCTCTCTCTATACGCTCAATGCAACGCCGATATGAGGCCTTTATCATCTGATTGGTCCGTGCCCTCAACAATTTAAATTTGTTGAAACAAATGACACTCTTAGTTTTCCTATACTTTCTAAAAACATTATTCTTACGTTTCAAACTACGAATAATATCCGCGTCATACCATACAGGAAAAGAGCGACCCTTATTTTTGAAGAGTGGCATGGATCTGTCCAATATTTTATACATTTCATAAAACCTGTCGCAACACATGTTAACATTTGAGTACTCATCTAGCTCAGCCCAATCAGCGGACGCAAGGTCACCATAAAGAGTATTAAAATAAGCTTTTTTAAAATTGTAGCATTTAAATTAACTGCTACTATCTACGAGGAGACCCCTCCGCTGAATTGGACGAAGCTCCAACTCGAGTATATATATAGTACCTAAACAGTATTAAAATTATATTTTTTCTTATTTTAGAACTATGTGGAAAAAATGTTGTTTTTCTGGTGATGGTGAGTATATTTGCGCCGGCTCTGCTAGACAACATGCTCTGTATATTTGGGAAAAATCAATAGGAAACTTGGTAAAAATTCTTCATGGCACAAAAGGAGAATTATTGGTTGATGTAGCTTGGCATCCTGTAAGACCTATAATTGCTAGTATTTCTTCAGGTTAGTAAAATCAAAATGTCTTTAAAATATAAAATATTAGGTTTTAAAATCTTTAAAGGCCTTGCAATTGATTGCAGTTTTTGAGGATATCCATACTTAAAATATACCATTTAGAAATCTGCAAGAACTTTTCCATGACTTACGAATACTTTTAGAGCTCAAACTCTATTAAAGTTTTGTTATATTCAATTGGAGATAGCAAATTTTTCGGTCCTCTGTTCTAAAAAGATTATTTTTAGGTGTTGTAAGTGTTTGGGCTCAAAACCAAGTAGAAAATTGGTCTGCTTTTGCACCTGATTTTAAAGAGTTGGACGAAAACGTTGAGTATGACGAACGGGAGAGTGAATTTGACATTGATGATGAAGACAAGTCTGTTGCCAGTGGTGGAGATGATAAAGAAGATACCGATTTAGAGGTATATGAATTATATTTAAAAAAAATTGTATATCTTTTAATGAATATGCTTTTCAGGTTGATGTATGTGCAATTGAGAAGGTAGCAGCTTTTTGCAGTAGTGATGAAGAAGACGAAAATACTAACTGTCTTCAGTTTTTGCCAATTGCACCTGAGGTATGGGGAATAATATTTCCTTATTTTTGTCTATTTTATTAATTTGTTTGTATTTATGTACTTTGGTATTATTTTTATGAGTATTATGTGCTTATGAAGTTTGGAACACCTATTTAGCAAGACCTTGTTTAATAATGCATGAGTTCTTGATAGGTTACTATACAGAGTGTCCGTAAAATACGTGGACAACGTTTGATGACAAATTCTTGATGTCAAAATAGGTTGATTTAATCCAACTCGGTTGTATCTGATACTTCTTCATTTACGCAGTAGAAACGTCAAAGTTTTAGGAAAAGATTTCCCAAATTTCTTGAAAACGTTGGAGCTGCATTTAATGATTTGTTGTGTGTGGTCTAACACTATAATATGACGTTTTCTAGTGGTATAGTGACTGGGTATAAAGTAGTGCAAGTGTTATAAAGTGACGTCACTTGTAAGCTTTGCTTCTGATTTCTTATGTCATCAATATTGTGACAATCTAGATATTTCTCAGATAATCACATGTATTTGGAAACTTTTTCATTTCTTGAAAACTTTGAAACCTACTCTATGTGAGCTTCCCAAGTAAGGCCAGGATCAATCTGGACTCCCAAGAATTTTTTAGCATTCAGCAAACCCCCATTTATATCTCCCAAGTCACATGGGGAAAATATCACTTGCTTGGTTTTATTTTCATTCAGAAGCAGTCAATTTGCACCAAACCATTCCCTGGCACATGAGCGTGCTGTTCCCAATCTCCCCAAAGTCCCTTCCAGAGATATATCCGAAACCGAGAGAGTGGTATCTTCAGCAAAGAATGTGAAATCTGCAGCATCTTTGCCCATAGTCATTTATGTAGATTAAAAAGAGAATGGGCCTCAGTTCTGAACTCTGAGGCACCTCTATCGATTTCTCACTCCTGGCCGAGGACTCCTTTCCAACTCTCTCATCTGAACTCTATTTTCCATGCAAGATTTTATAAGCTTGCAGCTGCTCTCATTAAGGTTGTAGTAGTGCAGCTTTTTTATGAGGAGATCACAGTCAAACGCCTTGCTTAAGTCATAGAATAAGATGGCATTATATTCTCTTGATTCAAACGACCAAGTGATCCTCCCAACCAGATCCAAGATGCCCTTGACACTGGCTAAAGCAGCCATTGTTTTCAAAAAAACTCGCCAGCCTTAACGCCAAGGCATTTTTCAATTATCTTGGATACGGCCGGTAATAAACTAATGAGCCTTTGGTCCGCCACAATATTTCTATCTCCCTGCTTAAATACCGGAATAACAATAGCCTGGTTGAGTATATCGGGGAAAATATTCTTCCTAAAGCACCTATTTACCAGCCCAGTCAGAGAAATTATGATAAAATTGTTTATTAATTTTGTTAGATTTATACTAAGCCCAAAAATATGCCTGCTATATTTGTTTTTTTTTTATGATCGATTTTTTTTCTCATTTCATCGAAAGAGATTTCTGTAAACTTTTATAACTTATCGCTTTACTACTAGAAAACTCCATATAATGTTTTATCACTCATCAAAAACCAAATTCACTTACCACGTTTTTCAAAAAAACTTGAGAGAAGTTAATATGTTCTTAAAACTATGACGTCTTCTACCTCCTGAACGAAGCAGTGTCAGATATAACTAAGTTGATTCAAATCGACTTATTTTATTTATTTATTTATTCATTGTATCAACAACTTTTACAAAGCCAATTACAGATACAACTAAACTTAATATACTAAGACTACAATCCAAATTAGAACCTAAATAAAAAGGCACTACAATTGCCTACATAACTCATTTCTCACTTCCCTTCTAAACTTGTTACAACTTAGGTTAAAAATGTCAATGGCACCACAATACTTATTAAAATATGAACATAATCCTATTAATGTGGAATTTTTATACAGGTTAGTCCTAGGGGCATTAATATAAAATAAATTTCTGGATCTGGTGTTAACTCGGCCTATTTTAAATGGAAGCTGTTCTAAAAACTTTTTATCATCAATTGTGTTCCCAATCAATTTAAACAAAAACACAACACCCGCTTCAATACGCATGTGCTTCAAACTGGGAAAGTTGAATAAAGAACACAAAAACTTCTGATCAGTTCCTCTTTGAGGGTATACTGAGAATGCCTTGTAATGCAAAAACTTAAAAAATCTCCGCTGAACCACCTCTAAGCTGTAAATTTAATTTTCATACTGTGGATCCCAAATTACACAAGCATATTGAAGCTTAGCAAGCACCAATGACTTATACAAGACAATCATTGTATTGATATTATTGAAATATTTACAGCTCCTAATAATAAAACCAAGAATTTTTACTGCACTTGCAGTTACATTATCAATGTGCCTACCAAAACTCAACTTCGTATCTAAATAAACACCAAGATCCCTATGTAAATCAGTTCTTTTTAACGGCGTGTTATTTAAATTAAAATGAATTATTTGCTTTTTAGATGTAAAAGACATTACTACACATTTATTTATATTTATGATGTCTAGAGTCTGTTATCAAACGTTGTACAGGTATTTACCGAACACCCTATATTTATTCTCTTTTCACAGATTGAGGATCCAGAAGATAACTGGACGGCAACCGATACCAACCTAACTCCATCAAATCAAAATACCGGTCCTCCACCGGCCAAAAAGAAGAAATACAAGTCGTACGATATCGCGTTAGAAAATGTCGCCGATGGAGGTAATGTTAACATTAAATTACAATAGTAGTACGATACTTCTAAGTAGAAAGAACCATTAGTTTTAAAATCTATATTTTTACATTTGTAGTTTAGATTTGTTTTTAAGTGAAAAATTTTATCTAGCAATATTGTTGTTAATAGTGCAGTAAAGAGGACTGTTTGTCCTTGAATTTAGTATGGGGTATTGAAAAAGTACAAATAGGTAGCCATATATATTTATCTATATTTAAATTTTTGTTCATAGAACAAGGAAAAGAGACTTTAATAAGATGTTGTTGGGCAAACAAATACAAAACTTACCCTTTAATGATTTTAGCTATTTGTGTTAAACAAGAAGAAAATGGTGAACTTTGCTCCTCTCACTCATGAGCGCCCTGTTTTTTACTCTTATTAATATAAAATATATAAAGTCAATGTAACGGTATGGTGTGAATTATGTTTGCCCGAAAACTGTTGAATTTTACAAAGTTAAGCGTAACTTTTAAATTTTTGCCTAGGTAGTTTGTAAAATGTTTTTCATGTATAGCGCGGTAAATAGCTTTATTTGAATATTATCAGTGAGTGTTTCATTATAGTCTTAGTCTTTCTCAAAGCTTTTGCAAAAGATAAAGTACACTAAAGTAGTGAAACTGGCATATAAGGACATAATTTACAAATATATATTAGGACAGAGTCATAAAATTTAACTAGTGTGTTTTTTAAATTAAGTTAACAAGAGTAGACATATTTCAACAAAAGGTAATCACTATAAAGGGTTTTGATTGACTCAGAAATAATTTTGGTAATTCCTAATCCAAATAAAAATCAAAAATACAAAGGTAAAAATTATAAATGTCAAACTTTTGAATATTTTAATGAAAAAAAGCCCACAAAAAAACAAAACGTATATTGTAGATATATTTTGAATTTTTTTTCATTATATATCTTTAAGTGAGATTAAGCGTTACCAAAATTACTTCCGAATTAACCAAAATTGTTCAAAGTAGCGATTCTCAACCTGTGGGACGCGTCTTCCCTTGAGGAGGCTCCAAGCAACAAAAGGAAAAAGGCGAATTTTTCATTTGTAGGGAGATCTCAAACTTGTGATGGTGTATCGAGACCTAAGAAAGATTAAATGTAAGTAGTAGTAGTAAGGAGACGCGATTGGATATATATCCAGCATCTCTGATTCACGATTGGATATATGCCTCCTTCAATTTTCTCTATCTCTTGCCGTTGCCATCTACTTTTCCCCTGTTGTTCTACATATATCATTGTACCTTCGTATACTTATTTGGGGACGTCCAAGGTTTCTCTTTTATCCCCAGGACTTCCACTCCGTTGTTCCAAAAGGCCCATCTTGCTCGTTCCATCCTTACTACATGCCCTGCCCATGTCCATTTTGCTCTCAATATTTGCGTCATTATATCTTCCATTTTTGTGCGTTTTCTTATCCATCCTATCGATTTCTTGTCTGTTAATCTTATGTTTAATATTGCTCTTTCCATGTGACGTTGCGTTGTTTGGAATTTGCTCGTAGTTTTCCTTGTAATTGCCCAAGTCTCTGTACCGTATATTAAGACTGAGATTACACATTGTTGTAGCACTTTTCTTTTAAAGTTCTTGTTCGGGTTTAGTAGGGTATGCTTTAATTTTCGGAATACCGCCCATGCCAGTCTTCTTCTTCTGTTTAAATCTGCGAACTGCATTGCTTTATCTACGCTTATAGTTTGCCTAGGTATATATATTGCTCACCTTCTATCATTTCTCTGTTTATTATCAATTTGTGAGGTTCTTTTCATCATTTTTGTTTTAGTCACATTCATTGTCAGTCCAATTTTTTCTATTTCTTCCTTTAGTTCTTTTATCATTTGTTCCATTTCCACCGGGTCTTCTGTTATTAAAACTAAGTCACCCGCGTATCTTAAATTGTTTATTTTTTTTACCTTCTATATTGAGTCCGCAATTTTCCCATTTCAATTTTTTAAACATATTCTTCATTGTCACTGTGAATAGCTGGGGTGAAATAGAATTACTCTGTCTTAGGCCTCTTCTTAATTTGATCTTTTCGGCTTCTACATGTAGTTTGATTGTACTTTTTACTTCCTTATATATATTTTCTACTAACTCGATATATTGTGTCTACTCTGCTGTTCTGTAGCGACTCTACTATTGCCCAAATCTCAAGCAAATCAAATGCCTTATTGTAGTCTATGAATGTCAAATATGGGTCTTTGTTGTACTCCTGTGTTTTTTCTATGTTATGAATTGGATGTGATCTATTGTACTGTATTGATTTCTAAAACCTAAAAATTATTTTCGTTAGCAGTTTGTATGTACCTCTGGGACAGCAAACTTATTGGCCTATAGTTTTTCAAAATGTATTTACCTTCCTTTATGGATAGAAGCACTAGTATCGCATCGTTCCATTCTTCGGGTATTTTTCTTTCATCCAAACATTTATTTATTATTAATTCTGGAATTATTCCATCATCTCCTGATGCACGGTTTAGTTTCATGTCTTTTATTACCTTGTTAATTTAATTTATTTTTATGGATGGAATTTCTTCTGATCCAATATTCATTATGCATTCATAATAATTCCTCACCTCTTGCACTATCTCTTTTCTGTAATTTATCATTTCGCCACTCTGCTTCTTTAATTGATGGCGTGTTAGACGGCTTTTACTGTATATGAATGAAATATTCTGCCCATGTTTTTATATTTTCTATAAAATTCTACATAAGTAGCTATCAATTACCAACCTTATATTTAATGTCGATAGGTTTTGAAATATTGCCAAAACCAAGTATATCAAAATTTCTGGCGTAACAAGAAGTGTGTATTCGTTTTTGTTGAAAACGTAGAATGTAAACATCATTAGTAATAGAGAAAATTTACTTTGTCTTAGATAGTAGCTTAATACATTTCAACTAACAAAGTTTTTATTTACCGCTTTATACCCGAAAAAACAAATAAGTTAATTTCTTTATTATTATTTATTTTGTTCGTGAAAATATTCGTAGTTATCCTAGGTATGGTAAATTTATTTTCTCAAAGAAAGGAATATTGTGTTAACGTTTAAATTTATGTGTGGCTTGATACAAAGAATCGTCCATATATTTCTGTTATAATTCAATGGATTATTTTCAAATGTGGATGGATAGTAATACATTTCTGAAACAATTCATACGGTAACATAAAATTTCAAATTCCTCTACTTTTTTTAGTATTTGTATCAAAACTTTGAGTTCAAATCTAATAGCTTAAAGGAACAACCCCCTCATTTCACACCCTAAAAGTTACTAAGTTATTTTACGGGATGTTTTAACTATATGCCCAAAAAATCTGAGAAAAAAATAATGTTATATCATATATAATTCGACATCTAAGGATTTTATATAGACATTACACTTTTTATGTTCATTGTAATTGCTTTTCTCATATTCTGTTCATAAATTGACGATTATGCAATATTTTTTATTCAACAAGAACACTGGGATCTATGGAGTTAAAAGCATTCCATTACATATTTTAATAAAAGGTCATAGCCAGATAATAATGGTATTTTTCCTCGCGCAGTTGTCGATTTTTACCAGTTTTCTTTAGATTTTAGTCAAATATTAAGTATTTAACTGTTTAGGTCCCAAAAAAATTTGTGTTAATTTATATCTGTTAAATTATTTTAATATTTTATTTTGTCTCGTTTTTTTTATTTATAATATAATATAATAAGTTGCCAGATAGTAATTAATATTGCTAATAAATAATTTGACAGGGTGGACATGATTCGCTCGTAGGCATGTTTACCATTGTCATCCCGTTACCTTTGGCACGTGGAGGTTTTGAAAGATGCTTATTGAGGAAATTGCTATGTTTCACCAAAAAATATAATGGTGACATTAAAATATCATGTTGTCATAACAGTTGTTTCAGAGATTTTACGTTCATCAGCCATTTTTTGAAATTGATTTGTTAATTTGTAACAAAGTTGGTCAACAAATTATACATCAGCTAGTTCTGAGTATTATAAATATTTGTAAATTTGTAAAAAGCGTCCTATTTTGATAAGGTATGAATTTATAAAGAATTTTAAAGTAAATTTTGAGCCATAAATTTTTTCCGAACAAGTTAAAAACTAAAATAAAGTATTTAACGAAACCTTTAGTAGATAAAATGTTTCTCTAGTAAGCATTAGGTGTCAGTAACTCTCTAAACTGTTGTACCAATGATTTATTATTAATAAGTAATGTATTTGGATACGTTAGGTCTGTAAATGTACAGCGTGATTAGTTGAAGCTACAGAGAGTCATATCTGTATAAATCTATTGACAAATAGGAGACAAATAATTAAAAAAAAATACTTTCAAGTTTCTAACGCCATCACTAGGAAGCATGTTTGCTAGGTTATTACAAAGTCGTTGATTTTCCGAAATATGTTCAATCATACACAAATTGCAGTGTTTCTTTGATAATCATGGCAATGCCAGACATCTGTTTCATATTTTATTAACATGGTCTTACTTGGAAACTGATCTAAGTTCATCATAATCATCATTTATTGGTGTCAAATACAGGACAGAATTGTACACAAAAGAAAATCGTGCTATTTAATAAGAAATAGTCCAAAATGATACTAAATATAAATTTTAATTTACTTATCTTTATAAGTAATATCTTGATATTTTAGACAATTCTTTAATTGTCTAAAATATCAAATACTACACATTAAAATCTTCGCTAAAGTTTAGAAACTCTTCCACACTATAGAAGGCATTCTTACCTAAAATCTCTTTTATTGTTTTTTTAAAACCCTCAGCACTTAACCGTCTCATAGGTAGCGGTACTGTATTATTATAACTTAACGCCTAAAAACTCAAGTTGATTCCGACATCTTCTCAGTCTGCTATCGAATGTTATTTCCTCTTCTGGTATTATAGTTATGTATGTCACCATGATGTCTGTATGTGTGTTCAGATGCATACCTGCAATCACTTCCAAACCCCAAACTACCAGACACTCTAATAGCGTTATGCTGTAGGCCAAAAACTTTATCTGCACCCACTGCACTCCTCAGATATAACATAATGAAAGAGTGGCCAAGTACGGAGATTTAATTGTTTCTATGCCCTCAACATGTTTACGGACATCCCACACCCAGAAACTTGACATTGTTTGGGCTGCCACCAATACCACTAAGATCTCTCATTGAAAACACCAACTATTGTGTTTTATCAGTATTAAGATGAAGCCTATTTGCATTAAACCACAGCTGAGCCCTTGACCATGTCTCTCCCACTACCCCAAATACATCTCCAGCAAAAGAGATTGTCATCAGTAAAGAGAGTATATCTTGTTCTTTAGCAGAGGGATCATTGATTTAAAGAATAAATAGAATCGATAATAAATGTTAAAAATTGACAAGTGCAGGAAATTTATTTATTTATTTCAACATTTACAAGTTTACAGTATATAAAATTGCGCGTTTGGCCAGAGTCTTGACCTTGTCTTGGGACCAACTAGAAGATTAAATTTCCATGACAAATAGATCCGCTTTAAAACTTAAAACCTTTTAGTGAATCTGGTTGATAAAATTTTTATAATGATGTAATTTGAACGTCCCCCAAATGAATTTAATTTCATTATCAACAATTTAATAATTTATTACGTGTCCATCCATCCATATATTTTTAAAAAATTTAAATGTTGTCGTTCACCTTGACGTTGCTATAGTATTGAAAAAAATGTTTAAATATAATTTGTAGACGGTCGAACCAGAGGTTATCGGGACCTTTGACCTACATTATATCTAAGATATTCAGAATTTCTAACAATTTTTCGTACGCTATCGCTATGAAATTGGGAAAAGAAATATTTTTTATTGAATTCTTGTGACCATAATTTTTATAGATGTATATATGTATAATAAGGCGATTTTTTAACCTTAAACCTTTGGAAAATAAGACGCTTTTTATAACTGCTACAACTACTTTGGAAGCCATTAAAATATATGTATGATTTCATTGTCTTAAATTAAAAATAAATCAGTCTTTATTGCACTATCAGTAGCCGTACTATATTGGAATAGTATAAGCATAATTTTAATGAAGTTTTGTTGCTGAATAAACTTATGTATGTTATTTTTATAGAATTATTTTTGCCTGTTCTTATTTCGAGTTTTTGTTTTGTCTTGGACTGTTGTCGTAAGTAATGTGCTCTGATTTTGTGATGTAGTTGGGTGGTTCTGAAATTTGCCTGGAATAAATTCCTATGTTAAATATTATGTTGGATACGAAACGTAAGTTATAGGTTAGTGGTGTTCTTTTTACAGATAAGCCCAAAGAAAAACTACAGTTCTTATTTAAATAACGTATGGTATCCATGAAGTAAGGAATATGTACAGATTGTCTTAATTTTAAAACTTTGCTTCTTTAAAATTACCGAGTTTTTAAGGCTGGGACATATTTCAAAATAATATGTGGTGGGTCTCGCAGTGCGTCCGCGGCTCGGGGTGTTTTTCTGTTTGTGCATGTTTAAAATAAAAAGTGTATTTGTCCTAATTTAATTATTCTGAATTAAGTTGAGGTAGTGGCTATATGCGCGCGACATCGCGAAGCCAGGGGGGAATTTTGAGTACCTCTCAATTTAAACAAGTTTAAATCGAGAGGTACTCAAATAAAAAAAAATAACATGGGATGAACATCAAGATGGTATATTTTGCATTAAGTGACTTTTTTCCAAAAGCCATCAATTTTTAGTAATTATAAATTAAAATTGCGTTTTAAACAATATATTGTTGGAATTTTTAAACACAGATGTTGTAAACTCGCTCTAGGTCGCTATTTATGTATACCATCTTGATTTTCATTAACATACTGTAGTGGTGAAAAATGTAGGAGGTATAATAGAAAAATTGTTTTTTTTTTAGAAAAATTTAGATTTAATACACTATCACCATGTATGGAGTGTAAGTATTTCGCAACGGTTTTGGATTTTTTCAATAGTTTGATAAAAACACTTTTTTTCCAGAAAACCCTAAGTGCTGTTATAGTATACAGAGTTAATAAAAAAGCATGTAATTTCATTTACCGAGGTTCACAATAATAATAACAAAAGTGCCCGGTTAGATCAATAAAGAACAACAAATCTGTTAAGACTACAGCCAGATGCAGTTTGAACCATTTACCATCGAGGAAATTTCAAGAATAATCTAGGAATACCATAACTTGAAAGCTCTAGGGCGCGACGGGATTCAGAACTACTGGCTCAAGAAGTTCTGGTATATGCACGATCAATTGGCTAATCTTATTAATGTTTCTCTTAACCCAGCAAAAGTACCATTGTTCTTGACCGAAGGTATTACGTATCTCTTGCCAAAGGATCAACACAACACACATGACCCAGCTAAGTATAGGCCAATCACCTGCCTTCCCACATTGTATAAGGTGATCACCTCCTGCTTGACCCAGCGCATCTATGCACATTGTGAGCAAAATAACATCATTGCAACACAATAGAAAGGATGCATGAGGGGAACAATGGGATGCAAGGAACAATTGATTGTTGACTCTGTCATATGTAACCTGTACCAACTGAAGAAATTTCTTTGCTGCTTACGTGAATTATAAGAAGGCCTTCGACTCAGTGCCTCGCAACTATATTGAGAATGTATAGGGTCGATAATTATTTTGTTTCCCTTTTAGAACGCATCATGTCTACCTGGAGAACTAGTATCCAATTGCAAGTGCCATCCAGCGACACCATCTCGAAACTAACACAATTCCGATACGAAGGGGAATTTTTAAGGGTGATTCACTTGGACCACTGTGGTTCTGCCTTGCAATGAACCCACTGTCACGCCGTTTGAGCTCCACCAGATACGGCTTTAGTATGAGAAACTATAGCTGCAATGGAAGCAGAACAAACATACAAATATCTAGGTATGAAACAGGCTAAACGAATTGACCATCGCGCTAAGAAAGCTGAATTAACAACCGAATTTGTCAGGAGGGTAAGGCGGGTATTACGTACTAACCTAAATAGCAGAAATTTGTTTAAAGCGCTCAACACGTACGCTTGCTCTGCTCTTGGCTACTCTTTTGGAATTGTAAAATGGAGCAGGACTAACATCCAAAACCTGCAAAGTAAAATAAGAACACTCCTAACAAAAGCACAAAAACATAACCCTTGGAGTGCTATTGAACGTACACTGCTTCCAAGACATCAAGGGAAAAAAAGATTGGTGGATATTAGTAAGCAGCTCTACCAACAAATAGTAAACTTACGTTCATATTTCCACAGGTTAGCGGACTCTTCCACACTGCATCGAGCAATATGCCAGGCAAACGATTCAACGCCGCTATAGCTGAGGGAACAGGATATTGCTTCTCACCACCAAACAGAGCACGAGAAGTTATAAACCTGTTTACAGAAGCCACTTCATGGACGACATCCCAATGAGGTCAATCAGGACAAAGTCGACAACTCGGCGTTGATATCAGGACAGATGTTTCCGGAAACGGAGGGCTTCTTGCTAGCTATCCAAGACCAGGTTATTTCGACGAAGAACTATCGGAAGTTTATCATCAGAGATCCCTCAATAGAAAATGACCAATGTAGATATGGCTGTCAAACATCAGAGACAATCAAGCACATAAGTGTCGAGGATGCCAAGCGTTTGCTGCAATGGAGTATAAGGAAAGACACGACTCAGCCGCTAAGATACTCCACCAAGAGTTACCAGATAAGTTAAATCTGTTGCAGGTAGGAAAATTGCCCTATTACAAGTACAATCCGGAGCCTATTCTTGAGAACAACGAGATCACGTTATATTGGGACTGAACGGTTCTAACGGATCAGACAGTTGCTCATAATAGACCAGATATCATATTAACAGATAAAATTTCTAGGCGAACTACAAAAATCGACATTGCTGTACCTAACAACAATAACCCAAGGCCAAAATACAACGAGAAGATCGCCATATACAGAGATCTGGAGGTGCAAATCCAAAGACAATGGGCAATGAACAGCGTCCAAACGACTCCCAAGGAACCTTCTGCAGAACATCAAGGGACGGGGCCTTAGTGAGCATCTGTATAAGCTGATTTAGACAGCAGTTCTCCTTGCAAAAAATTTTATATCAAAATTTGTAGAAGATCAGTTAAACAGAATTTTCAGTATGTTTCTTTAATATTTTCTTAATATTACTACATATAGTATAAAAGGAAGTTCTTCGACCGCGCCTGTTTGTATGCTTTAGATATCATATCCCTTTAAGAAGTTGGTTCTCATCATGATTATTAATATTGCAGATCTGCACAAATCAGCAGAGTTACATTTATACCACCTTCTCAAATTATTCCACCAGGAAATGCGTCTTCTTTCGATATACCTGTCGCCTTGTATCTTACCCTATATCAGAACCTAAAGCAACAAATACCTATCTTCCCTCATCATATGACCCAGATATTATTGTAATTTTCATATTTTAATTGTATTTATTTTTTCCTTTTTCATTATTTTTAGCACCTCAAACTTTGCTCGATCCACCCAACTTATCCTTAATATTTTTTTATAGGCCCATATCTTAAATGTCTCTAATTTCTTTGTTTAAGGTTCAAGCTTTCATTCCATAAAGCAGTACAGAAAATACATAACAACACAAAATTTTCACTTATAAGATGTAAACGGAGGTCACTGCTTCATAGTACTCTTCCAATTTTATTAAATACTACTCTAGCTTATCCAATTCTCAATTTTTTTTTCTCTGGAAAATCGTTATAATGACTCTTCCTCGATATGTGTATTGTTTGACTTATTCATAAAATTTCATGTTGTTGTGTTTTTAGAATTGTCATAAACTTCATCTTCTTAATGTTCAGTGTTAGTCTACTTTCGTCATAAATTTGTATGACCTTATCTAGTTCTTTTAAATCTTCTATCGTTTCTACAATTAGTATAGTATCGCCAGAGTATCTAATATTGTTAATGGGCCGCCTACCATTGACCTTTATTTTAATCGTTGTTGCCTCATTGCTTTCTGAACTATTTCTTCCAAACATAAATTAAACAATAATGTTGACAACATTCCTCATTGTATCTTCGTTTTCTCAAAGAATTCCTTTTGCACCTTAAAATTGGTGACTTGTTTAAAGTACTGATAAGTTATTCTAATATCCTTCATTGTCTCCAAGCACATGCCGAACCTGATCAAAGGCTTTATTGTAATCAGTAAAACAAACATAAATTGATTGACTGACATCCATATACCTACCTATTAGCACATTAAAGTCAAACAAAGCCTCTCTTGCAACCATATCATTTCTAAAGTTAAACTGGGAATCGGTAATATCCTGTTCCAATCTTCTGAAAAAGCTGATTTATAATATTTAGGAATATTTTAAGAATATGACTCATTAAGCTGATTATTCGATTCGTTCCACCATTGGTTAAGCTATTTTTTCAAGAAAATTTTTACCTATAATACATATGAAGTAGCTGAATAATGTCAATAATTTCAAATTACGTCATAACAGAGACCTGAACGCTTTCTTGCCTGAGATCAAGACAATATGACGAGATTGTAGATCTCAGACAAAGCCGCAATAGCATATTTTTGTGTTCCAAGAATGGTTCACAAGTGTATTGGCCGTTTAAAAGTTGATAAAAAAGATGTAATTAAAATGTTTTCGTTTTAAGTTGAAGTAGGTCTATACCTACTATAAATTGCGATTTTACTAATGATCAGTAAATTTCTGTAAGGATAACAATAATAAAAAATATTCCCTCAAGTCTAAGAAATTGTCTATATGGTTCAGTATACCAAATAGTTTAATTTATCACGTTGCTTTCGTGGAGAAAAATATTTCCTCTCAAACCAGGTAATACTAAAAAAATAAGATCTCTGAGGAAAGATCATTTTTGTGTAGGTAATTAAAATTCAAAATTTTCCCAAAGAGACAAATTATTCATAAAATAAAAGTAGTGTCCTGTATGTCGAAAGTGTAATTATATTTTACCAAAAAAAGCCTCCAAGTGATAAGAATTTTTAAATCTGTTATAGTTTTGAAGTAACAAGGTTTTAAAATTAAGTACAAATCTATTTTTCAACGTTTAGTTACTATACACATATTTAAGTTTAAGGTAAAATGAGATGGGAAAAATTATATAGATAAAACTAATATATATAAAAAAAAAAAGGTGTGAATTTTTTGTACAGGAACACTGACAAAAGAAATGATAAGTACTGTTCGAGAACACTGACGTCAACACAACCAAGCTGACCTTCATGTCTATCCGCTAGAAGCTCATTCAGTTGAGCTAGACTTTTTCAATTAGACTCGAATGTAAGACTTTTTAATTTTGCGTTAAAATACCTGCAAGAATTACTTCGTCATGTTACAAAAGAGAACAAATAATATATCGCATTCAAAATGTCCTGGAAAAATAAAAACAAAACAAACCAGTTTATAACCCTTCGTAAAAATAGTACTTTTTAAAATTTTCAAGACTGCTTTTTAAATAATTTGCAAAAATGATAATATGCCAATTTAGAAAAAGGATAAAGAAATAGATCTACAAACTGAAACTGACAAAAGAGTATCATTATGATGATAGCCATCATTAATAATAGGTTATCTACATTGATGGAGATTTTATTGAAATTCATAAAGAAAACATCAGATACCTAATTTTTATACTATTGTAGACAATAATGCGCTAGAATTAGGTATTCCTTACTTTATGGGTATAGTGCACAAATTAAATACTTTCTGCACCTAATCTTTTGGCACACAAAAATATTTAGTTGACATTTTAAAAGGTCTTTAAAGCCAAATTACTGACCCTTAAAAACTTATTTTATACAAAAAACTAAGTACTTGCCTGACTGACAAAATTCACAGCAGGGTGCTTTTTTCTGATTATTAAATATGTAAAAAACTTGTTAATATTGGTAATTTGTACTTTATATACCTTTTTAAATATCAGATTCTTAATATGCTATATGCAACCTGCACATGACATTTACGAACATAATACAATGGTGATAATTCATCCTGTTTATTTCAAGTTACAAATATAAAATTCATGAACATTTTTCATCCAAAGCTGCTTAATATAGGACTTTATTTCCCTGAGAACCTGTTTGATAGTGCTAAAATGTGAAACTGTTCTTTTTACAGAAGTGCACCCCTTAATAAGCAATAAATCTAAGGATAAACAAGCGGGAGGCGTAAAGAAGGGAGTCGGAAGGCCTAGAAAATGACTGTTTAAAAACTTTATAGAGTATACAATGTGACAATTTTTTTTCTATTTATTACAATCTTTAATAATAAACTTTTCTTTATATCAACAATATATTTTGTCTATTTTACATTATTTTTACAGTGTAAAAAAGGGTAACAAAAACAACCATGAACAAAAATTGTCAACACACGATTTTTCTAAAAATAATTAAAACCTAGAAAATGCACTTTATGTAATAAAATTGTAAGTGCCATGTGTTGATTTTTCTTTGCCAAAAGTTACATTTAAAAAAATGTATAAAATATATCTAGATTGCTGCGCTCGAATGCCATAAATTACTACTCAATTAAAAACAAACATAGCCACTGATTTTAAAAAAGAACTTTAATGGGCAGTCCAAAAAACAATTAATTTGCTTTTTCATTAATAAAACTGCTGCTTTGTCTATTCCTCACTCAAAATTTGTTCAACCTATCAGCACACCCACACCAAGTCTAAAGTTATTTTTTTGATGATTCATTAGTCCACTGATAGCTAACGTAAATGGTAAAGGACTTAATTTCTTTTCTAGTACAGCACCTACAGACCAATTTGAGTCTATATGACCTAAAATTAAAAAAAAAATTACATTATCATTAAAATTATTGAATGTAAAAATATCTCACCTTTAAAAACTACTTCACTTTTGGGCAGATCAACTTGATAGCCAATGGATGCCACTGACTCTTGAATTCGATTATTTGCTTCAAGCTCTACACCAATCTGTAATTGCTTACTAGCTTTTTGATAATAACATAAATGTACTCCGGATACTCCTAAAGTTCCCGAAACTTGATAATTTTCAGTAGAATATCTACAAAATAAATAATTCAGATCATTAACTATTAAAAACATGTCATTCTTAAATACCTCAATACATTTTTACATGTATGGATCATTTGAAAATAAAAAGTATAAATAATAATTATTAAAATAACCAATCTTACTTTGCTGCGGCACTTAGAAGCGCAATCTCTCCACCAGGAACAGCTGGGCCCCTTTGATAGGCTAATTCAGAACCTAATGCTAATCTGGAAGTCACAGCTTGTAAATAATGTAGAACTACAACCCCTGAGTTATTAATAAGATCAGGGTTCGCTACTGTCATACTAGCTGTGTAGTCACTACCTTTATAGTTTAACGTCAGTTGCCCTACTTGGAATTTTGAATTTTGTACTTGTGCACCAAACTTTGCCTGTAACTTGGGCTGAAGTTGATGTATAATTGTGGCGTTTAAATTTCCAGTAGGGTCAATATCTCCGAGTAGAATTGGATATGCTTCACTAGGAGATATTTGTTTAGTTCCTACATAAGTTGCTCCAAAACGATATCCACTTGGCGTTACAGAACTCATATTGATTGTGTGAGAGATTTGAAAATGATTGCTAAGGCCCCTTGTAAGCATAATTCTAGCACCTTCAAAACAGGTTGGAAAAACATCTAAAAATAAGGAATTAATAAAATATCAATAGAAATACTTGGTTTTAAGAAAATATCGCAAAACTGCGTGGAAACAAGGCAATTGTGCTCGATTTTATTCAATAATGACTGGGGCTATAAAAACTTAGGTTAAGTGCAATGGCAACTTACTTTTACATTTTGTATGAATTTCTTCCAAGGGTCCCGGGTTCTCAGTACTTTCTTCTTGAGAACTCTTTATATCGTTCTCTTTTTCTTTGGGAAAAGCTACTCCTGAAGGAGGAGGAGGTGGTGGTGGTGGAGCCGAGTATGCTGCTTGAACGTTGCCCATTTTGTTATTTTAAACTAAATACGACACTTGAGTCTAGAAATTCGCTAAAGGCACTCACTAAATTGCTTATTCAGCGTTGTTCTGTTAAAATTAGAATATAACTAGTGGATTAAAACTGTATTCACTAAAAAATCTCCACATTTTCTTGAAATTTCGGATTTCATATGACAGAAAGAAATGACAGATTCGTAGCCATCGTCCAGCAGATCGATGAATTTGTATTTAACAGCGCTACCTAGACACTCAAGTTGTGAACCTGATTTGTCATGATAATACTGAATTTTAAAAAACTAGGAGTATCGATAACAGATATTCCAAAATTGCATCCACTAAAAAAATCTCCACATTTTCTTGAAATTTCGAATTTCCTATGATAGAAAGAAATGACAGATCTGGCGCTATCGTCCAGCAGATCGATGAATTGGCATTTAAAAGCGCCACCTAGACATTCAAGTTGTAAACTTGATTTGTCATGGAAATACTGAATTTTAAAAATCTAGAAGTATCGATAATACAGATTACAAAACATAAATTTAAAATTTCAAATTGAAGATACGTTTCAAATATGGAAATAAGGTTAGGTTTTTTGTAAACACCAATTTTTTTTCACAAAATAATTTTTTTAAGTAGTAAAATGTAAATTTCATCAAGGGCTACGTGGACAGTTAATCAAACTAAGTTCCTATACAAACAATTAATCTTCAAATATGGTGAGATATAATGCCCTTAAGGGGCTCTACGAAACAGAAAAAACCATAGGATGCGGGGGTTTTGCTAAAGTTAAATTAGCCACCCATCTTGCTACAGGGGAGAAGGTTGCTATAAAGATTATGGATAAAAATATGCTTGGTGATGATCTGCATAGAGTTAAATTAGAACTTGGAGCACTCAAAACATTATCCCATGATAATATATGTCAGCTGTATCAGGTAAGCGATTGTATTTAATTTTTGGCCTGTTCTGCTATATTTTCTTTTTTACTTATTATTTTAGGTAATTGAAACAGAATCGCATTTTTTTATTGTAATGGAATACTGTTCTGGGGGTGAATTGTTCGATCATATAGTTGAGAAAAATAGGCTTACGGAATCAGAAAGTAGAATGGCTTTTAGACAAATAGTAAGCGCTGTGGCATACTTGCATAGCTTAGGGTATGCTCATCGAGATTTAAAACCTGTAAGAAAAAACTTTTTTTTTTTTATAAATTTAACCAAATTAAAAATAGATGTTTACCATTTTAATTTTTAGGAAAATGTTCTCTTAGATAAGTATCAAAATCTTAAGCTAATAGATTTTGGCCTCTGTGCTAAACCAGAAGGGGGTATGGAGAGTCCCTTGTATACGTCTTGTGGATCTCCTACCTATGCGGCTCCAGAGTTAATATTAGGACAACAGTATTTTGGTCAGGAAGTGGATGTTTGGGCGATGGGTGTGCTTCTGTATGCACTCCTTGCTGGCAGTTTACCCTTCGATGATATGAATATAGATAATTTATATAGGAAAATTTTGGTAAGGATGGAGATCATTTCTTTAATTTATTTATACCTGGAGTCTTTGGTTTATCATAAGCCACTTGTGCTTTCTCCGTTTAAAAATAGTTTCTAGATTTTATTAAATTAATCTGAAGATCATAGACATTTTTAAAAATTTTTAGTCATTACAGTTAAAGAAAGATAATTATTGTTTTGACTGGGGCCAATGTTGCAAACATATTTTAAACAATCCAGCCACAAGTAATTATTAAAATGTATTTGTCATTATGACAGCTACTTTACATAATATCCCATTTTTATCCTTTAAAAGAATGTCCGAACGTGAAGTATTATTAGTTAGAGGAGATGGTAATATTGTACTCTATGGACTACCTAATCATTTTCAGCTTGATTTACCTCAAAAATTAAGATCAAAACTAGCTCCAGAGGAATACAGGTAAAATATATTTTAAATTTTTGAAGAGTTTTGGAGCGTTATCATGAATAACAATTAATTTAAGAATTTTTCAATTTGACTTCTGATTTCATGAATATGATTTCCAAATCTAAAATATAGTATAGGTTTTTGCTCTGTGTTGGACTAACCTGTACTATGTTGGTAATATAGACTTTTTATATTGTGTCTTGTACAATATATTTATGTAGTTTCAGTTTTCTACTAAAAGATGTCAGCACAAAGTCTTTTTAAAAATCTAGGTATACGGTTGGACAAATAAACAAGATACTGTATGATGAGATGGATACCAGTTTCTTATGTTTCATTGTTGGCTGTTTTCTTTGTTGTTGCACCATTGGAACTTCATTGGGTCCTTCATTAATAAAGAATAATAAAATTAAAAGAAAAATTCGACTTATTTTGAAGCAAGAGAACAAGAGGATTTATGATGAATTAGGCATAAAATGGTCACTGATAAAAGAACGATTTGGTTTAAGTACTGAATATTGCATAGAAATTGAAATTATTCCAAAATTAGTTTTGGAGAAACCAGATTAATTTTGATTTGTTTTAAATCTTTAAAAATAGGAATAAATACTATTTTAAGCACTGTGGTTTTATTGTATGAATATATTTAAGGATTAGAAAAAATTTGACTTCTTGTCCAGGACTTTTAAAAGATTTACATTTTATATACCTATAATTCTATTACATGCAGAATGAAAGATTCATAAGAATAAATATTTTTATTTTTTCTTACATCAGAATGGAAAATATGAGGAGCCACCATTCATATCCAGAGAAAGTCGGAAACTTATAAGGTCTATGCTACAGGTAGAACCGAAAAAACGCATTGAAATATCTGAACTATTGAATCACCCTTGGCTCACATTGGGTGTGCTAGATCCTGTGGAGTATAATCCAAAAAACACCTCAACATTAGATCAGGAGTGTGTACAAGTAAGTATTTATCTAATACTCCAAATTTGCTACAGACTGGGTGTTAGTTGTTTTTCTATGTATTGGTTTAATGATCTTGTTGCATTTTTATATGTTTGCTATATATGCATAGGTAATAACTTATTTCTCTCTTCCGACATTTATAAACTTGATTTTATCCTTAACATCTCTGTATAGGGCTATTTTACTGCTTAATAATTGTAATATTGCGGTTATTTTAACTACTACCTAAATTCCAGGATGTTAGTCTTGTTTCAAGCATATCTTGAGAGCTAAGAAACTAATTAGTTGGTACGACAATACTTCATATAAGTTATGTGATGTTTGAGTTACTTAATGTTCATTATTGAATTATTATTTTTCCAAAACTGACACAAATTTCAAGTATCATAAATTTAGGTTTTGGAGTTGGGGCATTGGCTGTTGCTGTAGAGACGTCAGTACGGAAGGCAAATTGATAATGGTTCAACAAGTTATTAGATTCCAAATGATGGGCCAACTGTTTCTTAAGTACAACCTCCAAGATCTTCCCAAATATAGGGAGGATTGATACTGGTCTATAATATTTTTTAGAAATAGGCACTTCTCTTGACAGCTCGAGATATTTTGGAAAAGTATGTTGGGCTCTATATTGATTTATAATTTTACACAGCGGATATACTATAATTTCCCTGATAATTTTTATGATTTTAGCGTCAAAGTTATAAGCAGTCCTTGCTAGGGTATTTCTCAATATTTTTGAACATGAAATTGTTTTTTTACTCAATATTTAACCTTTCAAAATAAGTCACATAACTTCTACAATCTCGCGGTAAACCATTTATTATCTTTCCAGCAATACTAGAGAAATAGGAATTAAAAGTATTGGCATTTTATGTAGTGAATAATGGTGTTACTTTGGTTGGATTAGTCTCTTTAATAATATCCCAAAGGACCGTTGGTTTGTTAGATGCGCTTTATGAATTGGTTATTCGCGACTTGTTTTTTTCTGTATAATCATTTTACGATGAAATTTACGATACTTTTTAATATCATTTGGAAGTAGTATTCTTGATGGATGCTTAAGACAAGTTAGGAATCCAAGAAATTCACTCATCTGAATTAATTCATCAAACCAGACCAATCTTAGAAACCCATAAGCTTTAATAATCTATATAAATCTTCATCTATAATTGGACGATAAGTTTTCCAAACAAGAGATTGCTTAAAATTCTGGTTCAGTATCAATTTAAACGATATAGCTGCGTGATCACACCGGGCAGGATCTATCACTGATCTAATCTGAAAAGATTAGATTCAAAGATTAAAATATTATCTAGGCATGACTGGCTCAGTGTGCTTTTAAGCCATATGATTCTAAAAGATCGCAAAGTTATTAAGCTTCCCCCGAACGTCAATGAAAATGAACATTGAAATCCTCAGTTACGACGATTTCTCTACCAACATCCAGATACCTAAGCGTATTTGCCAACCCACTAAGATACATTTTAAAATTATCATTTGGCGATCTGTATACAGTTAAAATTTGTAAGTCACAGCACACAACACTAGACACTTCAAAAATTAACTTTTAGGTAATGGCTAAATTTATGGAACTAGATCAGAAACTTATATTAGATGAATTGTTGAAATGGAAATATGACTACAATACTGCTACATACTTTTTGCTGTTAAGTAGAAAAAAGAAAGGACAAAGTTTGAAACTTAATTCTGCTTACGGGCTTAAAGCAATAAAAAACATTGATCAGGTACGTTTTACTTTACCCTTTTTTTTTTTAGTATTATAGTCATTAGAATTAGTTGGTCTCTGAGTATATATATATATATATATATATATATATATATATATATATATATATATATATATGTTATATCGTAAGTTTTCAGGGATGGTGGATTGTATGCTTTGGTTATTCCCGGTTTCAATCTATTTCTTTAAATAATCCTTTTCACGACGTTTCACCAAACCCTCATTTGGCAACTGGGTCCACCCCAGCCACTTCCTGAACATAACGTTAATAATTTTATTCAGATTGGTGCCGCCGTTACAGAGTTATCGATGTACATACATAAAGAAAGATTCTCAAGCGGTCGAATTGAGAATCTCCTTCTTTTAGAACTTAAAAGGGAAGTGCTAGGCAAACAGCGCTATATAAACATCGTATCTAATATTTTCGTTAAAATAATCTTTATAATTTTTAAGCTATTAGTAAGGCATATCTTTATATATGCCGAGTATATCTATAAAACTTAATTTTCGTTACTTGACATTTTAGTGCGGCACCAGCCCACGCTCGCCGCCCGTGGACTAAATTCTTAAATGCTATTGAAACACACCAAATCGTTAAAGTGAGAAAGATCGGTATCACCCGACTATGCTAATTAGGTTTCTAAGTGCCCCAGTTAGGTTCCTGACTCCCTAAATGCTATTCAACCATACTGAATTCAGTACCTCACTCGGTTAGGTTTCCCTAATATCCGATAGTCTAATAGTCGCTTAACTTTAAATGGTTACAGTTTTCTGGTTATAGTAGACGTTGGTAATTTTCACTCTGGAGATTTTAAGGGATAATTTACCTCTTACAAACTCTTATGGAATAAAAATTTAGTTTTTCTTCTTGATTTTTTCCACTGAAATTGGCTTGTTCATGTAGTGCATATGATTTTTTTCAAAATCAAAATTTGTGACCTTGAAAATAGATAAAAATCCAAAATTGTTCTTTTCATTATCAAAAAAAAGTTTTTAAAAATAGTATCTTTATGGGTCTAATTTTTCATGCTTAACTTTAAAATGCCAACTTATCTTTCACTTCTGGTTTCGGTTAGTGCAACTGGAACCGAGCGGAAGCCGAAAATGTGTCGCTGTTAAGTCTGCAGTTGATATGAGGGTGCAAACTATTTCAGTTCAATTAGCAAACATTTTTTAACATAACACCATTAGTACGAAGAAAAATTGGATAAAAAGAAATAAAAACTTTATTTCATTTAACACCGTGTATATAAACTTCTTACTCCATCTTTTTAGCTAACCATGCCTTTACTAGAACTTCCAGTTAACACCGCGAATAGTGTGTTAACTCCCAATCAGAATGTCAGAATACGGCGTAAATTTAACAAAGGTGCCAGCCCTGGCTGTCTGAGCCCTATTCCTAGATTGGAGAACCAGGACATATCTAGTCCATCGGGGCAATTTTTAGAGCCTGGACCTGCAAAAGCGGAAAGTAGCAGGAAGGCTTTAAAAAGGCCCAGGAGTCCGTTTTTCGACGAAGCATCACCAGGTATGTACAACAGTATAGTTTGGCCATTTTTGAAAATTTGATTTATATTTTAATAAAATTCCCAAGGCTATTTTAGCTGTATCATACATAAGACCATTATAAGTTTTGTCTGTTCCACTTTTGTGTACGTGTGTGTCCTAAGAAAATCATATGTGGCGAAATGTCACTTACTACTAATTTTATTAATGCACTTTAAGTGAAAATGTATATTATTTCTGATAAAACAATTATACAAAAAAATTATAAAAGTACAGAGTGAGTCCGAAATTTCTTTTACAACTAATTTGTATTTTTTCAATGAAAAACCTTGAGCATCAGACTTCAGTATTAGTATCTGGGTTCTAAGGTCAATTCAATACATTTGTCGTGTTATATATCTTAAGCTGTGTCCACATTAGTAAAAATTTACGTAGTGTGCGGCATGAGACAAAAATTTGTGCGTTCACATACAACTTATGCAAGTGGGACTCGGTTGTATCACATAAATGAAGCCTGAGTACTCTACTCATCAAGAGTTGGGTACAGAAATTTGAAGGTAGTGGTTCGACATGAACAAATCTCGGGCGGGACGATCAAGGTCACCAAGAAGCGAGGAAAATGTGCGCCTTAAATCTTCCTAAAATTTCCCTACATTGCATAATGCGTAAGGACTTGTGTCTCCACCCTTACAACATACAATTGGTTCTAGATTGAAGCCTACTGATGATGCTGAGAGGCTTAACGTCGCTAACCAAATGGTTAATTGATTTTCGTTCAACAACTTTTTAATCTCGGATGAGGTACATTTTCATCTTAATGACCATTTAACAAGTAAAATTGCCGTTATTGGAGTCCAACGAATCTAAAACAAACATCACAGGCCACCTCATTCACCAAAAGTTTCTGCGCGAGGAATAATCGGCCTGTACTTTTTCGAAGATCAAAGAGGTTGCACAGTAACTGTTAGTTCGGAGCGATATGTGGGATTAATAACTTTCTTACATCAGTTTTGCAAGATTTTGCTGGTTTTAATCGAAGCTTATGGTTCCAGGAGGATGGAGCAATGTCTCACATGTCTATACGGGTTGTTCGTGAACTTTTTCCTAGAAAATTGATATCCAGACGAGGTGACATTAACTGGCCTCCATGTAGCCCCGATTTGTCACCAGTGGATTTTTTCTTGTGGGGCTACCTTAAATCAAAGTTATATAGAAACAATTCTACTTCTCTAGATCAATTGAAACAAAATATTTGAGAAGAAATGGCAACGATCAGGGAGAATATGTGCCGAGTAGTTCTCAGATATTATGCCAGCGAAATAACGGGACACACTTAGATGATACTATCTTTAAGAAATAAATTCCCAGGGACTGTAATTTATTACAAAATGTTATTTTTATTAAACTAATATATTGATTTTTTTATTATGAAAAAGATTTTGGGACGCCTTGTATAAGCAAAATAACCGTTATTTTATAAACTCCACACTGTTTTATTTTTCCAGTATACAAGATTTTCCGGATATGGAAAACACTGGTTTATATGATTTATTTTAAGAAATACAGTTAGGGTTTAAGACTTTTTAAGTTATCGGCAGAAAAACAAATGATTATAGAAAATGTCACATTTTTAAATATTTTATTTAAGATACAGAATGAGTAAAAATTTTTCTTTCCAGTTGTAAAAAATATACCGTATTTTAAACGATAAAAAATCAAATTTGGTAAAAATTTGACATTTTCAATATTCGTGTGTTTTACTGGAATACAAAGAAAATATTTTTTTTTTATTTTTAAGGACGAATTTTATAAATATTGCAGTAGAAAATATGATTCATTTAATATGAAAAAAATTAATGATAACCACAAGAAAGTTATAAAATATTTGTGACATAATTATTTTCACATTTTATTATATGCGCTATTTACTGTACTTTTAAATCTTAAGATAAAGTTACAAGAAATAAACTATCTAAATAACTAAGCCTATAAATCTTCGGAATAGCGCCAAAGTTAGGTTAGCAAGAAAGTCGCAAGGTGTCGCAGATAAGCGCCAAAAGTTAAAATGGCCATTATTTCAGAGAAATAATATCATTGGCGTAACTTGAGCAAGTTGCCATTTAAATATATTTAAAAAATAAATATCTCCATCAACTAATAGCTAGGTGATAAGGTGTTTTCAACAGAAAGAACCGCTATTGATTGAGGATATTTTCACCCTTTGCTTTTCTGTATAGTTAATAAGAAATAGCAATAAATGTAATGCGCAACAGATTTTCCAATAGGAATAAAAAGTTTTAAATGTTAAAGTTATAGGTTGAAGTTACTCTAGAAATACTACTAACAACTTATTTGTTAGGGTGCTTTATAAAGTCAAAATAACATTTTTTACAATTTTACATTTAAATTATTTTAGTAATTATTTATTTATTTATCCACGGACAATACTTTTACAATAATTAACTACAAAGCTAGAGTGAAACATAACAATGTGAAATTAATAATAGTCTAATAAAACGGTGTTTAAAAAAGAAAAACAAAGTGCATGCCTGTCAATCTGTAACAGCAAAACACAAAACATCAATTGAGATGTATCAAAGAAATTCAAGTCTCCCAGCTCATTAGCATATCCAACCATCCTTGGTATACAAGAATGGCTTGCATTATTTGTTCTGTGAAAAGGCTGGTGAAATATATGGGAAGTACGAGTACTCCTGGGAGGGACCCTCAGACCAACACTCGACAGCAGTCGCGGGCAATCGCTGATACTTTTTATAATTTTAAAGAGAAGTTGTAAGTCTCTACCCTTTCCTCTATTAGCAAGAGGGAGCAAATTCAACTCGGAGCACAAAGCAGCATAATTAAGATCAGCAACCCCGTTGAATTTCAAGTTAATATATCTGAGAACCCTTGTCTGTACCTGTTCGAGCCGGTATACATGAAATTCATAATGGGGTTCCAAGCACAAGAATAGTACTCAAGGTGTGTTCCAACCAATGAGCAATAGAGTATTTTAAGGGACTTTGCAGCAGAAAGCTTCTTTACATGACGTTTAATAAAACCTAACATCATGAGGGACTTACTAACAATTTCAGAGATGTGAGGGACCAATGAAAGGGTGGAATCAAAAAGGACTCCCAAATCCCGCACAGAATCAACGGAGGTCAGTCCCAGTGACAGTGAAAGTCCAGTGGATTACGCAATTTAGAAAACTTAATGAATTTATACTTAGGAATATTTAAACTCATCTTATTCACTCCGCACCAGGGAACAAATTTATCAAGGGAGACCTTGAAGTTCCAAGCAGTCACTGTAACTGTTGATGATCTTATGTACCTTCACGTCATCCGCAAAGAGTAAGAACTTGCTTGACTTAAAACAGATGGATACATCATTAATGAATAAGTTGAACAATAATGAACCGATGTGGGATCCTTGAGGGACCCCTGAAGACACTGATGTCTCAGAAGATATAAAATCATTCACCCGCACTACCTGACGACGATCACTCAGATAGGTCTCAATCTAACTAAACAATGGGCCAGAGACACCCAGTCCTCGAAGCTTATCCAGCAGAATTCCCATGAGGCACCCTATCAAAGGACTTCGAGAAGTCAGTATATACCGAGTGGACCTCTGATCCGCCCTCCAAGGCCTCGGACAAACCGCCTACATAAGAGACCAGATTCACCTCGGTATTTCTGCCAGCACAAAAACCAAACTGCTGCTTAATGAAGGCAGACTTAAAAAAAGATGTGATTTTAGGAATAGTATTAAGTATGCTGACAGGTCTATAGTTCCGAATGTCGACCCTGCTGCCGGCCTTGTGAATAGGAACCACAAAACTCGTTTTCTGAAATTGAGGAAAAATACACCTCCAATGAGATTCATTGAACATGTGATGAAGTGGGCGAGTCAGAACGAACGAGCAGTGTGTTAGTTGCATTGGATGAACGCCATCAGGGCCTGGACTCTTATAGGAATTAAGACCATTCAGCTCGGCGTAAATGTCAGTTGGAGACATTTATATTAGCTGAGACAACCATCGTTCACTTTACTGCTACATCAGTGTACACTTTGCTGGGGCTGTATCTTCGACCTGGAGAACGTGAAGTGAACGGTGAAAAGGTGGCGAATGCGTATTCTTGAAATGTTCATCATTCATATCCTCGTTCGCCCGGTGGAAGGCAAGCGAACGGTGAAACATGCGCACATGAAATGTCAGCCGCTAAGTGACATATTTAACGCTCGGATTTCAAAAAATGAAATAGTATTAAAAATTTCTATTTTATTTTTGGTTGTTCAAAATAACTCGTCATTAAAAAAAAATAAAGTCTTGACGAACCGTTTCTTCAAGACGTTTTATTTTTTGGATAAACAGTTGAAACATTAATTAGATGGTACCGCGATATTTTTAATCTTTTCAAATTTTTTAATAAAATATCCTTAGAAAGTTGAATATGTCTCGCAAATATTAAGTAAATTTGAGATTACAGACATATAAAATTATTACAGGAGATTCTTTTCATAACTCAATTGTATGAGCGTGCTATTTAAAAATGTTTTTCTAGGGCCAGTTCCGCTTTTAACATAAATACTTGTGTCTATAACAGCAGAGTATCTTAGTTTTAAACAGTTAAATCTAACATAATTCTTTTCACGACGCAACTTATAATAAATCTGAGAAATAACAATTTGTAAGCTATCTGAAACTGTAATTTTATTTAAATAAATAACAAATTTTGTATTTAAATAATGTTAACTACAGCATTTAACTTAATTAGACTCTGTTAAACACTATACTATACTACAATTAAATCAATATTATGATTATAATTGATCGGGACATATAAATATGAATACTACAGATCAACGAATGAGGTCCTTCAGCATAAAAACCTTATTTATGGTACATTTGATCTTCAAAAGCCTCTACAAATCTTTATAAAATAAAAAAATATATATATTAAAAGTTGAATGTGAGATCCGCCAGCATCTCTAATGGACGTCTCCTGTCTGGCCTTAGGTTTCGGTCCCTGGTCTTAAACAGTTTCTCTATCATTGTTCAAGTTTCAGGTTTTCTTTCAAATTCCGTTGTCAGGACAGAACTTCTCACAGTAAGATGCTGGATATTTTGTGAATTCATACAATAAATAGATTGGGATGATGGCTGTTAGTCATACTATGTAGAGTTGTAATTTCCACCGTTTCAAGGTTTATCAGTGCTGCCTTTCTGCAATTACTGTATATAGGGGGCATGTATTCCAATTGACGTCAGTATATTGCTTTATATATATATATATATATATATATATATATATATATATATATAATAAAATAGAATAAAATATTTGGCGAAGCGGACGTGAAAATTTGTCAATCTACATGATTCTCGTATTAAAAAGTGCGGAGCACTCCAAAGTATGGAATAACTCCGGGTCCGACAGATGGCGACAGCGCTGTTTCGTCCTAATATGGGACTCGTCAGGCCACCGCAGTCGGTACAAACCATCATCTCGCCTTTGCATCGTATAAGCCATACTTATAATCAAAATACGGCAAATAAGACGACAAAGGCGACATCTCGATGGTCCACTTGATAATACAAGAACCATACAGATTAACAAAGTTTGTAAGAGAACCGTCATATGGTGGCGCGACGGTGAATTAAAACAGAAATATGTAAAATCGAGTACACGAAACGCGCTGCCCAAAAGATAGGGGTCGCATTTTTCGGTACTGGCAAGCAAGCATACCGCTATTTAAGCAGCCAACGCCACGTGCCGCACCAAACGATCCCACCATGAGAGCATCGTTTAGCGTGTTTAAAGCCAAACAAGTAAATAAATATGTAGATAAGTTTTTGTCCGTGTAATTTAAAATAAAATAGAATAAAATATTTGGCGAAGCGGACGTGAAAATTTGTCAATCTACATGATTCTCGTATTAAAAAGTGCGGAGCACTCCAAAGTATGGAATAACTCCGGGTCCGACAGATGGCGACAGCGCTGTTTCGTCCTAATATGGGACTCGTCAGGCCACCGCAGTCGGTACAAACCATCATCTCGCCTTTGCATCGTATAAGCCATACTTATAATCAAAATACGGCAAATAAGACGACAAAGGCGACATCTCGATGGTCCACTTGATAATACAAGAACCATACAGATTAACAAAGTTTGTAAGAGAACCGTCATATGGTGGCGCGACGGTGAATTAAAACAGAAATATGTAAAATCGAGTACACGAAACGCGCTGCCCAAAAGATAGGGGTCGCATTTTTCGGTACTGGCAAGCAAGCATACCGCTATTTAAGCAGCCAACGCCACGTGCCGCACCAAACGATCCCACCATGAGAGCATCGTTTAGCGTGTTTAAAGCCAAACAAGTAAATAAATATGTAGATAAGTTTTTGTCCGTGTAATTTAAAATAAAATAGAATAAAATATTTGGCGAAGCGGACGTGAAAATTTGTCAATCTACATGATTCTCGTATTAAAAAGTGCGGAGCACTCCAAAGTATGGAATAACTCCGGGTCCGACAGATGGCGACAGCGCTGTTTCGTCCTAATATGGGACTCGTCAGGCCACCGCAGTCGGTACAAACCATCATCTCGCCTTTGCATCGTATAAGCCATACTTATAATCAAAATACGGCAAATAAGACGACAAAGGCGACATCTCGATGGTCCACTTGATAATACAAGAACCATACAGATTAACAAAGTTTGTAAGAGAACCGTCATATGGTGGCGCGACGGTGAATTAAAACAGAAATATGTAAAATCGAGTACACGAAACGCGCTGCCCAAAAGATAGGGGTCGCATTTTTCGGTACTGGCAAGCAAGCATACCGCTATTTAAGCAGCCAACGCCACGTGCCGCACCAAACGATCCCACCATGAGAGCATCGTTTAGCGTGTTTAAAGCCAAACAAGTAAATAAATATGTAGATAAGTTTTTGTCCGTGTAATTTAAAATAAAATAGAATAAAATATTTGGCGAAGCGGACGTGAAAATTTGTCAATCTACATGATTCTCGTATTAAAAAGTGCGGAGCACTCCAAAGTATGGAATAACTCCGGGTCCGACAGATGGCGACAGCGCTGTTTCGTCCTAATATGGGACTCGTCAGGCCACCGCAGTCGGTACAAACCATCATCTCGCCTTTGCATCGTATAAGCCATACTTATAATCAAAATACGGCAAATAAGACGACAAAGGCGACATCTCGATGGTCCACTTGATAATACAAGAACCATACAGATTAACAAAGTTTGTAAGAGAACCGTCATATGGTGGCGCGACGGTGAATTAAAACAGAAATATGTAAAATCGAGTACACGAAACGCGCTGCCCAAAAGATAGGGGTCGCATTTTTCGGTACTGGCAAGCAAGCATACCGCTATTTAAGCAGCCAACGCCACGTGCCGCACCAAACGATCCCACCATGAGAGCATCGTTTAGCGTGTTTAAAGCCAAACAAGTAAATAAATATGTAGATAAGTTTTTGTCCGTGTAATTTAAAATAAAATAGAATAAAATATTTGGCGAAGCGGACGTGAAAATTTGTCAATCTACATGATTCTCGTATTAAAAAGTGCGGAGCACTCCAAAGTATGGAATAACTCCGGGTCCGACAGATGGCGACAGCGCTGTTTCGTCCTAATATGGGACTCGTCAGGCCACCGCAGTCGGTACAAACCATCATCTCGCCTTTGCATCGTATAAGCCATACTTATAATCAAAATACGGCAAATAAGACGACAAAGGCGACATCTCGATGGTCCACTTGATAATACAAGAACCATACAGATTAACAAAGTTTGTAAGAGAACCGTCATATGGTGGCGCGACGGTGAATTAAAACAGAAATATGTAAAATCGAGTACACGAAACGCGCTGCCCAAAAGATAGGGGTCGCATTTTTCGGTACTGGCAAGCAAGCATACCGCTATTTAAGCAGCCAACGCCACGTGCCGCACCAAACGATCCCACCATGAGAGCATCGTTTAGCGTGTTTAAAGCCAAACAAGTAAATAAATATGTAGATAAGTTTTTGTCCGTGTAATTTAAAATAAAATAGAATAAAATATTTGGCGAAGCGGACGTGAAAATTTGTCAATCTACATGATTCTCGTATTAAAAAGTGCGGAGCACTCCAAAGTATGGAATAACTCCGGGTCCGACAGATGGCGACAGCGCTGTTTCGTCCTAATATGGGACTCGTCAGGCCACCGCAGTCGGTACAAACCATCATCTCGCCTTTGCATCGTATAAGCCATACTTATAATCAAAATACGGCAAATAAGACGACAAAGGCGACATCTCGATGGTCCACTTGATAATACAAGAACCATACAGATTAACAAAGTTTGTAAGAGAACCGTCATATGGTGGCGCGACGGTGAATTAAAACAGAAATATGTAAAATCGAGTACACGAAACGCGCTGCCCAAAAGATAGGGGTCGCATTTTTCGGTACTGGCAAGCAAGCATACCGCTATTTAAGCAGCCAACGCCACGTGCCGCACCAAACGATCCCACCATGAGAGCATCGTTTAGCGTGTTTAAAGCCAAACAAGTAAATAAATATGTAGATAAGTTTTTGTCCGTGTAATTTAAAATAAAATAGAATAAAATATTTGGCGAAGCGGACGTGAAAATTTGTCAATCTACATGATTCTCGTATTAAAAAGTGCGGAGCACTCCAAAGTATGGAATAACTCCGGGTCCGACAGATGGCGACAGCGCTGTTTCGTCCTAATATGGGACTCGTCAGGCCACCGCAGTCGGTACAAACCATCATCTCGCCTTTGCATCGTATAAGCCATACTTATAATCAAAATACGGCAAATAAGACGACAAAGGCGACATCTCGATGGTCCACTTGATAATACAAGAACCATACAGATTAACAAAGTTTGTAAGAGAACCGTCATATGGTGGCGCGACGGTGAATTAAAACAGAAATATGTAAAATCGAGTACACGAAACGCGCTGCCCAAAAGATAGGGGTCGCATTTTTCGGTACTGGCAAGCAAGCATACCGCTATTTAAGCAGCCAACGCCACGTGCCGCACCAAACGATCCCACCATGAGAGCATCGTTTAGCGTGTTTAAAGCCAAACAAGTAAATAAATATGTAGATAAGTTTTTGTCCGTGTAATTTAAAATAAAATAGAATAAAATATTTGGCGAAGCGGACGTGAAAATTTGTCAATCTACATGATTCTCGTATTAAAAAGTGCGGAGCACTCCAAAGTATGGAATAACTCCGGGTCCGACAGATGGCGACAGCGCTGTTTCGTCCTAATATGGGACTCGTCAGGCCACCGCAGTCGGTACAAACCATCATCTCGCCTTTGCATCGTATAAGCCATACTTATAATCAAAATACGGCAAATAAGATGTCGCCTTTGTCGTCTTATTTGCCGTATTTTGATTATAAGTATGGCTTATACGATGCAAAGGCGAGATGATGGTTTGTACCGACTGCGGTGGCCTGACGAGTCCCATATTAGGACGAAACAGCGCTGTCGCCATCTGTCGGACCCGGAGTTATTCCATACTTTGGAGTGCTCCGCACTTTTTAATACGAGAATCATGTAGATTGACAAATTTTCACGTCCGCTTCGCCAAATATTTTATTCTATTTTATTTTAAATTACACGGACAAAAACTTATCTACATATTTATTTACTTGTTTGGCTTTAAACACGCTAAACGATGCTCTCATGGTGGGATCGTTTGGTGCGGCACGTGGCGTTGGCTGCTTAAATAGCGGTATGCTTGCTTGCCAGTACCGAAAAATGCGACCCCTATCTTTTGGGCAGCGCGTTTCGTGTACTCGATTTTACATATTTCTGTTTTAATTCACCGTCGCGCCACCATATGACGGTTCTCTTACAAACTTTGTTAATCTGTATGGTTCTTGTATTATCAAGTGGACCATCGAGATGTCGCCTTTGTCGTCTTATTTGCCGTATTTTGATTATAAGTATGGCTTATACGATGCAAAGGCGAGATGATGGTTTGTACCGACTGCGGTGGCCTGACGAGTCCCATATTAGGACGAAACAGCGCTGTCGCCATCTGTCGGACCCGGAGTTATTCCATACTTTGGAGTGCTCCGCACTTTTTAATACGAGAATCATGTAGATTGACAAATTTTCACGTCCGCTTCGCCAAATATTTTATTCTATTTTATTTTAAATTACACGGACAAAAACTTATCTACATATTTATTTACTTGTTTGGCTTTAAACACGCTAAACGATGCTCTCATGGTGGGATCGTTTGGTGCGGCACGTGGCGTTGGCTGCTTAAATAGCGGTATGCTTGCTTGCCAGTACCGAAAAATGCGACCCCTATCTTTTGGGCAGCGCGTTTCGTGTACTCGATTTTACATATTTCTGTTTTAATTCACCGTCGCGCCACCATATGACGGTTCTCTTACAAACTTTGTTAATCTGTATGGTTCTTGTATTATCAAGTGGACCATCGAGATGTCGCCTTTGTCGTCTTATTTGCCGTATTTTGATTATAAGTATGGCTTATACGATGCAAAGGCGAGATGATGGTTTGTACCGACTGCGGTGGCCTGACGAGTCCCATATTAGGACGAAACAGCGCTGTCGCCATCTGTCGGACCCGGAGTTATTCCATACTTTGGAGTGCTCCGCACTTTTTAATACGAGAATCATGTAGATTGACAAATTTTCACGTCCGCTTCGCCAAATATTTTATTCTATTTTATTTTAAATTACACGGACAAAAACTTATCTACATATTTATTTACTTGTTTGGCTTTAAACACGCTAAACGATGCTCTCATGGTGGGATCGTTTGGTGCGGCACGTGGCGTTGGCTGCTTAAATAGCGGTATGCTTGCTTGCCAGTACCGAAAAATGCGACCCCTATCTTTTGGGCAGCGCGTTTCGTGTACTCGATTTTACATATTTCTGTTTTAATTCACCGTCGCGCCACCATATGACGGTTCTCTTACAAACTTTGTTAATCTGTATGGTTCTTGTATTATCAAGTGGACCATCGAGATGTCGCCTTTGTCGTCTTATTTGCCGTATTTTGATTATAAGTATGGCTTATACGATGCAAAGGCGAGATGATGGTTTGTACCGACTGCGGTGGCCTGACGAGTCCCATATTAGGACGAAACAGCGCTGTCGCCATCTGTCGGACCCGGAGTTATTCCATACTTTGGAGTGCTCCGCACTTTTTAATACGAGAATCATGTAGATTGACAAATTTTCACGTCCGCTTCGCCAAATATTTTATTCTATTTTATTTTAAATTACACGGACAAAAACTTATCTACATATTTATTTACTTGTTTGGCTTTAAACACGCTAAACGATGCTCTCATGGTGGGATCGTTTGGTGCGGCACGTGGCGTTGGCTGCTTAAATAGCGGTATGCTTGCTTGCCAGTACCGAAAAATGCGACCCCTATCTTTTGGGCAGCGCGTTTCGTGTACTCGATTTTACATATTTCTGTTTTAATTCACCGTCGCGCCACCATATGACGGTTCTCTTACAAACTTTGTTAATCTGTATGGTTCTTGTATTATCAAGTGGACCATCGAGATGTCGCCTTTGTCGTCTTATTTGCCGTATTTTGATTATAAGTATGGCTTATACGATGCAAAGGCGAGATGATGGTTTGTACCGACTGCGGTGGCCTGACGAGTCCCATATTAGGACGAAACAGCGCTGTCGCCATCTGTCGGACCCGGAGTTATTCCATACTTTGGAGTGCTCCGCACTTTTTAATACGAGAATCATGTAGATTGACAAATTTTCACGTCCGCTTCGCCAAATATTTTATTCTATTTTATTTTAAATTACACGGACAAAAACTTATCTACATATTTATATATATATATATATATATATATATATATATATATATATATATATATATATATATATATATATATATATATATATATATATATATATATGAGTTGCGGTTGTTTTTGATGTCCCTTTTTCTTTATATATTAGAATCCTAAAGTACTTGGCTCTTTGTATGCAATTTTTTTTAACAGTTCTAGGGTGTCAATTTAAGATAAATTTAATCCAGGCAAAGTACAAATATTGTAAGGGCAATCAATAACCTCCCAACAATAATAACAACATTCTTTTTTTTTTACTTTTGACTATTAATTTGACGTACCAAAACTACTTTTTGCCTAAAATGGCGACAAAACATACTACGGACAATTTCGGTCTGACAGCTCAATTCAATCTGTCATCCATTATATTTTTTGAAATCCGCGGGTTTTAGCACGTTCATATCTGGCAACATTGCCTTTTCAAGAATACGGCTTTTAATGTCAAAAGTATGAAGTGACAGTTCACATCGCCATTCACATCACACTTTCGAGGATACTGACCCTGAAATATTTAGCAAAAATTCAGCAACCCCAGGACCCATATAATGTTCTGTTTTCTATTTTTGTTTATGTGTTTTGTTTACTGGTAAGTCATGTCATTTTAATGACCATTTCTGTAGTTTGTCAAAAAACAGTTTAGAGAATAGAGTTTTTCGATTTAACAATGAAATAAAATAAAAATTTGGATCTGTCACATCAGAATAACAAATATGTGTGAATTTTTAATTTTACTACGGAAGATGTGAGATTACTGCTTTTAAGTAAAACTAAAAAAATAAAAAATACTTTTCTAAAATGTTTTAAAAAATTAAAATTTTTTAAGATTATTTTGTTTTGAAAACCATCTTAAAAACACTAAGCATTGAACTGAAAATAACTAACTAACCAAAATGAATCTGGAAAAAAAACAGGAAATTTATTACTTTTAAAACACATTTTTTCCCTACCGCGCTCCTGTTTCATAAACTTTTGTTATATATATCTCCCAGGAGATCCATTGGAGAACAGGGGTGCCTTATTAGTCTCCCAACTAATTTAAGAGTTGCAGGCTCGTAAAGAAAGAGGCAACGGGCCGCGAAAGGCCGGCAAGACGCCATTTAAACTTTTAACTGCTTCACCTGTCGAGCGTTTTCGAGAAACATGCGACACAACTTGGAGATTTATCGGGGGAGAATGTTTATTTTCCTGAGATGGGAAAATTGGAACACGGTTTTCTCTTTTTTTTTAGGAATTTAAATTGGGAACGGATTGGTCACAGAAAATATTTTTCGATTTTTTACCAACGTGATAATTCTTAGAATTCATATTTAAAAAAAGACAGCTGTCTCGGACAAGTATTACTTCAGGGGCCGTCTCCTCGAAATGGGAAACGTGAAGTGAACGGTGAAAGGGTGGCGAACGCGTATTCTTGAAATGTTCACCATTCATATCCTCGTTTGCCCGGGGAAGGCAAGCGAACGGTGAAACATGTACAAATGAAATGTCAGCCGTTAAATGACATTTTTGACGATTAGTATCAAAAAAATTTATTATATTTTTGGTTGTTCAAAATAACTCATCATTAAAAAAAGGAATATGATGACGAACCGTTTCTTTAAGACGTTTTATTTTTTGAATAAATAGTTGAAATGCTAATTAGGTGGTCCCCGATATTTTCAGTATTTTCAAATTTTTAATTAAAATATTCTTAGAGAGTTGAATATGTCTCGCAAATATTAAGTAAATTTAAGATTACAGACATATAAAATTATTACAGGAGATTCTGTTCATAATTGGATTGTATGAGCGTGCTATTTAAAAGTGTTTTTCTAGGGCCAGTTCTGCTTATGGACTTAACATAAATACTTGTGTCCATAACAGCCGAGTATCTTAGTTTTAAACAGTTAAATCTAACAATTCTTTTCTCGAAACAACTTATAATAAATTTGAGAAATAACAATTTGTAAGCTATTTGAAACTTTTATTTAAATCAGTAACACATTTTAAATTTAAATAATGTTAACTACTGTATTTGAGTTAATTAGACTGTGTTAAACACTATACTATGCTACAATTAAATAAATATGATTGTAATTTATCGGGACATATAAAATCCTTATTTATGGTATATTTGATCTTCAAGCCTCTACAAATCTTTATAAAATAAAAAAAAACTATAATAAAAGTTGAATGTAAGATCTGCCAGTATCTTTAATGGTTTCGGTCCCTGGTCTTAAACAGTTTCTCTATCATTGTTCAAGTTTCAGGTTTTCTTTCAAATTTAATGGTCAGGATAGGGCGTCTTGCAGTAAGAGGCTGGATATTTTGTGAATTCATACAATAAATAACTGATTGGAAAGTTTCCGTAGTGTATTGGGATGTTGGCTTTTAGTCATACTACGTAGAGTTGTAATTTCTACCGTTTCAAGGTTTATCAGTGCTGGTTTCTGCAGTTTTTGTTTAAAAGTTCTACAGTTTCTATTTAAGATAATTTCATGGTCTGTGTTTACACCTAAATATTTTATTGATTGCTTGGGCTATATTTCTTGGTTGTTAAGTGATATAAAATAAATTTAATCCAGGGAAAGTTCAAATATTTTAATGGTAATCAATAACTGCACAACAATAATAACAACGACACTATTTTTTTTTTACTCTTGACGGTCAATTTGACGTACCAAAACTATTTTTTGCCTAAAATGGCGACAAAACATATTAAGGGCATTTTCTGTCTGACAGCTTAATTCAATCTGTCATCCATTTTATTTGTTGAAATTCGCGGGTTTTGGCACGTTCATATCTGGCAACATTGCTTTTTCAAGAATAGGGCTTTTACTGTCAAAAGGTTGAAATGACAGTTCACATCTCCATTTACATCACGCTTTCGAGGATACAGGCTCAGGATTGTAGTATTCTTTCTCTTTTCTTTTTTATTTTTCATATATCACCTTATTGCTCTATCTAAAATATTAATTTACTCTTGATTTTTTAATTATTTTATTTTTTTGGAAGGCATATTGAAATATCCTGTGGCTACCAAACCCTAAAAAAATATTGAAATATCCTGTTAAAAAAATAAAGAAATTTATTACTAAAAGATGTATAAAAACGTTCTTATAATTAAAGACGATTTATAATTATAAATTTATGATTTTTTATTGATTCAAAAATTATCTTGGCTCTCGACCATTGTAATTGATCACCCAACGTTTAAAAAACTTTAAAAGGACTTGGAATATGATACTTCAGATCCTTTAAAAGGGTTTCAAGTTGTTTGGAAGTGTTGAAAAAAAAGTCTCAAGTCCTTTAAACCGTTGAGGTTTAAAAAATTCCAAGGTGCTTGAAAGCCGTTGAAAAGTGTTTAAACTACGGAGCCTACAGCATGGATTGGAGTTTGCATGCCTTTTTTTTCTTGTAAAAGAGGGGGGGATCATTTTGGTGGTTTTAGACAAGTGTTCGCAAGAAATTTTGTAATGCTCCAGCACTGTTCAAAAATTTGAAAAAACGAGAAATACCTAAATTAGCGAGTGAAGTTATTTATAATATAATTTTTTGTATTTTATTATTTGCAGTACCATCGAAAAAAGCTACTCCCGGTAAAGGAACTCCATCTAGGACACCTGACAGGTAAGTTTTTAATATTTATGATTTCTTACCATTAATTTCTCAAAATTTATCGATTGTGGGAAAACTTTAATTAGGAAGAATCTGAAAATTTAACAGTGTACTAACGTGCATGGGGGATAACCGGCTAAAATATTTTCAAGATGGCGGCACTTCCGGTTATACCGGAAGTAGATGTCAACTTGCTTATTTTAAATGGAATACCCTATATTTTATTGCATTTTTGATTTCTACGTAAAATTCTAGACATATTTCATGCATAATGTTCTATACTTAAGTCTCACCGTTTTAGATATATTTATATTTTTTGTCAAAAATGACGTTTGCGGACCAAAAATTAACTACAAATTTTTCCTATAAGAAAGTCTTTATTATTTAATTTGGGTCAATTTTCTTGTAGACGAAGATCGACTTTAGTAGTCTTTTTATGATATTTTCAAAAATTATTAGTACACAGTGGTCAAAAAAGAAGAATAAAAATTATATTTAAAAAATCGTCAAAAGTGTATTTTTTCAAATAGAAAGCATCTATTTTTATAATTTTATTATATTCAGCATTAAAAATAAGGGCAATTTTGTATAAGGTTGTCTAATCCAAAAGTTTGTAGTTTTCAAAATATTGACAATTAAACATTTTCCTATTGTAAAAATGCTATACGGCTTTTACGTTTTGTTATTAGTTAGCCATGACGGCGAGGCGTGGCGAAAATAAAACAATCGAACCCTACAGAATTGTCACCATTTCTTGCCATTTGACATTCATTAATAATAGTCTTGCAACTAATAACAAAACTTAAAAGCCGTACAGCATTTTAACAATAGAAAAATGTTGAATTGCCAGTATTTTGAAAACTACAAATTTTTGAAATAGACAACCTTATACAAAGTTAGCCTTATTTTTAATGCTTAATATGATAAAATTATAAAACTAGATGTTTTCCATTTGAAAAAATTGGCTTTTGACGATTTTTTAAATATAATTTTTATTCTTCTTTTTTGCCCACTCTGTACTAATAATTTTCAAAATATCATAAAAAGACTACTAAAGTCGATCTTCGTGTACAAGAAAACTAACCCAAATTAAATAATAAAGACTTCCTTATAGGAAAAATTTATAATTAAGTGTTGGTCCGCAAACGTCATATTTGACATAAAAATTTAAATATGTTTAAGACGGCGAGACTTAAGTATAGAACATTATACATGAAATGTATCTAGAATTTTACGTATAAATCAAAAATGCAATAATATATAGGGTGTTCCATTTAAAATAAGCAAGTTCACATCTACTTCCGGTATAACTGGAAGTAACGCTATTTTGAAAATATTTTAACCGGCTGTTCCTCATGCACGTTAGTACACTGTCAAATTTTCAGATTCTTCCTAATTATAGTTTTCCCAAAATCGATTGATAAATTTCATACATACATATTTATTATAATGTGTTGTTAAACTTACATTAGAAATTATCTTCCAAATTGTCGTTGTGTCTTCAAGGGTTCCAATTACAAGTAACAATTCAGTAATCATATTTTCCTTAAAAATGAACTTAATCAAATAAAAGAGATTATTTTCAAAAGCTCTGGCTTAATTAGTATATATTTGCTATTTTTTTCTTTAAACGCCTTCTTTTTATCTGGAGGCAAAATCTAATAAAATATCTAAACCCAAATGAACGGAAGGTTTTGCTACCCCTTCAATTTGCATATTTCAGTTTCAAACGCATTCCCAAATGTTACACCCCTAAACAAAAGGTTAAATTGTCTAAATTACTATATGGGTGTCGTTATCAATGAGCGTCGCTAATTGACCTCGTAAACATACGAAGTGTACGATCGGACGACATCGTAAACAACTTCCGAACGAGGAAACCATCCCCGGAATGGTGTTTACTGTTTATGCGTAGTTAGATCGGTAAAAAGCGGTTTGGAGCAAATTTGGATTTATATTAAAATGGATTCTAGACTGATAATAAACGTATAATTTTAAGGTTTGATAAAGTCCAGATTGTTTCAGTTAGTTACATTGAAATAAGAAGAGATTTCTTTTATTATTAATTTCTCAGAAAATTTCCCTTTGGGTAAAAGTTGATGCTTGAAAAAATACAAATATATTGATTATAATATAGAGTTGGTGTTGTGAAGTCAATGGGATATAAAAATTACCGCCTAAAAACTTGTGTTTCAAATTATACAGGATGTTTGGTAAGTATCTCCTGATTTCTTGGGAGCATACAGGGGTGGTCAAAATAACTCTATTTTGTCATAGAAAAAAAATTCCTAACATGATCCTTAACAGAGATACAGAGTCCTAAAGGGGTACCCAGCGATTTGCCTTATCGGCTATAAGTTTTGAGCCAACTTATATAATTTAATGAAATTTTAATATTTTATAGAGGCCATAAAGACTCATTAAACCATACTGCAATAGATGTTTTAGATCATCAGAGAAGTCAGGAACGGACTTGCAGCCACACTCGTTGGACCTAATTTTTGACACGTGTCATTTTACAGAGCTGAAAACTGATTTTTTAAATATTTTGGTCATTGATGCTTCTAATTTATTTCAATAAAACTGGCAATTTTCGAGATAAATCGATTTTTATGTGAAACACTCAAAAGTTACTAATGCTAAACACAAACAGGTAAAAATCAGGTTGTTATTGTTGATACCTACATAATGAATTACTGTTTACCGAACTTGTCAAAACCGCCTTCGAGTAAAAATAATTTAAAAAAATGGAAGAATATTCTTACGCAGAGTGTGCTGATATGCATTTAATTTATGGTGAAGCGCTGTCAAATTCTTCGAAGGCAAGAAGATTTTATGCTGAAAGATTTCCAGTCATTGCAAAGTCCAAAAACCTTTCAAAAGTTTGATCGAAGCCTAAGGGAAACAGGTAAAAGATGATCAGAAAATAATTATTAGAGTTAACTAATTAATTTTTTACATGTTTTATTTAGGGTCATTTTTGCCGCGACGTGAAGATGAGGGCCCTCCCCGGAAAGCATGAAACCCTCAGGTAGAGGAACAAATTTTGCAAGATATTGTTGACAACCCTTCAAACAACCTCAGAAATCTCGCGACACAAAACAATGTTACAAGATGGATTGTACATGAAAGTCTAACAGAACAGTTACTTTACCCGTACCACGTTGAAAAAGTACACGCTACGTCTCCGAATCATTATCTCGCATGATTTCAATACTCCAACTGGTTTATACAGCAACATAACCTAATCTAAACTTTTCTAACCTTTTTATGTTTTTCGATGAGGCTGGTTTTACAAGAGATGGTATAATAAACTCCCACAATTTACATTTGAAGGCTGATGAAAACCTGCATGCAGTGCCGTACATAACGACCTCGCAGACACCACGGCGCGAGGGGGGAGCGAAGCTAATCCAGGTGCGTCTCCAAATTCCTTGATGGAAATGAATAAATACGAAGGATCAAGATGGGCGCAAAATAGTAGGGCGCATTCAAAGATCTGCGGGGGACGTACATAGTCTTAGTAACGCCACTTCCTGCATGCTATAATTCAAAACAAACACCAACAAAGGTTTACTGTAAATGTGTGGGCTGACATCATCGGAAATAACCTTATAGGTCCATTTGTTTTGGAAGGAAGACTCCATGGTGAGATTTATGAACAATTTTTGCAGAAAAATTTTAATAATTTATTGGAAGACGTACCTCTTGATAGAAGAATGCAAATGTGGTACATGCATGATGGTGCTCCACTTCATTTTAACCATATAGTACGTCATCACTTAACAAACGTTTTTGGCCCTCGAGGGATAGGTCGAGGTGGACCTGTTTTATGGCCATCAAGGTCTCTAGACAGAAATCCCTTAGACTTTTACTTCTGGCGATATCTAAAAGAACTAGTTTATTCAACACCATTAATTACTAGAAAAGAACTACTAGCGAGAATATAACAGCATTATAACAAAGTCCGTAATAATAATGGAATATTATTTGCAGTGCAGCTGGAAAATACTCGAAGAATATGAAACCGTATTGAAGTACGTGGAGCCCATATTGAACATTTGTTAAAATAACTTTTAAACTTTTTCACTATTTTTGCAGTTTAATAAAATTGTAAGTTAATTGAGCGCCGATCAACTCTTTGAAAGGTTTCTGGACTTGACAGTGTCTAAGCTGAAAATCTTTCAGCATTCTTGCCTTCGAAGAGTTAGACAGTGTTTCCCCATAAATCAGCACACCGTGCATATTTTATTTTTACCTGTTTGTGTTCAGCATTTGTAATTTTTGAGTTTTTGCATAAAAACCGCCAGTTTTATCTTAATAAATTAAGAATACCTTTTTTGAAGAGAAATGACCAAAGTATTTAAAAAATCAGTTTTCTGCAATGTAAATGATACCTCTCAAAAATTGGGCCCAATGAGTGGTGCGGCAAGTCCGTTCCCGACTTCCCTGATGATCTAAAACATCTACTATAGTATGGTTTAATGGGTCTTTATGGCCTCTATAAAAAATTAAAATTTCATTAAATTATACAAGTCGGTTCAAAATCGCTGGGTACCCCCTTAGGGCTCCATATTTCTGTTAAAGAGCGCCTCCTTGTATGCCCCCGAGAAATTAGGAGATACTTACTGGACATCCTATATATCGACAGTAATACTATCGGAAATTAGTAGCAAGTACATTTAAAGTCAAATTTAAAAGTGTTCATGTTGCTGGATCTTCTGTAAAGTCACAGCGAAAAAATATTCCATTCTTTTAATGAAACCAGGTATATTATTTTTAAATCATATTCAAATTTTTTGACATACGTAGATCACTGTATAAGTTTGTCATTAGTTCGGCTTCGGTTAGAAAACTACTACCCTTTAGCTACTTCTTGATATAAGGGAAAAATTCGAAGTCACATGACGCCAAGTCTGTACTATACGAAATCCATAGTTTTTCTCGTCAACGCGTTATGTTGATAAAAAAAGCAAGAATCGAGTCTCTAGTTATGGCGTAGTAATAATTAAGAGTGTTTTAGTCTGATATAACGATTAAATGAATATTATTTAATTGGTAGTAATTAAATTTGTTTAGAATTTCTTTACACCACTTCATTCTGTTCCCTTTCATAGGGTCATGAATGCAATATGGGACCCAAGGTAAACAAAATTTGCATATTTGTAAATTATCATAAAGAATGTCGTGATGAATTGATGTAGTTTGGGTGACAGTACGTTATATGTTTGTCTTCTACCAGTAGCTTTCCTATAGTCGGAACATTTTTGCCAGTAGTTACCACAATCCACGTTCCGGATCTTGAATTATTCTCTAAATCAAAATTGAGGAAATCATAGTTCTTGCATTGTTAAGGATGGACGAGTTGTGCCAGGTCTTCAAGACTCTATTGTTTTGTTAAGCCACTATTTAAAATATACAGTATTATAACCACATCGCGACGCGCAAATTTCGCCATAGTAATTTTTCAAAATAGTCTTATAAGAAATCCAGTACAGGTCGAACTTAAAATGTATATTGGTGAAATTCTTATGAATTCTCTTTATTTAATTTACCTATCTAACATTATTTTGACTCAAGTGGCTGTATGACAGAACTTATGTAATAACTTAGAGGTATATACATAGTACTGCATTACTCCGTTGCTCATCTCTAACAATCTTAAAAAACTAAACTTTTATTTTTAACAAATTACCGTTTTAAATTTTCTATGGCCTTAAGCAGAGAAGTTTTAATATCTTTCTCCTTAAGTAACTAATTGATGGAAAGTTTTTATTTATTGTTGAAAATAATTTTATGTAAATTTATTCAGAACGCTAGTCAAATCTTGTAAATTAAGTTACGCCATTAATTATGTACTTTTATTTATTTATATATTTTTTTGGATCTTTAGGAGAAAAATTGGTGCTAGTCATACTCCAGGATCTGCAAGAAAAATGTTGGGCAGTATAGAAAGATCTCTTCATCGCGTAAGGCACGTCCTCACACCCAAAAAACCCATGGACAATATCTCCGCAGGACCAGCAGTACTAAATAGCAAAGTAAGTCATTAGAATCTCCTGATTTTTTTTAGTAAATCGAGCAGCTAATCTTGGAATTATCATCATATTGATTGTGAATATTTTTTATAACACTCAATTTTCGACAGGATTTATGCAATGTATCCACGACACAGTGCAAAGATCCGGACTTAGTTATCTCAGAGTTGTCAAAAGGATTGGAAAAGAAGGGCATTACGTTCATTAGAAAAGGGTGAGTGACATTCATGATTGAATTAAATTCTTTTAAACAAGTTTATGCTTGGTTCTCCTAGTGGCATCTGTTGAATTTTTTTTGACATGAAAATTATTAAAAAGAAGCAATTTACGAACTTAAGGGGGAACACCACCGTGGACGGATCCGTTTTCTCGATTTTTTCTTGATAACTGAATTATTTATTTAGGATTTGTGAAAAAAAAATATATTATTAAGCATATATAAATTTTTATTTAAAAAAATCTAAAGTTAACAAAATTATTAAATTACAATTGAGTCTCAGCATCAGGTTCAGCGGCCGGATTGCTTATTCGAGGATAGTTGGTCTAATAAGATTTTTTTTTAAATCTATGGAAACGTATTCGTTTTCCAAAAACAAAACGGCTGGTATTCTAAGAAAAATTTATTTGCGTGATTTTTTATTTACAGGATGTCCGGAAAATGTGGGGAATCTCCCGGATATGAATAAACATGTGAAAGGGATACTACAAGTTCATATAAACTTTTTCGTATAAGCCTCCTCTTCGAAGATATGGGCTCCCAAAAAGCTGCAGTGGAATCAAGTTTTTACCCATAATGTCGTAATCCCGCTTAAAATCCCTGCATTGCTGAAAATTACGTACAAAATCGAAAATTCTTATAACAGCGTCTGCTTGCTAGATAGATCTCTAAAAATTTGGGTGTTTCGTCCCGGTACCAACTATGGGACTCTTGGGTGGAATTGAGTTGGTACCTTTCCAGACACCCGTCGTCGTACTGTATTAAATTTGAAACTTATATTTCAACTCATTTCACGGCGAGAATCATAAGTGAGATGTTGATATTCACAACACCATCACCTCTAGACAACCAACTTTTCTGGGAATTGGAGATCCCGAGAATGTGGGACTAGCATCCGGCGCAGATTCGGTGCGGTTAAGCACCCATGCAGCTTGTCCGCCCCAAGAGCACGTACCCATGTCCAGGGATGCCATGTCTTAAACCGTGTAGGTCTACTACGGAATTGCGCTCTAACTTGAAAATTCATATATCAGCATCTGCTTGCTAGCTAGACCTGAAAGATCTCTAAAAATTTGGGTGTTTCGTCCCGGTACCAACTATGGGACTCTTCAGTGGGATTCAGTTGGTACCTTCCCAGACACCCGTCGTCGTGCTTATTGTACGTCGGAACTTATACTTCAAATTATTTTGCATCGGGAGTAGGCGGTAGGATGCTGTATGTTACAACAATAATTATTGAACCACCAGGTATATTTTCCTGAACAGATTCCTGATGATTCCCGAAGAATGCAGTTTGCAAATTTTCTATTGGATCAGCAACGAAATAATGGTAACTTAATTCTCGTCACGGATGGAGCAGGATTTACCAAAAATGGTATCATAAATTTACACAACTCACAAGTAAGGGCTGATGAAAATCCTCATGCAACTATTGTATAGCATCATCAATATCAGTTCTAATTAATTAAATTCTGGGCAGGAATCATTCGTATTGCCGGGACTACTGAATGGAGAACTTTATTTGAAATTCCTCCAGAACGCTTTTCACGAATTTGTAGAGCACTTACTACTTGAATCCGCCGAAACGTGTACGATGGGACACTACCTCATTTCAGCGTTGCTGTACGGGAGCCCCTAAATAACTTCTATCCAAACGGTTGGATAGGTAGAGGAAGATTTATTACCTGGTCTCCCCGATCTCCCGACCTAACGCCGAATTTTTTACTTGTGGGTACATCTCAAAACTTTGGTGTATTCCACTCCGGTCGAGGAATTTCTTCGGAGAATCATTTCATTGTGATCAAATAAAAAACAATGCAGAGTTAATGTGGCTGGTAAAAAAAATGGGGTCATGAGTGTCACAGCTAGTCCGTCCTTGCAGCTGTGAGTAATTCACAACACTTTCTTGGATAGTAATTTGAAGGGTCTTACCTGGTATACATATTAAAAAAAATTGAAATATGCCTGGTGGTTCAATAATTATGTGTAAAAAACTTGATTCCATGGGAGCTCTTTGGGAGCCTATCTCTCCAAAGAGGAGGGCTATACGAAAAAAATTTATATTAACTTGTAATATTCCTTTTACGTGTTTTTTTCATATCGGGGAGATTTCCCATATTTTCCCGAACACCCTGAATACTTTTGAAATAATTCTGCTCGTAAGTTCACTTTTAAGAATATTAAAAATTTATATATGTTCAATTTCATATTACTTCTAGCATTCCATGAATCTTTTACAAATAGTTGCATCTGTATGTTTATAAACACTACTAGTATTTAAAAAAACTATTTTTTACAGATTTACACTAAAAGGCAGTCTAGAACCAAACTTCTTTAATCGATTCGGAGGTTGTTCCTTTGAACTGGAAATTTGCTTCCTCCCTAATCTGGGCTTACCAACTTTACCTCCTACCCAAACTAAAACCCCCACCAAATCAATTCTAATCAAGGGAATACTTCAAAATGATAATAACAGCCATAATACTAACAAATCTGCATCTGAAAACAAAAGTACCACCCAAAAAAATCCAAATAATGAGGGTGAACAAAATTGTAATGGTTATGTTGGTATAAGACGTAAAAGGCTTAAGGGAGATTCGTGGTGTTATAAGAAAGTTTGCGAGGAAGTTCTAGCTCTGACTTGTACAGGGTTTAATAATAATATTACAGGACGATTGTTAGAATCTGCTGTGTGAAGAATATGTTTACTAAAATTATTTTCTTTTTTGTATATAATACTCATGGTAAAAGGAGACTTATCATATAAGGGAGAGTCCCCCAGTACCTTTACCCAAGGTTTATCAACGAAAAAATCGTTACATGTTCAATACCTCCTGGTATGCGTAAAGGAATTCTTGTGCTATCAATAAAAATAACAAACTACCGGTATGTTTAGAAATAATCAACTTAATTATTGCAATTTGAAGGCTAGGAAAAATTAGACTAAAAAATTGGCTTCCAGTACCGGCCAGTGAATTTGTAGTAACCATTTATACCATATAATAATCGCAAATATACTGATTTGATGGCTCTGATATATTTGCACAAGCCTCGTGGATCCAAATCTTGCAGTTCTCACACTGTATCCAATCCTCTCCATGAGATTCAAGGCACAAAAAACAAATTGTCTCTTCTTGGATCGGTCTGCGAGGAGGAATCAGGTTTTCAATTTTATTTTTGTGACATTACTTCCTGACAGCAAACTCTTACGTTTTTTAGTGACATCTTTTCCTGAAACCAAACTCTTACTTCTCTTGTTGACATATTTTCCTCAAAGGAAACTTTTCTCGCTTAGCTGAATCAACACTTCTTTTATCTGTTTTCTTCTCTTCCAGCATTTTTTTTATGGAGAATTTCACTTCCTTCAGCTTTATGACGTCGTGCAGTAGCTCTTCTTTTCGAAGCACCAGGAACCGATGAGAGTTCTGTGAGCTGAGCTGTATCAGTGGATGGGTCAATGACAGTTTCTGTTTGAGATTCAGATTGTTGAAAAAAGGCAATTTGAAGTTCTGAGTCAGTAGCGACAGTTTGAGATTCGAATTGCTGAGAAGAGACAATTTGAGGTTCAGTGTCAGCAGCAACAATTTGAGTCCCGGATTGCTTACAAGTTGTATTTTGGGGTACGGAATCGGAGGCAACAATTGGAGATCCAAATTGGCGAGAAGCTAAAGATGTCATTTCTAGCTGTGCCAGTTAAAATTTGGCAGAATTGACTGCAAAAGTTGGAGGTATGGGTTCTGACAGTTGATAAAGCGATGGTTCTGATGTTGATTAGCTTTCTGTAACGTTGGGCATGTTTCAACCAATGAAATCTAAATCACTCAGTACCTTTTCTACGACTTTATGCATGTTAGTAGGATCCCAGATGCTCTTCTTTTGCTTCGTCTCACCATCATTTTTATTACTTGGCATTTGTGTGTATCTGTAAGCAAATTAAACCACTTAAAAATGAACTTAAAGAATGTTTGGTACTGGAGGACAATGTTGTGGTCGGTACTGTAGGGAACGGAATAAAAATTATGTTCGATTACAGACAAACACAAAGGTTGATTCAAAACATATTTTTAATAGCTTTATAAGTAGCCTATATATACCATGATTGACTTGTTTTAAACTGGTTCTCTGAACTCCGAAAATTACCTACAAAACTTTAATGCTGTAGCGTACGTCCATTACGTGTAATACAAATCTTTGCACTGCCAGCAAACTGGTCGCAACAGTTCGCCACAGTGCGGGGCATATGCTTGGGAGAACGTATCACACTAATGGCGGCAAAAGTCTCAGCGCCATCTATTGTAGGATAATAGAACTTGCAACTGGCCGATACTGGACGTCAGTCGGTCCTGGGAGACTCTACCCTATGCAGTTAATCGTATCGGTAATTTATCTAGTTTTGTAATATAAAAATATAAATATCATAAAGTATATATTTTCATATTTAATGATATTTAATTAATAATTTTTGCACATAATAGAAACTGTTGTATTCGGGTATACAAAATTATAAAAACAAAAAAAAAATTTGGTATACGTATATTTTTCAAAAAAGCTTGTAATTTGTGTTTATTCAAAATTCTGAAAAAGTACAAAATAATAAAATAAAACCTACTTTTAAGACGCTTGCACACGAAGCCTGTTGCCGAGTCAGACCAGTATTGTCTCCGTGTACACGGCAATATTAAGACAGCGCAACTGTCTCAAACTAGCAGTGTTGCCAATATGTCTCTTAAACTTAAGAAAATCAATATGAATACAAATCGGTTTTATTCATTTTTCTTAATTTACTTGCCGACTTACATTACTGTCACTACTCGTTTTTTTTTTGTTTTTGAGCGAAAATTGAAAATATTAATTGCGAAGTTTGTACCAACCTGTCTGTATACAAAATCTGATCTATATGTGAAAACTCAGATTTGTATCTGTTTTTTTTTTATTGTGCACTGGTAAACTAGGATAAAAAAAACGGACTTACAACAAACAATTGAGTTTGCAGCACTGCAAGCGAGTCATCGAGACAGGACAGTAGAAGTGTTACTTACTTACTACTTACTTTTCAAGACAGTAACGTTCTTTGTTATTGCATTGGTAAACAAGTATAGAATAACAACGGACTTACTTGTACAGCGTAGTGCTACCTAGTGAATTGAAGAAAGTTTGTGGACCTTTAAGCAAGAAATCGTTTAGATTCTGTAGTGTACCTGTTTTAGAGTTAATATAATTATAATATTATGCAATAGTAGTAGTTACTTTAAATAAATATGTAATAAATTATAATAGTAAAAAAACTGTAGATCACTTATGAACACGAGTAGAACTGTAGCTCTCATTGAAAAAACGATCGAGTTGGCAACACGGCTGGCATGTCCTATTGGACTGGCTTACTGTCCTGGCTTCGAGTGCAAACGACATTACATCTGCATGTGTTTGTGATGGTGGTTTAAGTATTGTTTTTTTCTCATTTTCTGGTATTATTTTTTGACTTTTTTTTGTATTATTTTTTATTTAAGTACAATTTTATTAAGCTGGCATATTATTATATTTACTTGGTACTTTTTACGTTTTGATTAAACGAAATAAATGGTTATACGAAAATTTTGAAATAAATTAATGGTTGCACTTATATTTTCGTTTTATTTTGCCAATACCCAAGATTATCGTAATCTATGCCTAAAAATTTATACAGGGTGTCTGTTAAAAGTACTTCCTAATTTCTCGCGACCATACAGAGGACGTCAAAGTAACTCGACTTTGTTCCTAAAGTGCCTATTAACGGAGATACAGAGCTCTAAAGGAGTATAATTTCATGAAATTTTAATATTTTATAGAGGACATGGAGACTCATTAAACCATACTACAGTAGATGTTTTAGATCATTAGAGAAGTTAGGAACGGACGTGCAGCCACACTTGTTGAGCCTAATTTTTGACACGTGTCATTTTATAGAGCTGAAAACTGTTTTTTAAATACTTTGGTCATTCCTCTTCAAAAACTCTTAATTTATTTCGGTAAAACTGGCGGTTTTCGAAATAAATCGGTTTTTATGGAAAAAAATAGTAATAGTAATAATGCTAAACACAAAGAGGTAAAAATAAAATACGTAGGGTGTGCTGATGTGCTTTAATTTATGGGGAAGCGCTGTCTCACTCTTCGAAGGCAAGAAGATGTTATGCTGAAAGATTTCCAGCCCAGACATTGTCAAGTCTAGAAACCTTTCAGAGGGTTGATCGGGGCTCAGTTAATTTACAATGTTATTAAAGTGCAAATATAGTGAATATGTTTAAATGTTATATTGGCAAATGATCAATACGGACTCCACATTCTTCAATACATTTTCTTCTTCCTCGAATATTTTCCCCCTGCACTGCATATACGAGTATGGTTCGATAAGTTCTCGGCCTGAAACAGAGAGGGCGTTAGTACGATCAAATAACTATAATATTTTGTAAGCATTAACCTTGAGATGACGCCCTGCAAAGTTTCAGATGTTTGCGTTCAGTTGCTTGTTTGTGGCGATCGAGTGAATACATAAGGTTCGATATTTTGTGAAAGATGGATAAAATTGAAGTTCGAGCGGTTATAAAGTACTTTGTTTTAAAGTGCTTAACTCCTACGGACATTAAAAATAAGTTAGATTCTGCTTTAAAGGATTCTTCTCCTTCGTTTTCGACAGTAAAAAAATGGGCTGCTAAATTTAATCGTGGTCGTACATCAATTCAAGATGATGAACGCCCGGGACGCCAAAAAACCGCTACAACTGACGAAATTGTCACAAAAATTCACATGTCATACGCCGACTGAAAGTAAGAGAGCTTGCTGGTATAGCAAACATCTCGATAGATCGTGTCCACTACATTTTACATGATGTTCTTGGCATGAAAAAGCTTTCTGCGCGATGGCTGCCGCGTTTGTTAACAGTCGACCAAAAACACCTTCGAATGAACACTTTGCAAGAGTATTTAGACTTATTCAGACTCAATCCTGCTGAGTTTCTTCGACGTTTTATAACTGCAGATGAAACAAGAATTCATTATTACACGTCAGAGACAAAGCAGCAGTCTAAACAGTGGGAGGGGGTAGGTGAAAGTGCGCCAAAAAAGCAAAAACGGTTCCGTCTGCAGGAAAAGTCATGGCAACAGTTTTTTGGGATTCACATGTCGTGGTGCTTATAGACTATTTAGAACAAGGCAAGACCATCACCAGGGAGTATAACGCTTCAATACTGGACCGTTTGCAGCATGTGATTAAGGCTAAACGTCCACATCTTGCCGAAAGAAAGTGCTCTTTCATCAGGATAACGCGCCTGTCCACAAATCTATGGTTGTTGCTGCAAAACTCCATGACCTACGTTTCGAAGTGCTTCCACATTCACCATATTCGCCGGATCTGGCTCCCAGAGATTACTTTTTCTTCCCAAACTTGAAAAAATGGCTCGCTGGACGAAAATTCCCTTTAAATAACGAGGTCAGAGCAGCGACAACCGCTTATTTTGCAGAATTGGACAAATCGCATTATATTACGGGTATTAAAATGTTAGAACATCGTTGGTTTAAATGTATTGAAGTACAAGGGGACTATGTTGAAAAATACATAAAACATTTTCAAAAATCTTTTGTTTTCTTTATCAGGCCGAGAACTTATCGAACCATCCTCGTAATATTCCGGCCTAATTACGGACTTCTGTTTTTTATTTGTTTAAAATTATTGAAAGAATGCGACTCAATAGTTAGTGTCGTAGTACTACGGATCAAAATTAAAAATCACGACGTCTGGTCAATAAACAGTACCATTTATAATCAATATCCTACCGACACGTTCCGTCTGAAAATAAGTACAAATATAACTTCCAACTATATGTAAGTACGTCAACACAGGGTGTCTGGGTAAAGGCGTCGACATAATGAACGAAACACCGCTGTAAAATTTTGGGTTTAATATTTATCAGATTGTATATCGCGTGCGAATACAACATTAGCTTTGCGAAAATTGTATTTTTAAAAGTTAATTAATTATTTGTTAATAAAAATCTTACGACCACTGTGGTGGACTTCTACCCAGCCAAAAAATTCATGTGGAGGGGCTCAAAATACATAAAAAAATTTGGGTAGTTCCATATAAAATAAGGGGCTGCTGGGACCCCCTTGGCCCCTACACTACAATAAATAAATCTATATATATATATATATATATATATATATATATATATATATATATATATATATATATAATATATATATATATATATATATATATATATATATATATATATATATATATATATATATCAGAAATTTAGTATAAAAATCTGCTGATATAACCTTAAAATCGCTAAGAAGAAGTTATATCACGAATATAAACAAATTTTCCATTTTTACCAGATTAATAATAAAAATAAATGATTTCTTTATTCTTGTGTTTTCAAGATTCAAGATTTGATTGACTTCTTATTGTATTTGTGGACCAGTTTTGTTTTGCTTATGATATTGCTATAGTTTATATCAATAAGCTAACTTTTTACTTAGAGCATGTTAGTGAATTAGAAGTGATAAGTTTTTCGCACGTCATTTGAACTATATAAAAAGTTACTTTATTTATAGTAAGAAGAATCATACTAACTTTCTAACTTTTCATAGCAGTTGTGACAAAAAATAATTCACATTAACAATTGATCCAAAAAGTGGCGTTTGCTGCAAGTAATATTTCTAATCTAGCTTCGTGTGTTTTCCCTTTATCATCGGTCTAAATCCTAGATCTAATTTTGTGAGCTAATAATTTTTGAAGTGTACTTTTAACAATTTATATATGTTTTTAAAAGCCGCCTACTTTAATATATCTACAGTATTTCCATAAGTTAATTCAAAAATTACAGGGGGCATAAAGATCTGTGTACCTGTCCCTTTTACCACAGGAAATAGCGTCACAGTGGATGATTCCTCTCAATGGACTGGTCTCCGGCGGAAAAGGGAAAATGCCCGACCCTGTATTAAAATAACAAAGGAGTCGACAGATTTTAAACTTTTTAAATTGCTTGCCTGATTTTATAATTACACTTATAACTTATTTATTATCATCGCGAGTGAGAAACTCCAAATGAAGGAAATTAACTATATTTTTTTATAAACTAGAAACATGGAAAATAAATTAGTAAATAACACTCTTCCTTTAAATACACATTTACCATTTTTAACGTTCTATAGTCACTAGGAACCCTTTTAAATACGTCATGCCTGTCCATCCATTCGTCTTTATGGCTTGTAAATATGTATTTTTTCTTTTCCTTTCATTCTAATTTTCAGGCATATGCACTTTAAATTAATGTTTAAACAAAATTGAAAAAAAAACAACTTAGGGTATGTGGAAAGTTGGATCGAATATTTCTATTGAGAGTATCGTTGACTAGGTTTTAAAGGTTTCTGTAGCCAGCTCGTAATCCTTAGTTTCATTATGTCAGTCCGTCTGTATGTCACAACCTTTAAACCGTCAGTTGTCAGTTTTCATCTTTTGCAATAAAATTTTGTAGGCATACACTTTCAATTAACCCAAAAACATATCAGGCCAAATATGCCTTAAAAATTTAATGTACCTCTCGTTGTGTGCTAAGTTTAGGAGATTTTTTTTCATTTACCCTATCGGGTAAGGTTACATTTGATATGCCTTTAAAAATCTCAGATAACAATCTTATTTGGTCCCTTCATTTGTGAAATATGAGCTTCCAAAGTGTCTTTTAAAATGCCTCTAGTTTGCAATGACAATATTCAATAAAATTTATATATATATATATATATATATATATATATATATATATATATATATATATATATATATAAAAGATTAGTAGAGACGATGTGAACAAGAATAATCACCTTAGAATGGATAGCATAGTGAAAATTAAGGGACATGTTCAGGTCAGACATACCTATGGTCAGAAAAGAAAATCTTGTAGTGTGTCTATATATATATATATATATATATATATATATATATATATATATATATATATATATATATATATATTATATTTATATTTGACCATACCGATGGATGAAGCACTGGACCAGATCGTCCAAAGAGAGGATTTCCAACTCATATCACGGGTCTCACCAGATCATTACCTTAAGAACGCTTATTTCTTGTTTGATGATCAATATACAGACAGATAGATGACGCTGCAATGGGCTCATCACTATTTCCAGCAGTGGCAAATCTCATCGCATATTTCGAAATCAAAGCTCTTGAAGAATACCACTTTAAATCCAACCTCTGGTGTCGTTACTTTTATGACGTATTTGTAATATGACCCCCATGGCGAACAACAGCTCAACTGCTTCCATGAGTTTCTTAATTCTATCCGCTCGAAGATGCAATTCATTCTGGAACTCTAGGAAAACAATCAGCTTCCATTTCTAGACGTCCTTGTGACCAAAATAACGGATGGACATCTGCGACACTCAGTATATCTAAAAGCAATCCACACGGACGGATATCTCAATGCTGATTCTTACCATCACCCAGGCGCGGATCCTCCCATCGACAACTCGCTTCTGTTTGTCAGCATCGATGTTGTCTCACACTACAACCGATTTTGGACGACTTCAACGTGACTCGTCTGTGAATGAATGATGGCCATCATTGAATTCACTAAACCAGGGATAAACGGTGGCTTTTGTAGGTGCTTTCTCGATGCTCCCTTGTTGAGATAAACCACGTAAAAAATGTTCTAAAACGTCAAACTTTACAATGGATATGTCAGATGGCATCCAGGAACCTCAGTGTTGTCAGTCCAACCATTATATACTCAAAAAATGTTTGCATTTCACTTGCTCTTTTATGGTTTTAAATCAGGGAACAGTAACTTGTATTTCCGATACTTTGTATAGTATAATTGAAAAACTAGATAATAAGATAATGTTTGATCTTAATTTATTATACATATTCTATCTCGGACCTATTTATAGAACTTTTTGACAAATATTGTTTAGATGTATCTCAAAGGGTATAGTCTGCTATTTGTTGCCAACATAATTTAAAACCATCATCGTTGCTAGGCTAATTAACATTATATGTTGATGTTTTATATGTCAAGACCTTCCTCGGGAAACGGCCCACGTAGTGGTGAAAATCGAATAAAAATTCATTCAAAATTAGCTTTGACAGTATTGACATACGCGGTCGAGGAATTTTCTCTTATAGTATATAATGATAATGATTTGCCACCTTAATTATTTTGATCCTTTTGTGTCTCCTAAATAATATTGTCATATCTTTAGATCTCTGCCCTATAAATTAAATGAAAGTAAGGCCGCTTAATGACCCTTTTTTGACCCGTACCATTTACAAGGGGTGAACGAAATATATAAATAACAGGTTGCATAGACAATCGTTGGAGAAACTTTTATTGGAACACCTTTACGGCACCTGTCTGGAATAACTTAGAGGTTATTGGACTTCATTAAAAAGAAATAAGAATAAAAAATACATTTGTTAAGATATAAATCATTATAAAAACATTTAAGGAAAATATAAAATAGCGGGAAATACAATATTTATATAAATAGATTTTTTTTTAAGGTAAAGTATCTTAGATTCTAAGAGTGAAAAGTAGTTATGAACTTCTGGGTTCTATTAACAAAAGAAAATAACAAAGCATCTTTGGCTTAGTCTTTGAAAACTACGTCTTAGGGGAAACTATTTTGATCAGTGGCAGTTGGTGCATTAAAAAAGTAGGGGTTGTAATCAGGGGCGGATCCAGCCTCTCTCCTTGGGGGGGGGGGGGGGCGGGGCGGTGATATCACAAAAGTACAGTATGGCAAGAAAAACACGTTGTTAACGGGGGGGGGGGGAGGGAGTGCAAGCAGCATACTCATTCCTAATATAAAAGACAGAATGGGTTCTATTTTCCTGAACTCAAAGCTCTTGGGAGGGGAATGGGCGATCGCAAATATACACATTCTTATACTCTATTCAAGAACTAGAGAGAATAATAAAACTGTTACCGAAACCTTCAACATACCTGCTCCAGTGCCGCTGGTAACTGAGAACTGCCGTAAATCTAATTATATTTCATTATATTTAAATATATTTTATAAATTTACTGCAACATAAAAATTCTGATCGTTTAATTTAATTTCTGTCAGTGAGCAAAATACATCTTACAATTTGTTCTTAGTGATTTATCTTGTTTGCGCTTGTTTTTATATATTATTTGAGATTAGTGAGATACCCAAAAGATATGGCTTTCATCTCTATATTTATTCCAAAATCATTAAACCAGGGCCGTTTTTCCTCAACGAAAAACTTATTACGAGGAATGTTTCTGATGCCTTAAGATATCAATATCTAGATAATAATATTAAAAGCTCTGTTGCGATGTGTTCCAACATGACAGGAGTTCGAAAATCTACTATGTACCGAATACTGACGGAAAAAAACGACTGAAATTGTTAGTACTCCCAAGCCGCATTCGATCACAGACAACTGAAAAATCTCGTTGGAAGAATAGATGAAAACTGCAATTAAAGGGGTTGTATATATATTTTATTATAAGAAGCAAATCTCAACCGTCTACAAAATTCTAACTAAAATCAATGGAGATCGCGTTTTACCTGAAATTAAAAGAACTGATCTCTGGAAATTGCTCAGAGAACTTAATTTTTGCTGGGAAAAACCGATAGAAAATCTGTTCCAAAAGATCGTCCGGAAATTGTCCGTTGAAGAAGTAAATATCTCTTTCAAGTAAAAGGTAGAGTTCCTAGAAATAACACAATTAACAAAATTAGAAATTTAACTAAACTTTTGAAAGATTTTTTTGAATAAAGTTACTGCGAAAAATTGGGAAAAATCCATATAATAAAAGAATAAAACAAAATGTGAGAACTCGATCTCATGATCGGTGAGATAGAAGAACCAATTATAATTAATTTGAGCGAAGATAGTTTCACTGACTTTGATTAGGAATTAGATACGTAATGTTTACTAGTGTAAACACAATTTACTATTTAAATTTTTGTTTTTGTTGTATTTTATTGTTTAATGTTGTTTATATGTTTTTTATTTTTTATATATTTTATTTTAGTGTGTCCCACTCTTTAATTTTATATATATTTAATGCTAATTAGCCGTAAGTTTTTTATTATTTTATTATTGTATTTGTGTCTTTTTCTTAAGCGTGTAGAATTAACATGTATATCTTATTTTTTTGGGTCTATCGTATTTCCATATAATAAAATAAATTAAATTAAGATATCAGTACAATAGAAATAAAAATAAGTAGGTCTAATTTTAATTGCAATATAAAAAAATAATTACATTTGAGTCCCTTTTTAGTGTTTAATTGTAATTCTGCAGATGGTTTAAGAAATAAATAAACTGAAACGTCAAATACCCTAAAAATGTTTTTCATTAATAATAAAATGACCGATAGCCCCAAAAATATTTTAATATTATATGGACGAATTTATTTTTTTATATATGTTTACCTTTTTGTATTTTTGACAATGGATATTTTGTTAGTATTTAAATTAAAACTTCGAATTTTTTGAGAGAATAAGGCTACGTTTTAGTCCATTATTATAGACCGGTATTTTTGATTATAAAATTTCTACCCATTCCTATGAAAAATATATGTGTCTAACAGATTTTACTAAAGACACCGGACTAAAGAACACAGGTAGTTTGCGAAAAGAAAAAGGGTAAAAAATGATTTATTACTCTCTCTAGTTCTTAAATAAACTGTAGTATAAGAGGAAAAATCGGGTACATTTTCCTAAACTAAAAGCCCTTGGGGGGGGGGGGCGATCGCCCCCATCGCCCCCCCCCCCTTGGGTCCGCGCCTGGTTGTAATTCCAATGGGACATTAAAAACATAGATATGTATAAAACCTGCCATAGGCACCGGTGGATGAAAAAATGAAACTCTTTAAAAACTGAGTTAGTATGAAATAAATAAGTGTATTTTAAACTACTATATATAAAGAAAATAGTAAATTTTAAAAATATAGCAGTTAAAACAAAATGTACGTATAACTTACTGTGTGAATTATTTCTAAAGAAAATCGATACGCCTATCTTTGGAAGTAGCAACCCGCAAATTGAAATCAGGTATGCTTTCGATAAGATCCCTTTTTTAGAAAAAATTGTCAAAGCAGAAAGGCTCTTTTGGCTCGTAGTATTCCGTAAAAACGTTTTTATCCGTTTGAAGGTAGAAAAGCACCATTCTGCTTCAGCCGATGCCATCAGAATAATAATTAAAATTTTTAAAAGTTTTATAACTTCACTAAATATTTTGTTTGGGAAAATATGTACTACATTCGACATACTGTTCCGAAAAAAAAGACTGGTTGCTACCAAGTGACCTATCAAACTAAATCGTTCTGTTTCTTGACAAATAATTATATCACAAACTTATTTTGTTTCCCGAAAAAACTCCGCGAATCCTCGAGTTTATGTCATTTTGAAGTAGATGGAGATGGTTCAGCGTCATTTTAGGTAATATTATTTCTAATTTCTGTTAATTTTGATTCAAATGATAATATATTTTTATTTGCGATAACAGTGTTAGCTTGTCTTGTTTGGAACTTACGAAATAACAAATCAACTTGAGACATTATTTTGTAAACTAAGTTTAATCATGAAAGGAAACTCTTGCTTTTGAGAATTTTGACATATCCTGATGATTAGTTCGTGGTACTAACGTTTCCACTGTCAACTAAGATTTTTTCAATTGTTTCTGGAATGCTATCCTTGTATTCGAATACGGTACAAACAACTCTATAATTAAAATTCCATCTTGTTGGGACTGAACAAGGTAAGCATTTGTTAACAATTTGAAAAAAAATAACAAATTCATTGTAAATTGGAAAAAAAATATGCGGATTTTTTATTGGCAAATGCAGCATTTAACATTATCAAATTTAATTAATGTGCATAACAATGCACGTAAGCAGCATGTTCATAGGTTTTTTTATAATTGCTTGCACCCCATTCGACGAGGCGCTCATGACTGATGAAGCATCGTATGTTTGCAAAAAGAATTTGTTTTCATTACCTTTGATGTGCTTTTCAAGTTCTTTAATTATAGCAGAAGACAAAGTTTTCGCGTCATGTTCTAGAGGTACTAACGTTCGTGGTACTAACGTTTTCACTGTCAACTAAGATTTTTTCAATTGTTTCTGGAATGCTGTCTTTGTATTTGAATACGGTACAAACAACTCCATAATTAAAATTCCATCTTGTTGGGACTGAACGAGGTAAGCATTTGTTAACAATTTGAAAAAAAAAGAACAACTTCATTGTAAACTGGAAAAAATATGCGGATTTTTTTATTGGCGAATGCAGCATTTAACATTATCAAATTTAATTAATGTGCATAACAATGCACGTAAGCAGCATGTTCATAGGTTTTTTTATAATTGCTTGCACCCCATTCGACGAGGCGCTCATGACTGATGAAGCATCGTATGTTTGCAAAAAGAATTTGTTTTCATTACCTTTGATGTGCTTTTCAAGTTCTTTAATTATAGCAGAAGACAAAGTTTTCGCGTCATGTTCTAGAGGTACTAACGTTCGTGGTACTAACGTTTTCACTGTCAACTAAGATTTTTTCAATTGTTTCTGGAATGCTGTCTTTGTATTTGAATACGGTACAAACAACTCCATAATTAAAATTCCATCTTGTTGGGACTGAACGAGGTAAGCATTTGTTAACAATTTGAAAAAAAAAGAACAACTTCATTGTAAACTGGAAAAAATATGCGGATTTTTTTATTGGCGAATGCAGCATTTAACATTATCAAATTTAATTAATGTGCATAACAATGCACGTAAGCAGCATGTTCATAGTTTTTTTTTATAATTGCTTGCACCCCATTCGACGAGGCGCTCATGACTGATGAAGCATCGTATGTTTGCAAAAAGAATTTGTTTTCATTACCTTTGATGTGCTTTTCAAGTTCTTTAACTACAGCAGAAGACAAAGTTTTCGCGTCATGTTCTAGAGGTACTAAAATATCCCAAAATCGGTCAACCGGCTTGTATCTAAAAACAATTGCTATTTGAAGGAGATTTGACACGTCGATAGTTTCATCAGCCATTATAGACAAATAGCTTATTTTATTTCTTTAGAAATTTCCTCTTGACACACAATAAACATTGCTTGTAAAATTTTATTTCCAATAGTTTTGTTTCATTTTGAATGGTTTTGTTTTACAAGGCAGAAACTTTGAATCTGATGTTTTTAGGAACCTTTGCAAGCTTCTAAAAATCCGCAAGACTAGAACAACACTCCTACATCCACAGTCACATGGAATGGTTGAGAGATTTAACAGAACGCTGGAGAATTATATCAGAATACAAGTAAATGAACAATAAAATGACTGGGAAAAATGCATTCAGCCATTTTTACTAGCCTATCGTTCAATCATTGACGAAACCACTGGAAAAACACCTGCTAGCATAATTTTTGGAAAAGAATTACGTTTTCCAGTTGATTTGCTTACTGGACGTCCAACCGACTCTGAACCAACTTGGGAAGACTACACCAACCAACTCAGTAAGCAGCTTTAGGTCTTACACGAAGAAGTCTGTCAAAAATTACAAATAGAATGCGGCAGAATGAAGGCCCACTATGACCTCAAAGCCAATACTGGTGGATTCATGGTTGGCGAAAAAGTTTGGTTGTACAATCCGAAAAGAGCCAAAGGGCGTTTACCAAAGCTTCAAAAGCCATGAGAAGGTCCGTACAAAGTAGTGACTCGACTAAACGATCTGGTGTACCGAATTCAGAAAAGCCCTCATGCGAAGATGAAAGTCGTGCATCTGGACAGATTGGCCCATTACCAAGATCAAGAAGGTTGATCGGGACGATCAAGGCTTGGAAGGGGGGCAATGTTACCAACTTTATAGCATTGTACATTTCCTAGTATTAGTTTGTGTTCGTAGTTTGTAGGATTTTAGGTATATTTTCTAATGTACGAACTTTGTAGCATTTTATCTTTCATAGTATTAGTTTGAGTTTGCAGTTCATAGAGTTTTAGGTATATTTTCTACAAGTTTATAATTAATTTAAGTAATTTTACCTTTCTTATTTTCCTCAGGAGACGACTATGAAAGAAGGTCTGGAACTTTTTAGAGAATTCGATTTCCTTATTTTTAACATGGAACGCCTATGATAGAAGGTCTAGAAATCGCCGGATTATTCCTTTTTCTTATTTTGATTACCCCATGTAGTATGGAAATCCTTCTAGAGAATTAGGGAATCTTCCGGCACCGACCAAAAGGGTATATAAAGGGTCCAGATCTGCTTTCCCGGTCAGTATATTCTGAGAGTTTGTCGACGCAAGTTGAATTAATTTGACAAGTGTCAAAAGTAAGGTTGCCAATAAAAAGTGATTAAAATAATACAGTGTGTGTAGTTTGTTGGAAGACCGGTCGCCCCGAACAATATATATATATATATATATATATAGATATATATATATATATATATATATATAATTTCTGGAAAGGGACGGAATCAAATTCCCTACGAAGATCTATAAAAGTAGCGTGAAGCTCCATTCCTCTTACTAGCTTTTTTTCTGCCAGTTGTTTTATTGTAGGTACATTGTCCAAGCAGCATCGCCTAGATCGAAATTCACTTTGTTCTTTCATTTCCGTGGCTTCCTCTTCTATTCGGGCTGTTAGGACTTTTTCGTTAAGCTTTCCAATGGACGATGCAATACTAATACCCCAATAATTACTGCCGTCGCTCCTATTTCCCTTTTTATAAACGGAATTTATGTAAGAGCTCCCCCAATTTCTTGGAATCATTTCCCCTTTCACACACAGGTAAATCTCCTGGCCCTGGTGCTTTATTATTCATTTTTTGTAATGCTGTTTTTATTTCTTCTAATTTAATGGTATCTACTCAGTTAACTCGTGTTTCATCTATATCTATTCTAATATTTTCCACGTTGTTCATCCAGTAGATTATTATAGTAGTCTTTCCACTGCTCTATCTTTATGAGATTTATTTTTCTTCTTTCGTTTGTGTTTCCTTTAAGACTGTTTATAATTCGCCATCCTTTTCTAGACCTAAATCCACCTACCATTCAGCTAATTTCAGCACATTTGCTGCCTCGATTAGAGGAAGATGTAGATTCCTTGTTTTATTTCTGTGCCCTTTAAGTGTTACAATGCATTTGTGAATCCAAAGGATCAACGCGCCTCCAAGTAACACTTGTGTTCGCCGAGATTTGCGAATGCCAAAGGAGTATCTCACTTTAGCACTTTTCAGTAAAATAATATCAACTTATCACTACTTTTCAAACGTGATCTAGTAAATTTATATTTCTCCTAATACTACTAAAACCAGGAATTCTTAGTTTCGCCTAGAAACTAGAAATCCGGAATTAAGATTTGACCGATATTATTACTGAATAATGCCCTGCGTACGGACCAAAATTTTCACGGTACATCACATTCCTGATAAATTAACACATACTGCAATGATTAAATGAATAAATTATTTTCTCTTAATCTTATCATTGCAAACATCGAAGCTCGAGTCCTTGCCCAACCTTGTACAGTCCATATTCGTCAAGATAAATGGTCGCAAGCAGGAGTTGACCATAATTCTGCCATGGAATGCGTTCTCAAGTGTGTCGAGTCATAGGTCACAGCTTACTAGATCATAACGCGGAATTGTATACATGTTAATAGAAGCGAGATATAAATAGTGCGAGTTGTAAGAAAATATAAATTTTTATATCTTGATTATTGGTTCATTTCAGTTGCTTTATATGAGGTGAATATTTTTTTAGAGATTTAAAGTTATACAGGGTGAGTCAACGATTGGATGAAGTAGGTTTGTGCCTTTTCGGTGAAATTAACAAAGAAACTATATTTATTGTTTGATACAGTTTATTTTTACGCAGATTTTAAAAATATTTAGGACTCTACAGGGTGAGCCAAAAAACTAGGACAACATAAAGTTGTATTTTTTTAAATAGAACACCCTATATACGAATCGTATTTTCGATTTAGCTTATAATTTTAAATCTTTTTTATTAAGGGTTTACTATAACAAAACTTTATAGTTTCTCAGATAATTAAGTTTAAAGAAAAAAAGTCACATTTTCAAGCATCAATTCAATCCTAAATAACGTTTTCAATTTTGTGACAAATATATTCAAATTTGGAATTTAGCAAGGCCAAGGACAAGTTAACATAATTTTTACCTAATATTTGCAATAAAAGCTACAGGGTGTTGAATACATCGGCTCAAATTTGAACAAGTTAAAATGAATAAATATCTTTTTTTTTAAATGGTACACCCTGTATATTTTCATGTTATTTAATAGAGTAATAAAAACCCTAAAAGTTTTGTTCAATATATCCTATACCTATTTATAAAAGTTTTTGAGATATTTCAGTTTTTCTTATTTTCCATACTTTTTTACAGAAATAGTCTTCATTATCATAGTAGCCATGGCAAAAACAATGTAAAAGAACATTTTTCTGTGTGTCAAATTTATAACCGCAATCGTTTCTTTTGGTTTTTATGTAGTGTAGTTTGGTTTTTTTTGCATTAATCTTATATTGTAAAATGAATTTCCCAAAGAATGAGTTAATAGATATGATTTATACAATAGGAGAGGCTCAAAAAAATTGCCTTCTTGCTGAAAGAATTTACAAAATGAAGTATCCTGATCGACGCCAGCCTAATACCCATACTTTTCAAAACTTAATGCAAAGATTTGATTCTTCTGGTACTGTTGATTATCCAAAACGTAAAGTGGTCAACAAACCAGTAACTAATGAAGAAAAAGAACTACAAGTATTGTTAAATGTTCAGGAAAATCCTTATATTGGTAGCCGTCAGTTAGCAGCATTATGTGAAACATCACAATCCACCGCTAATCGTACTACCAAGAAATATAGGTATCATCCATATCACATGGACTTACACCAAGAATTGCATGGACAGGATTTTGAAAGTCGTGTAAACTTTTGTCGTACAATTAAATCCAAATTTATTATGCAAGGTAATGTTTAGTGATGAAACTACTTTTAGAAGTAACGGTGCCGTAAATAGACGCAACATGCATTATTATGCCACAGAAAACCCATTTTGGATTAGAGAGGTGCAACATCAAAACCACTGGTCATTAAATGTTTGGTGTGGTATTCATCATAATCGAATTATTGGACCCCACTTTTTTAATGAACCACTAAATGGCCATAGTTACCTGAACTTTCTACAAGAAGAACTACCCCAACTGCTTCAAGGTCTCGATAGGGATGAGCTCGACAGTATGTGGTTCCAGCACGATGGTGCGCCTCCGCATTACCATCGTGAAGTTCGTGCGTTTTTGAACCAACGATATCCGCAAAAATGGATTGGACGTGGGGGTTTCATTGAATGGCCACCAAGGTCTTGCGACATCACCCCATTAGATTTCTTCCTATGGGGTTATATTAAAAATAAGGTGTATGTTAATCCACCAACAACAGTGGAAGATATGCGAAACAGGATTAGGGATACCTGTAGAACAATAACGCCACTAATTTTGTCTAGGGTCCGAGAAAATCTGCAAAAAAGACTAAATTTGTGCATTGCACAAGAGGGTCGTTTATTCGAACACCTATTAAAAAGAAATAATTAATCTCAGTATTTAATAGGTAATTTTTTTGTTTCAATTTAGTATAAAAGTAAATATGTATTTGCCTTGTCGTTATTGTTGTGTTAATTTTTTCACATTATGTTTAATTAAACTATTGCCGTTATAATATAACGAATAATGTGTTTCATCATATTTAACCACATTCTGTTTGTTTCTGTAGTTTCTTTTTATTATTTTACATGGCTACTATGATAATGAAGACTATTTCTGTAAAAAAGTATTTAAAATAAGAAAAACTGAAATATCTCAAAAACTATTATAAATAGGTATAGGATATATTGAATAAAACTTTTAGGGTTTTTATTACTCTATTAAATAACATGAAAATATACAGGGTGTACCATTTAAAAAAAAAAAAGATATTTATTCATTTAAACTTGTTCAAATTTGAGCCGATGTGTTCAACACCCTGTAGCTTTTATTGCAAATATTAGGTAAAAATTATGTTAACTTGTCCTTGGCCTTGCTAAATTCCAAATTTGAATATATTTGTCACAAAATTGAAAACGTTATTTAGGATTGAATTGATGCTTGAAAATGTGACTTTTTTTCTTTAAACTTAATTATCTCAGAAACTATAAAGTTTTGTTATAGTAAACCCTTAATAAAAAAGATTTAAAATTATCAGCTAAATCGAAAATACGATTCGTATATCTGGTGTTCTATTTAAAAAAATACAACTTTATGCTGTCCTAGTTTTTAGGCTCACCCTGTAGAGTCCTAAATATTTTTAAAATCTGCGTAAAAATAAACTGTATCAAACAATAAATATAGTTTCTTTGTAAATTTCACCGAAAAGGCACAAACTTACTTCATCCAATCGTTGACTCACCCTTTATACATGTTAATAGAAGGGAGATATAAATAGTGCGAGTTGTAAGAAAATATAAATTTTTATATCTTGATTATTGGTTCATTTCAGTTGCTTTATGTGAGGTGAATATTTTTTTAGAGATTTAAAGTTATACAATTAGATTGGCTACTTTCGTTTAATAACTGGATAAATCCTGTGTGTCAAGCTAAAGATTATTGCATATTTAAATACTAAAGCAGCTCACCATAATAATTTCAATAAAATATGAATGTGACACTCTTACTTCGATATTGAAAACTTCGAATAAAAAACTCCAAAATTTTATTTTATATTTCAAATAAAATTTTTATCAAAAAATTGAACCGACTTCAAAAAGTGCGCTAAAAAGTGAAAAATAACTAGACATTTTTATATGAAATTGAAATTTTTGAAGTCGACGCCAAACTAATACCTAAGAAGATGTGATTCGGATACACATATTAAAAATACTTTATTTGTAATTGCTTTCTTACAATAATTTGTATATATTAGTAGTTATTTATTTCATTTATAAATAATTTGGCGCCGACTTCAAAAATTTCAATTTCATATAAAAATTTCTAGTTATTTTTTACTTTTTCGGTTCAATTTTTTGATAAAAATTTTATTTTTCGTTTTTTAGTTGTGAATTCATTATGATATTCATAAATTATTTGAACTAAGTGCTAATCGAGATTAGTGTACCTCGCAATGATTCCAATGGCAAAAAAGTACCCATTTTATCCATAATTGTAAATCACCCTAAAATGAACCATTAAAAATTCTTTGATTCTTAGAGTTCTCCAAATACCAATGAAATTGTATCAAACAAATATTTAGTCTGTCATAGTAAATCCACTATCTTAAATTTCAAATTAATTTTAGATTGGTAATATAGGCCCCAAAACCTTCCAATATCGACTTTTAAAGAATTTGAGACGTAAATTTCTTAGCCCGATATATTTTATATTGCATATTGAGTTTGTATACGCCCCAAGAACCCCGCAATATCAATTTTAGATAAAACTAGAAAATGTAAAATTTTTAGTCCTTCATATTGTATCTTATCAACCTAATAGTTGTAAAAAACTAACTTCATATTCGTAATGCACGAGCCTCCAACCCTCTAATACCAAATCTGAAAAAATGCTAATAAGGTAAAATTTTCAACCCACCATATTGGATCCGCCATATTGAATTTCCAAAAATAATTTTAACGTCTTAATCTAATCTAAATCTAAACCGTTCAAAGCCTCCTAGTACCAATTTTTGATGAAATCGAGAAATTTAAAATTTCTAAACGGTCAGATTGCATCTGACATATTAGATTTTCTTAAAATAATTTTATATTCGCTATTTGCATCCTCAAAAACGATTCAGTTCCACATTTGAATAAAATCGAAAAATGTAAAATTTTTAGTCAGCTATGTTGCGTCGCCATATTGAATCCAGAAAAAATACTATTAAATTCATAATCATCTATATATATATATATATATATATATATATATATATATATATATATATATATATATATATATAATTTTTCTTATTTTGTCTTTTCTTGGGTTTAGGTTCTATATTTAATAAATACACAAAACGATTGACGTTTCGCCCTTTATTCAAGGCATTTTCAAAATTCTTTCCTCTTAAAAATATATAATTAAAATACATCATATAAAAAACATATTTACAATTTCGAAAAGCAAACAAGACACTTAAAAACATTATTCAAAACTTTAAAATTTTTTAAAAATATCTAATTTTACCGGTACACACCTTGACATTTTGCTGTTCTGTTACTAAATAAGATTCAAATTTTACATCGTTTACTGAGGATACGTGGAATGCGAATGTGTTTTATTTTTTTAATATTTTTTATATTTTACAATGCATAAAAAAACAAATAAGGTATATGTTTGGTTTTATGTTTAAGAGGATATTCCATTTTTGATTCTTATTTGACCGGATCGAATACTTAATATTTTTGTTTAAATTAGGCTTGCGTAAATGTGGCTCAAATTTCCCATATCTGTTCTGTCGTTAACAGTGTTTTAATCTTTTTTACTTTCAATCATTTCCTTTATCTGTAATTTTTGGTAATTCATATCTTTGTTTTTTATAATGGTACTGTTATAATCAAAAGTGTGTTTTTCGTCCTGTGTGTGTTTGTTTAACGCTGTTGAGGCATTTTTCGTATATTTATGGCCATTTAATCTGTTCTTCAGCAATTGGCTCGTCATGCATATATATTTTTTGGGACAATTTGTGCAAGGGATCGAATATATTATATTTGATTTATTCATTAGAGGAGTTTTACTTTTTAAATTTGTGAACAATGCACTTAATTTATTATGTGACCTGTGGTATACGATAATATCATGCTTTTTTAAAATGTATTTTATTTTTTCTGACAGCTCACTAGTGTACGGTAATGCCACATATTTTTGCTGTTTATGTTCTATGTTTTTTGTTTTTACGTTATTATAAAACTTATATGTTCGTTTATCAATTATTTTGGTGATAGTCTTTTCGTTGAAATTATTATTTATTAGTGTCTCTTTTACTTTTTGCAGTATTTTTGGTCGGAATTCTGGAGACGTTAGGGAGATAGCACGATCACCGACGAATTGAAAACTTCATTCTTTTAGAAGTCGGTTAATAAGTGTAAAATTTTTAACTATTTCTAAAAAACGTAATACTATTTTTTTATAATTATGTTATCGGCAGTGAACTGTTTGAAAGAGTTAATGTTATTAAGGATCTGGGAGTTTTTGTGGATAGTGAACTTAGATTTGATTATCATATAAGTTTTATTAGAGCAAAGGCTCTAAAACTGTTGGGTTTTGTTATTCAAACACTGAGTAATTTCGAGGACCTGAATTGTTTTAAATCTTGTAGTTTTGTACGATCAGGTTTGGAGTATGCTTGTTCATTTTGGTGCCCAGAATATAATATTTAAAATTACTCTAAAAGAGTGCAATGCTTTCTGTAAGGACTTTTTTGGATAAGTTTTCCGGTCTTCAAAAAGAGGTTGGCGTTAAAAACCGTTTAAGGCTGATTAAAACTGATCGGATTGATATGTGAACTGGGACAAGCAGTTATTAAATTGTTTTATAGGACTGGATGATGCACCTTTGTTTGATTTATATATAAAAAAAATTATAAATATATATATATATATATATATATATATATATATATATATATATGCTTTATGTTCTTTGTTCATTGTAATGGTTTTACACCGTAAATTAAGCATTAATCAACATATACATATCAACTCTATGTACATCAATTAAAACAAACACAGTGATAACGTCCAAGCAAAAATGTTAAAAACCTGCATCAAGCCGTCAGTTCATTACACCTAACAAAAAACGACGCGTCTATCATTAACCCCTATTAAAAATACAAACCCCACGTGGTTGTCGTATCGAAGATAAAACAGAATAACCCCATTAGTGCCCATGTGGTCGGTTTAGAGCAACACATGATCGGAAGTGTTTAGTTTTTTAACGGACTACCGACCTGAGCGATCAGGTGTCAACGTGACAGGTGCATGGCCGTTTAAAATCCACGTGTCGGGAGTTCCCGCCAACTCGTGTTGATATTTAAATGGTATGGTTGGGTTTTAATGAATTTTGATAAGTTCTAGTTAGATATCTTTAAGATAATGTGCGACAAAATGCATTGTTGCAGAAGAATTAAAAGTTTTTGATTGCAAATAAGTTGATGTTGTTACATCAATCTAACTAAATTTATATATATATATATATATATATATATATATATATATATATATATATATATATATATATATGTATATATATATATATATATATATATATATATATATATATATATTGTGTGCTTAATTTCTTGGACTGTAGGTTTATATATTTTATTTGGAAGGATGCGGAATGGGTGCTGCCTTTTCAAGTGTTATCGCACAATTAGTGATGGAATACCTCGAAGAAACAGTTATAAATCGATTAAACTTTTCTATTCCATTCTTTTATAGATATGTCGACGACTGCATAACTGCAGTGCCTAAAACCGAATACAAAAACATACCTAATCTATTTAATAGCTACAATAACAGACTACAATCCACCATCGAAATAGAACAACATAATAACCGATCCTGAGTTTCGATCAAATGCCATTAAAAAAGCAAAGAAAGCACTACTAAAAAACAATTACCCAAACAACCTAATTGAGTCAATATTTAAAAAGAGAATAAACAGATATAGAGGTAGTCATTTCATAAAAAGAAACAAAAATAATACCCAAAAATATCGCATCGCTTTCACATAACATACAAAACATATTTAAAAAGGAAAATATTACTATATATATATCACAAAGCTCATAACTTATTGAAAAATAATTTTTATGAATTAAAAGCAGAAATTCCAAATGACAAAAAGTGTAATGTCGTATATGAAATCCCATGTAACAACTGTGATTCGGTGTATATCGGGCAAACAAGCCAATATATAAAAAATAGAGCCAATGAACATAAATTTGACAAAAAAATACAATAAAACAGCCCTAACTAACCACATGACGGAAACTGATCATAAATTTAACTGTGAAAAAAAACAAAATTTGAAAAACCGAAAATCGTAATAAAACACGAGAATTCTATGAGATGATAGAAATCCAAAAAAATTAAAACGCTGTAAACCCAAAAACTGACACGAGACAGTTAAGAAAAATATATAATAATTTATTTAAATAGAAACTATCCACACGTTCTAGTAAACAGCCACCCTTTTGTCACCCTTAAATATTTTATCCTTATCTACTAATACACAGAAGTAAAAACACTATTGAAAAAAGTTATAATTTTAAAGTGTTTTGTTCTGTTTCCGTTTTGTATTATTTTGATGTTGTGAGAGTTCAAATTAAGGTAGGATTAATTTTTATTCGATATCTATATTAGTAGGGTGTTCAAACGTAATATTTTCTTGTAGTATTTGAATGTACAATGTTTGAAAAAGGCTAGGGAAATTCCAGCCGAAACATTACATTGACGTGTGAATATATGTTCCAAACTAAGAAAACTTTGTTTGTTGAATTTAGATTAAAAAAAAGGACTGAAAACCCTCCTAATAATACATATATATATATATATATATATATATATATATATATATATATATATATATATATATATATATATATATCGGGGCCTCTGCCAGTAACAGTATTGCAAGTACACTGGCTTTGTAGATGCCCCTTTTGACCACACTTCAGACAACAAATTCTTTTTTCTGCTACGAAAGGTTGTATTTTTATTATCTTATGCTTTCCCTTCATTCGAAAATTCTTGCAACTCCTTCAAAAGCCTCATGAAAGTTTTCCCGTTGATCTTGTGATAATCCCTGGAAACACTGACTCTTCTTATGACTCTTCCTTGGTTCCTTGAGGTCTGTTTGGCTGTTTCAAACTGAAGGGCATAAGCAAGAGCCTCGGAAATTCTCTTCAGTCTGGCCATTCTTAGTGTCTGACTTGTTTCTAGGTCGCGTAAACCTGCAATAAAACTATTCACTGCTAACTCTTGCTTTATTTCTTCCGGGTATGTTGGGTAGGTCAAATTTATTAACCTCATTATATCCACCTCATATTCTTGAAGACTTCCGTTGTATTTTTGTCTTCTTCCTTGGAGTTGGGCTTTATAAACTTCTTGGAGGTAAGCTTCTCCATAGCGCATCTCCAGAAAACTAACAATGAACTCGTAATCATTCTGTTTTTCTTCAGGAATGTTACGTAGGACCTCCATAGCTTCACCTCGTAGTGCTAGAACAATAGCACGTGCCTTTTCCGGTAAACTCCAGTTATTACAGGTGGCAATTGAACTGACGGGCATAGGTAAGCCAAGGTATCTTGCCGTCGAAGGTAGGTGGCTTCATTACACTAGTTGCAGGAACACCATCTACCTTTATTATACCTGTACTAGCCACCTTCTCAATTTCAAAATGTAGCAGTTGCATCTGTTTCTGGATTCCCGCCACCTCATGTCGTACTTCGCAATGTATGTCTTCTCTAATTTTGCTCATCTTCTGTTGCATTTCTTGTTCTATGCCCGTCATGTCTTCTTTCATTTCTTGTTTCATATCTTCTTGACTTGATTTAAGTTCCTGTCTCATGTCCTCTAGGCTTGTTCTTAGTTCTTGTTTTATGCTTTCTCTCAGTTCTTGGTTCATGTTTTCCTGGCTGGTTTTCAGTGTCATGAATTCTTGTTTCATATCATCTTGGTTTGTCTTTAATTCTTGTTTCATATCATCTTGGCTTGTCTTTAATTCTTGTTTCATATCATCATGATTTTTCGTCATATCTTCTTTCAATTCTTGTTTCATCTCCTCTTGGCTTTTCTTCATATCTTCTTGATTTTTCGTCATATTTTCTTTCATTTCTTGTTTCATCTCTTCCTGGCTTGTTTTCATGTCTTGAATCATCATCAGTATTTGATTTAAACTAGCCTGAAGTTGTTCTTCCATTTTTGCTTTCTGGCTTCTAGTTTAGACTGGCATACAATTTCTTTTTCTAGTTTTCTAACCTAAACTAACCTCTTCTGGATTTGATCCACTTCCGACACCAATTTGTTCCGGACGGCCGGTCTTCAAACAAACTATACACACTGTATTATTTTAATAACTTTTTATTGTCAACCTTACTTTTGACACTTGTCAAACTAATTCAACTTGCGTCGACAAACTCTCAAACTATACTGTCCTCGAAAGCCGCTCAGGGCCCTTTATATACCCTTTTGGTCGATACCGGAAGATTCCCTAATTCTTTAGAAGGATTTCCATACCACGTGAGGTAATCAAAATAAGAAAAAGGAATAATCAGGCAATTTCTAGACCTTCTATCATAGGCGTTCCATGTTAAAAATAAGGAAAACGAATTCTCTTAAAAGTTCCAGACCTTCTTTCATAGTCGTCTCCTGAGGAAATTAATAAAGGTAAAATTCCTTAAATAAATTATAAACTCGTATAAATATACCTAAAACCCTACAAACTACAAACATAAACTAATACTATGAAATATAAAATGCTACCAAGTTCGTTACAATATATATATATATGTTTATGCAGCTTTCACAGATTCCTCTTTGTGAGATGCAATTGCAGTGGATATATCCATATTATGCCGTTGTAGTGCTGAAATCACATGCAGCAAACGTACAACTATATGCAGCTCCGTATTTTACTTCATATATATATATATATATATATATATATATATATATATATAAACTGTAATGGATTACTTTGATTTTGTTGCATTATTAATAAATCTTATGAGACAATTAACTATATCGGATTTATTTGTGTGGAAGTTATTAAAGGAAGGGTATTTCTCTGGAACGTATGCGCGGCAAGGCACGTAAGAATGGGCTTCAATTAAATTTCATTGGCCTTCTTTCCTAAAATCCTCGGGAGTCTTAAGTGCGGAGATGCCGCCTTGGGTAACCGCTAGTGTAAAATATATTCAGAATAACGTAAATATTAAATGTAACGGAAAATATGTCGACTTGGAGCTCTCTAATATAAAATAATATCAGATTTTTTGTATGATTAGAATACGCAACTTTCTAAAATTTGTTTGATCTTTCTTCTAAATTTGAGACATTTCTTTATCTAATAATAAACTAGTGCTTTTATATATGCTTATACCGCTTTCAAATTTATTAATTAAAAAGTCCGGTGCGGTTGCTAATTTATGTACATACAAAGTTGGTCACTTTTTACTGGTCGTCACGCTGTGTGCTTTCCGAGAGGATTTACATGAAAGATAAAAATTTTATATTCGTTGTTATTTTAATTTCTCATTGTCTTCTCTGCATGAATATGAATCGAGGACTCTTTTTTGATTCTGGGTAATTAAGGATTTTTACACGAACAGCTCATACGGTGGTATTTGGTGGGAGTTTTTATGACAATGTTTATATTTTTGACTTTGGGTGAACAACTGACTTCTTAAGATTCACTTGAACTCAATCAAAATACATCTAAAGAGGAAAGCTGGAGTAAAATTTTCCGGATTTAATGATATTACCAAAACAGATAACACGCCTAAAATTTTTAGGTACGATTGTCTACCAAATACTTATTCTTGTCATACTAAATACTGTATTGAGTAATCCATGAATTGTTACTCAGTATATCATTCCATTTTAAGATATCAAATTGCCTTCTTTTACAGGATGGGCAAATTTCGATGTTTTTATAGGCTAATTTAAAAACCGCAATCTGTACAAAAAATCTGACATCCCATTTTCGAGCTCTTTTTTGTAGAAACATATGAATGCGAAAACAGACCAAGGCTACTTTGATTCGTTTACGATCTGTGGGGCGATTTTCAAATTTAACCAATTCTAATATGGTGTATAGTTTGGTGATTACTCAAGATATCAAAAAAAAACGAAAAAATCTTTCTATGGTCAGTTTTTTACCTCTTATTTTTTTTTATTTCCGACTACCAGAAATGAAATACGACTTAAATTTGTAGTTTTTTAAATGGAACACCCTATATATTTTTAGCTTAATAGTTTGTGTTTATTTTTTCCTTTGAAATGATATGTCATAGTTGATATTTCTTATTATCGTAAGTTCTCAACCTTTACAAAATTTTGCTTTAAATTTAATAAATTGAATAAGGAATTATTTTATCTCGGTAGGCGTATGTCATCTAAATCAAAGCTTTTTCGTTTGACGTTTAAGGGCTTTTCATTAGTTTTAGTCATCATAATTACGCTGTATTGAATCTTAATAAAATTTTTATTAAAAAATTGAACCGACTTCTAAAAGTGCGTTAAAAAGTGAAAAACAACTATAAATTTTTATATGAAATTGAACTTTTTGAAGTTGGCGCCAAACTAATATCTGACAAAATGTGATTTGCATAAACAGATTAAAAATATTTTGAAATTGCTTTCTTACCATAATTTGTATATATTAGTAGTTATTTATTTCATTTACAAATAATTTGGTGCCGACTTCAAAAAGTTCAATTTCATATAAAAATTTATAGTTATTTTTCACTTTTTAACGCACTTTTAGAAGTCGGTTCAATTTTTTTATAAAAATTTTATTTTTCTATTTTTAGTTTTGGAATTCATTATGATATCCATAAATTATTTGAACTAAGAACTAATCGAGATTAGTGTACCTCGCAGTAACTCTAAGGTGGCATTTTATCCAAAGTTGAAAATCACCCTAAAATAACCACTGAAAATTCTTTGGGTCTTAGAATTTTCCAAATACCAGTACAATTGTGTCAAATAATTAGTCTGTCATAGTAAATCCACTATCTTAAATTTCAAATTAATTTTAGATTGGTAATGTAGGCCCCAAAACCTTCCAATATCGATGTTTAAAGAACCTGAGATAAATTTCTTAGCTCGATAAATTTTATTCTGCATATTGAGTTTGTATACGCCTCAAGAACCCCACAATATCAATTTTAGACAAAATCAGAATATGTAAAATTTTCTGTCCCTCACATTGTATTTTATGAACCTAATAGTTGTAAAAAATTAACTTCATATTTGTAATACACTACCCCGAAAACCCTCTAATACCAAATCTGAAAAAATGCAAATAAGGTAAAATTTTCAACCCACCATATTGCATCCGCTATACTGAATTTCAAAAAAATTATTTGAAGTCTTAATCTAATCTAAATCTAAACCCTTCAAAGCCCCCTAGTACAAATTTTGGATGAAATCCGGAAATTTAAAATTACTAAATGGTCATATTGCATCTGACGTATTAGTCTTAAAATAATTTTATATTCGCTCTTTACATCCTCAAAAACGATTCAGTCCCACCTTTGAACAAAATCGAAAAATGTAAACTTTTAAGTCCGCTACCTTGGATTTGCCATATTGAATCCTGAAAAAATACTTTTAAGTTCATAATTTACACTCTCAAGAACCCCCTATATCAGTTTGGGAGAAAATCGAAAAATGTTAAATTTTTAGGACGCCATATTGAATCTGCCAGATTGAGTTTTTCAAAAAATATTTTAAATTCATAATTAACACTAACAAAACAATACTGATTTTGGACAAAATCGGGAGAGGTTGAATCTTTAAACCGCCATCTTGGATCCGCCATATTGAATTTTTTAAAAATAATTTTAGATTCGTTATGTGCGACCCCAAATACTCCCTCGTACCAATTTTGAAGAAAATCGGACAAAATTGATTTTTTCGTCCGCCATATTGGATCCGCCATACTGAATTTTTTAAAAATAATTTTATATTCGTTATGTGCGATTCCGAAAACTCCCACATACCAATTTTGGAGAAAATCAGACAAAACTAAATTTTTCTGTCCGCCATATTAGATCCGCCATATTGAATTTTTTAAAAATAATTTCAGATTCGTTGTGTACGACCCAAAAAATTCCCCCATACCAATTTTGGAGAACATCAGACAAAATTATTTTTTTTGGTCGCCATATTGTCAGCGCCATCTTGGGATATTACTGCACCAATTTCATCCAAAAAAATATGGGACCACCGCAGCAATTTACTGAACATAACGTAAAAAATTCATTCAAATCGGTGACGCCGTTCCGGAGTAACTTTTGACATGTAAGTTATTGAACGTTCAATTTTTTGATGCTACTTTCCATTCTTATTATTGTTACGAACGATTAGGAAAAACTCTTTGATGCGCCCCTGTATACAAATATTTCGACGAGAAGAGTCATCTTTATTATAATGTGCCGAAAGGAATATTATATCGATGAGTCATAGAATTTCTAGGTAGTTCTCAACTTCTATATTTCTATAGGAAATTATAAGGTAAAGAAATAGATAGATAGTTGTATAGTTGTATTTAAATAGTGAAGATAATAGGAAATAGTAATTAGATAGTTGTGATTTAGCTGTGTTAAGAAGTAGTTAATATAATACTGGAAGTAAGTTAATTAAAAGCGTTTTTTTCTGTGGACCCAGAGAGCGATTTTAAAGAGACAAAATTGCAATAATTGGTGTCAGAAATGAGGATTATCATCGGGTTTCCAGGAAATTCTATTGGAAATTAGAAGAGATAGAGAAAAACAGATTTCAATCTAGGATTTGTTATCAAGAAGATAAGAATATTTTTCGATAAAGTTCTAGAAACTTCTATTTTGATACCCAAAGAGATAACGAAAAAATGACTTTACCATCGCATTTGTCATTAAGAAAGGAACCTAAAACCGAGTTTTCGATAAAGTTCTAGAATATTCTATTCGAAAATTAGAAGACATAGGGAAAAATGGACCTCACCATAGGACTTATCATGAAGAAAGAAGCTTAAAACCGAATTTTCTACAAAGTTCTAAAACATTCTATTTGCAACCTGGAAGAACTGATTTTTGAAAATTTTCCCCGCAGAATACAGTTTGCAAATTGGCTATTGAATCAGCAACGAAATAATGTAAACCTCATTATCACTATTCTCTTCACGGATGAAGCAGGGTTTATCAAAACTCACACGTATGGGCTGATGAAAATCCTCATGCAACTATTGTTTCGCATCATCAACATCAGTTTCAATCAATTAATGTCTGGGCAGGAATCGTGGGCAATTTTCTGATTGGACCATTCGTATTGCCGGTAGGATTGAATGGAGAACTTTATTTGAAGTTCCTACAGAACGATTTTCACGATTTGGTAGAGCACTTACCACTTGAAGCCCACCGAAACATGTACTACATGCATGATTGGGCACCATATCATTGCAGCGTTGCTGTGCGGGAGCACCTGAATAACGTCTATTCAAACTGTTGGATAGGTAGAGGTGCACCTATTGCGTGGCCTCCTCAATCTCCCGACCTAATGCCGTTGGACTTTTGCCTGGGGGGACACCTCAAAATCTTGGTGTATTCCACTCCGGTCGATAGTAGGGAGGAACTTCTACGAAGAATCACGTTTCATTGTGATCAAATAAGGAACAATGCTGTGTTAATGTGGCGGGTACAGCGGTCCTCAATCCGTCGTACCCGCGAATGTATCAGACTTCACGGAGCCTATGTTGAACCCTCTTACGAAGTTTTTACCTAAGCAGTTGATTTAACTTTTTATTGAAACTATGGTAACAGGGGAAAATTCTTCTTTTTTATATTCAATTCGACAGAAGTTAGGGAACTAATAGTATAAATAAAATGACGTCATGAATATCACAGCTAGTTTGTCCCTGCAGCTGTGAGCAATTCACCATACTGGATAGTAATTTGAAGGGTCTTACCTGGTTTACATCATATTAAAAACAAATTGAAATATACAATTCAATAAATGTTTAAAAAACTTAATTCCATTGCAGCTTTTTGGAGGCTCATATCTCTGAAGAGGAGGCCTATACGAAAAAAGTTTATATGAACTTGTATTATTTCTTTCACGTGTTTTCACATCCGGGAGATTTCCCACATTTTCCCAGACACCTTGTAGATTAGTTAACGCCAATCAAGGCTAAAAATTATTCCTTATTAACTCATTTCGTTCATGGTGTATATCTAATACTAAAAATTTTGAAGAAGGTTCCTCGGCCTGATAATAAACCTCCTATTTCCATTTTATTTTCCCTTTGAAGCATTTAATTTTATAATCTGAAACAAAAATAATCAAAACCGTATATCGTCCCTTAAACTTCAAAAAACTAAGTTGCTGATCACCTTGTATACTCCATAAGTTTTTCGTATTATTTATTCTGCGTTATCGTGCATCCTGCACATTCGGATTTTTTCAAAATTAAAGTGAAGCAATAAAGTTGGCGAGTAACGCAAGAATTTTCCGCATAGAGAAGCCGTAATATGCGCGATGAAGTACGGGTGAAGAGGTTAGGAAAAAGGAAATTACCTGTTAAGTGCAAATAGTAAATTCTCTAGATTAAATAAACGTTTCTGGTTACTTTTACCCGACGATATTTTTACGCATTTTATGGCTACATTTGGTATTATTATTGTAAAATATTTTGAAATACTGAAGTATATAATCCAAGTGTAAATAATTCTGTATAAAAAAGGCACTTTCCTTTAATAAATCTAGATATGTTAAAATGGGTAAGAGATCGCTTCGGTAAAACAAGAATAAAAATTAGATATTCCCGAAAAACAAGCAAAGTGGTTGCCGCAAGTAAAATGTTGAAATTTTATGGAGCGCGATGTCTCTGGAGGGTTAAGTTTTTCTATCTAATTTTTTTATTTTTTTCACTAAAAGTAAGAATCTTTATCTTTTATTATCCGCGAAAAATGAGTTGTTTTTTAATATGTTATTTGGATGTTTGAGTACGGGAAAATTCAAGTTATTTTATGAATGTTTCGCGATCTTTAGTTGCCTGATCCCGTTCCACCGCAACCTCTTTCAGGTATTCTACTCCAATCTTCCTATGAAAGAAGGTGAAAAAATTTATTGCAGATATCTGAAAGTTTTAAGTCATAGGGGGCACCCAGAAGATAATAAATACGTAAAAAAGTACAGCTAGATCAGTCCTTTTTTTTTATAAACAACATCCAAAGTCGGAAAATTCGATTTTCTGTCCGTAGAATTTTTCGGTTACATTTAAGAGGAAATTTGTCTAAATGAAAGTTGTGGGTATTGAAAAGACCTTTAACTTCATTTTTTATACGTAAAAATCCATAAATAAATTATCGAGATAATGGCGAAAAACCACCTTTTTTGCACTATTTTATAAATGTTAATAACTTTTGCAAGAAAGGCCGAAAGTGATGTATAACCCCTTGATGTTAAGGCCCTTATGAGCCTTTATAACTGTGCGAAAGCTGGACCAAATCGGTTTGGTAGTTTATGAATAATCTTAATTGTTTTTCCCAGACAATGAATGTTCAAACAATTGTCCTTGCCCTGAGGATGATTCTACAGATATTTGCATAAGCGGAATGGATTCTTTCAAGTTCAAACTACAAGCAAAAATGAAAAAACGATGGATTTGTTGTTAATAAAACCGTTTAAATAAGGGATACCTTTTTTTACGTATAAACAATTGGAATAACTTTGCTAATTTTAATGATACAAGTTTATGAATAAGTGGAGTTGAAAGCTGGTGAAAAATCACGAATTTTAAAAGAAAACAAAGTCTCCTACGACCAATAGGAACTAAGATAGCATTTTTTTTAAAAGTCATATCTCTTTTGTTTATAAACATTAAGAGACGAAATTTTCACAGATTTTAAATGAAGACCTATTTTATCAAAGATTATTATAGCTAACGCAAAAGATACCTCACGCTTACGGCAGACCGTGTTTTTATTATTCCGCAACAAAACCGACCGAAAAGGGAATAAATTGAAATTGGCGGTCTACGAAGTTTCACGATGGCTGGCAATGTTGTCAGATTAGTTATAGCTAGAAAAATGAATTGATTTATTTAAAAGTAACGTAGTTTAATTGTCCGCTTCAAAGGGAGACAAATATTGAAAACTGAGCGTTAGGTTGTCGGCATAAGATAGGAATCTATTTTACGTAGCCAATTCTTGTGATGGGATTGATTTAGACTAGGGGTTTATATTTTACTTTTTATTGAAAATTAAAAATGGAAAATTCTATATTTTTAATATTAGAAACAAACGAAATAGTAATGAAAATATTAAATCGTTGGTATTCTTTTGCAATTTGAAATAATGTTTTATTTCTAACCTTGTTAGAAAATAGTACTTCTGTCCTTATATTAGTATCAGGTTTTTTCAGTTTATTTTTTTTTATTGTCCACATTTATGTGTTGCACTCAGTTAAGGCCTTTTGGTAGCCAACGTAGGGGGTAAAATGGTTCCTTTTGTTGATTTCTTAATATTAAGTTGTATATTTGTTCCAGATACCCTTTTTCGAAAATATTATTTCTTTTCTAGGACAATAAATGGACTACAGAAAATGCCACCTAAAAGCACAAAATAAACCAAAAACTGTTCTATATTGCTATTAATTTAATACAGATTTACTTATTTACTTAGAACGGTTTTGAGCTCTGCTTTGTATTAGTCGAATTAGTTATTTTTAAGGTAATTATGGGTGAACTGGTATGTTTTCCATCACAGTAGGAAATTATTTACATAGCTTCTGATTTATGTTTCTTTGTGCCTTAGTTGAGTTTTTTTTTTCAGTTTGCAGCTGTTTTCTATAGCTTCTAAATTTGAAGCAGACCTAAAAAAAATAATATTAATTTTTTGTCCGCCATACTATAAGCTCCGTTTGTCCGTTTGGTTTATCGTAGAAACTTCAAAGTTCCGCAAGAAATCAAATGGATTAATATTAAATCATTTCGCTGCGTACTTTCAAAAAAAATCGGAAAAAAAATATGTTATTGTATTATTAAAAGCATTAACAAACTCATGTGGAGTTTCAGCTCTTAAGGTACTCAAGAAGCTGAGATATGGCCATTGAAAGTTGCGAAATGGGCTCATTTTATTCTATTTTTCGCATATTTTCAAATCCTCACCATATTTTTTGCCCCGATATACATTTTAAAAAGAGCGTTTTAGATTTCTTGAAAAGATCTTTCCAAATTCGTTAATCTATTTATTTCTAATTTTAATGGCCCTTTTTGCAGCATGAGTTGTGCAGGGCTGTTTCTGCGAATTTCTATGATTTTTGGGCAATTTCAAACTCTTATAGAATCTCGACTTTTGATTCTTTCTAACCCGATAGAGTTCAGTTTTTTTTTTGTTCAAAATATACCTTTGATTTTTATTTTGAAAAGTTCAGATTGGTTAAAAATAACCAGAAGTATCGGCCTTTAAAGGGAGATCTGTTTTCAAAAATAACAAAAATACTGATTTTCGGAAGGTTAATGCAAAAAAACATATTTTTAAAATATTTATGTTAGAAGCCTAAACCCTTACTTAAATGCATAGAAAACACTGAAAAGACTTGTAGCTTTTATAACTGGCCCTTAAATTGTATTTCCATATCGATTTTCTTTTTTTAATTTTGAACGCTTTTTCATTTTTTTAGATTACTTTTTTTCTTTAAATTTTCGCCAGATCTAAAGTTTGGTCTCGATTTAAATTATAAGAAATGTATTTTTTGCATCTTGAATAGGCCATTGTAATCAGTTTATTTATTAAGTATTAATCATTAGAATGTGCTTTTTTAAACTACAATTTATTTTAAACTTCGTTTTGCAAATTTTTATGACTTGATAAGCATACTTTAAATCATCATTCGTTCTTGAATTCTTATTTTTTGATTTATCAGATCTTATATTTTCATTTTAGGAAGACTTTTGATTTTATTTTAAAGAGCTTAGAATTGTTGTAAAGAGAAGCAGTGTCAGTCGCTAAAGAAATATCTGTTTTGAAATATTTACAAAATAGCTTATTTTCAAGAGACTGACGCAAAAAAGAACATATATATATATATATATATATATATATATATATATATATATATATATATATATATATATAACTGCTAGTAAAGTTTTTTGAAACAATATTAGTGTTAATATTCCAAAAAATGTGTTTTCCGATGAAATGTCAATTTTCCGGTATTTCCCGATTTCCTATGATAATGAAAATAAGTCAGTTCGTAATATTTCGTCGAGTTTCCCCAGTTTAAAAAATTAAGGCTCTACGTTATCTGGAACCCGAGATATCGTACAATTTTGTTGCGCGCTCCAATTTGAAGTTTGAATTTCAGAAGCACACCGTGAGAAAGCCGAGCTTCCCCCACTACGCACTACAACGCACCGGCAAAAGTACCTTTACTTCGAAGGGCTATAACTTTACTAACGATGCATGAATTTTATACTTATCAATTCCATCATAAAATATAGGTCCTCGTTTAAAATCTGTGAAAATTTCGATTCTTAATCTTTATAAACAAAAGAGATATGACTTTAAAAAAAATTCTATCCTAGCTTTTATTGGTCGTAGGAGACTTTTTTTAAAAAAAAATTCGTGTTTTTTCATCAGCTTTCAAGTCCACTTATTCATAAACTTGTATCACTAAAATTAGCAAAGTTATTCCAATTCTTTATACGTAAAAAAGGTACCTCTTCTTTAAACGGTTTTTTAACAACAATTTTTTTTTTAAATCCATCGTTTTTTCATCTTTGCTTGTAGTTTGAACTACAAAGAATCCATTCCGCTTTTGCAAATATTTGTAGAATCATCCTCTGGACAAGTACAATTGTTTGAACATTCAGTGTCTGCGATAAACAATTAAGCTTATTCATAAACTACCAAACCGATTTGGTCCAGCTTTCGCACAGTTATAAAGGCACATAATTCGCGATCTATTGTCGAACACAAGTGAATCTGGGGTTCCCTTTTTGTACCGAAACCTTACCTAGGCGTCCAGGTACTCTTTATGTCCGCACCCTATTTTAAAAAAAGGGAAAACCCAGAGACACTATTTAATCCTATCCGGGAATCTTCAAGGCAATGATAGCCTACTCAGAGAACGTCGGATATTGTCATGAACGGATAGGGGTGTTATAGATAAACTTCCCTGATGCATGCGCTTTACCAATTTTATCGTCGGTTTAGTGATTCTGCTAGATGTTTTGGAAGGTCTATGCTGCCGTCAGTAAGATAGTCGATGTTCTGAAAGAGAAAAGAGAATTTCTTCCATCCAGAAATGGGATTTTTTGAAGTTGATGACCTGAAAAATCCTGTTCGAAAATCAATCCTTTCCAAAAAATAGAAGTTTTAGCCAATGAAGATGATTGGATTATCGAAATCAGCCGTAAAAATAGCCTTTAGAGACCACGACTCTATATGTGATTTAAAGTGAAGCTAAAATTCAACGGTTCTTCGTAATCGGCTCAGGTTTTCTTCATACTTCTTTTGTCTTGCTGCATTCGATGCTCTGGTCGTCTGCTGCTAATTTTCCGCAAAACGTAGAGTTTTTATAGCGATCGGGTTGACACGCCCCAGAATCAGGTGATGTTACCAATAGAAAGGTAAGACATTTCGAAGTCTGATTATGTCGCCCAATCCGAATATTTTCTTTTGAAGATTATTTTGGCATGTAAAGGGACTTTGGAAAAACGATTTTCCTTCAATTTTTCCTTGTTTTTCTTTTCAGAAAACGTGCATTTTCAACAATAAATAAAGGTATATTAAGTTACAGTAAAATGAGAATTTAGCAAAATACAATTTACCTATTATCTATCAATAATTATCTTTCTTATAATGAAAGCTAAAACGTTTAACTTGAGGAAGGAAGTCGAACAGACCAAACTAAACCATTTTGTATAACGACTTTACCACCGTTAAAAGACCACACCTGACCGAATCAGTAAGCGTTACGAATTTATTCTAATTTTCTTTATTTTGCCTGTTAAAAAAATCATTTTTGAAAAGGGCGAATTTTTAAATAACTATTTAAATGCGGGGTATGTATGGGAACTTTTGGATTTTTGAATTAATTTTGAAATTAAATGAGTGACAGTCAGGGCGTAATGGTTTGGTGACGTTATGGGAAAAATATTTCTTTAGTAATTCTATTAAATATATTTTAATTGAATCTTATAAAAATACTAATAAATGACAGCCCAATTTGTTTTTATGAAAATAATATATCTATTTTTAATTTTGGGAACTCCCTGAAGACTCAGACATTGATCTCTCATTCTCGTTTTATACGTATTTATTGAAAGCTTATACGATTATGAAACGTAGATGAGATAAACTTGTATTGGTTATTTGAGGCGCGCAATTTGAAAAGTACTACCTACGACTTTTATGAGTTACCACCATTCAAAGCTCTTCAATAATTTTATTGTGTACTTTTATATCATTTAAGAACCCTAAATAATTTTTGATACTAACAGGTGGTTCAAAAAGTCCCGAGACCGACGCATAGATGGCGACTCTAATAACATATCCATATGATTTTCAGTTACTACTAATCTTTAAACTATATGTGCCAAAATTTGACATTTCAACCACTAATCGAGATATTGAAGAATTAGTTTTGTACTTTGATAAAACACTGCTATTTGATGGGGAAAAATACCGTTAAATTTCAAGAATTACTTGAAAAGTTTTATAAGAAATCTGCTCTGCCGAAAGCAATGATTTGACGTCGGTTCATTAAATTCAAACGCGGCCATATAGACATAAATGATGCTAAACTTTCTGGACGCCCAATTGAGGCTGCTTCACGGAAAAACATCACGAAGTTCGCTCACAGACGCTGTACAGTGAGCTTTGAAATTGTTGAATGAGATTTCACCGAAACGTCGGTCGTGAGAAGGACTTAGCAGCACCCACACGGGATATCCGAAAATCTTCCATTACACATCACACCCGAGAGAACATCCGACACAACATATATATATATATATATATATATATATATATATATATATATATATATATATATATATATATATGTTTATGCGGCTTTCACGGATTCCTCCGTGTGAGATGCAATAGCAGTGGATATATCCACATTATGCCATTGTAGTGCTGAAATCACATTTAGCAAATGTACAACTATGCAGCTCCATCCGGCGGGAGGTCGGCAAAGCCGCGTTCAGTATTTGCATGCTTCTTTCCGATCTGTCCTTTGCACAGCCAGGTGCATGTCGGTACCCTGATGAGTCTAGTAGAGACGAAACATGTACCTCTGCCGTATCACTGTGGCGGAAAGGGTAAGTTTTGACATTCTTCTCGGTATGGTGGTACAGGTAGGCTATCATCTCGATGGTGGTAGAATAGGGTAAATTGCGTTCTATAACAATTTATTTTAACTGTGTAACCTCTAACACAGAAGGGATATGATGGAGAGAAGTTTGCATTTACTGTTCGCATTTTACTTCACTTACATACGGAGTTGCATATAGTTGTACGTTTGCTGAATGTGATTTCAGCACTACAACAGCATAATGTGGATATAACCACTGCTAATGCATCTCACACGGAGGAATCCGTGAAAGCCGTATAAACATATATAAGCCATCCGACGAGAGGTCGGCGAAGCCGCGTTCGGTGTTGCATGCTTCCTTCCGATCTGTCCTTTGCACAGCATGTCGGTACCCTGATGAGTTTAGTGAGAGACGAAACATGTATCTCTGCCGTATCACTGTGGCGGGGAGGGTAAGCTTTGACTTTCTTCTCGGTATGGTGGTACAGGTAGGCCACCATCTCGATGGTGGTGGAATAGGATGAATTGTGTTTTATTACAGTTTATTCTAAGTGTGCAACCCCTAACACAGAAAGGATATGATGGAGCGAAGTTTGCATTCACTGTTTCGCATTTTACTTTATATATATATATATATATATATATATATATATATATATATATATATATATATATATATATATATATATATATATATATATATATATATATATTAAAATATCTCTGTTTCAATCCGTTGAGTGCTGAAAACTCTCTGAGGATATCAATCTTATTTTATCTGATGCTATTCCAGCCTGGCACAAATTTTGATATAGCAGCATAAGGCAGATATTGAAGAAAAGTTTCATCTTTCTTGTTCACATATAAGTCGCGTCAGATTTATGTCTTTTCATTGTGCCATATCAATAAATGAAGTATTCTATGTAGACAATTATAGAAAACCCGCGCATGTTACGCTGTTGCTTTGTTGCCAGACCTCCAAATGATTAATTTTTATAAGGAAAAAGTATTTGGAAAGTTTAAAGCAAAAATAATAGTAAAAAAATATATTTATACAAAATTAAGTAGTGTCATAGCACTGGTAGACGTATACTTTTACATTTATATCTGCCTGCATATTTTTGGGTTTCAGTTGCATATGGGTCATTAAGTTTATGAAGCACAGTTTTCTCGCGTATTTGATCAAAACTAAAGCCTAGGTTATATTAGTATAAAGTACAGGGGTAGAGTACGTACTTTTTTGTTACTAACATACTATAAACATTTTGGAATATTGGAATTAGAGTATTAAAAATTGTAGAGTATGCATGTGGAAAAGTGCACTCTATTCGTGTAATCTACCAATGTCAGCTAGGCTGAATAAGTGCTACTTCTTCCTAAAAGGAATACAGTCTTAATGACAATAAAAAAACTAAAATGTCCAGAAATATATTATTCTAAAAATATTATTTACCGACATATCATAAAAGCATTTAGAATATTGTTAAGGTAATTCACTCGTGATCGAATTTGGATATATAGTTTACAAAAGTGTATTTTATTTAATTTAAAAAAAAAAACAAAATTTTTTAATCGTCTGTAAGACGAAATAGTAACAATTAAAATATGCATAATTAATATGCTGGAGGTCACTACATATAACAAAATGTCAATACTTTTTGGAATATCTCAAAAACGGTTTTTACCATATTTTTTAAAAACTAATGCAACGTAGATCCAAAAATTATGAATTTTTTAGAAAAAAACCGGAATTTCTTGACCGATTTGTTTAGAAAACACAGATTTTTTTAAATAAAAATAATTTGATAACATCTCATGCATAGTGGGGTACAGTGATCACAATTTGGCAACGCGCGATAATTCAAACCTAAGTTAGTTAGGTTCATTCTTCAGAATGTGACATTTTTAAAATATATTTCTCGATATTTTTATTTATTTTCTCAATGTGTTGGGATGTCAACATAACAAACTTTATAGGTATGAGACTCACACTTTATGAACGTTACTACACACACGTTTACTCTATAGACCATTCAATATAGACATTGGCGGCGCTGCCAGATTTATGATATCTAAAGTTCTCTTTCTCTCTCTCTCTCTTTGTCAACCTCTGTCCATCTACTCTCAATTGTTTTCATCTTTCTCTATTCTTCCTTATGTCGTCTACCCATCTTTTTTGAGGTCTTCCCGTGCTTCTTGTTGTCTCTCTCGGTCTCCATTCCAGGATTCTTCGTGTCCATCTGTTGTCCTCATATCGGGCTATGTGACCAGCCCATCGTCACTTCATCTTTGCAACCTCCTTCACGATGTCTTTGATTTTCATTCTGCGTCTTATCTCGGTGTTTCTAATCCTGTCTCTCAATGATATTCCAAGCATGTTTCTTTCCATCGCTCTTTGGACTGTTTCTAATGTTTTAGCGGACTTTTTGGTGAGGGACATGGTCTCTAATCCATACGTACATATCGGTAATATGCATGTGTCGTATACTTTTCTTTTTAGATTTATGGGAATTGAATTATTTTTCAGGATGTGTGCAAGTTTACCGAAAGCGGCCCATGGTAGCTGTGTTCTTCTTTTTATTTCAGCATCCTGGTTTGATTTCCCTAGTCTGATGTCATGACCCAAGTATACATAGTGTTCGACGTTTTCTATCCTCTGGTTCTGTATTGTTATGTTTGCCTGTTCTTGGCTCATTATTTTTGTTTTGTTGTTGTTCATTTTAAGGCCTACAGATGCGGATACGTCATTTAGCTGTGGTAGCATTTCGTTTAATTCTTGGAGATTACTTGCTATTAAGATTAAGTCATCAGCAAATCTGAGTTGGTTCAAGTATATTCCGTCGATGTTTATACCTTTGATGTCCCATTTAAGTTCCTTAAAAATGTCCTCTAGGACTAGAGTGAACAGTTTTGGCGAGATAGTGACCCCTTGTCTCACTCCCCTTTGTAGTTTTATGGGGATCGTTTTCGTCTTGTCGTCTATTTTTATTTGAATGGTTGCATTTTCGTATATGTTCTTTATGATGTTTATGTATCTTGAATCGATTCTTGCGTTGTCTAAGGATTGTAATACTACCCATATTTCAACGGAGTCGAATGCCTTCTGGAAATCTACAAAAGTCATATGGAGCGGTACGTTATATTCGGTGCACTTCTCAATTAGTATTCTTATGGTGTGTAGGTGATCTATGGTGCTAAAGTGTTTTCTGAATCCAGCTTGTTCGACAGGTTGGTAAAAATCGAGTTTGTTTGTTATGCGGTTGGTTATGATTTTGGTTAACAACTTGTAGGTGTGTGATAGTAGGGCTATTGGTAGGTAGTTTTCAATATTTGTATTGTTCCCCTTTTTGAATATTAAGATTACTTCGGAGTTATACCAATCCTGTGGAATTTTTCCCTTTTCATTTATTATTAAATAGAACCTACAATATTTGTTCTATTTTTCTGCCGCCAATTTTCAGCATCTCTACTGTAATTTTGTCTTCTCCTGCACGTTTATTGTTCTTTAATTTATTTAGTGCCATTCTGATCTCTGAGTTTGTTACTTCTGGAATTTTCTCTGAGCCTATGTTGAGTATGGTTCTTTTTGTTCATTGTTGCTCTTGTTGTGCGTGTGGCGAGTATAGCTTGGTGTAGAATTCTTCTATGGTTCTGCTAATTTCCTTTTCGTCCTGGACGGTCACGTTTTTCGCGTTTTTTATTTTTAGAATAATAAAAATATTTAAGTTACTGTATAAGAATGTGCCTGTATATTGAAAGTTAACGGGTATTGGGTACAGTCTCGTACAAAAACAAAATTCTTTTTGCCTGAGAGTCTTTAACTTTTGGTACTTATTTAAAGGCTACACTTTTGTCTACGACTGTCGCGAGTGAACTTACCTTAAGAATGGCCGTTTAACTTTTTCGGGATTTACATCAGCTTGCCTGACATAACCCAAAAATACTTATAAGAACTGAAATTTGAAATGCTAACTCCCACCTCTTTTTAATATTAACATTAGTACTAGAGCAAGATTAGCTATTATAATATTTTATTATGGGAAGTCCAATGTATATTAGTACTTGTAACCATCCTGTAGAAAATTTAAGATTTTTTGTAAATTACCACTGTCTTAAGAAATGGTCGTTGGTGTTCAAAAACCGTAACTTTCTTGCAGCTGCAAAAGAATTTTTTAAAGGAAACAACTGTCTTGATGTTATACTTGGGTGACCACCCTATATACTAACAACCCGCAATTTGTTTTTTTTTTCTACATTTGCGTCACCCTGGGGACATTTCTAATGTCCAGGGCTTTGTTTGTAGAGAAAAAAAAAATTAAATACTACAGAGAAATATTTTTCTGGTAAAGTTTTATTTGAAAATGGTGAGTGTATATATAACGACCCATCTTATTGTTACTATTCACTCTGTACTATATATAAAGATAATATTTGTGTATTTTTATATATCTAAAATTCAAGATATTGCAATGCAGGTGTGCATGTGTTGTTAGAAAAATAGGCACTGACTAATAAGATTTGCAGAAGAGACATGAATGGATATAGGAGTCAATGTTGCATTTCTAATTGAAACGACTGTACTTAATGATCCATTTTACTAAAAATTAAGTTGTAACCAATAAGTGTTTATTGTGTTTTTTTCTACAACAGAGAGGTAGTGAGCAAAGTTATCTTTTATAATGGATAATTTAGCTTTCTGGACCGTAATAGTAAAATAAATATATTTAGTTCTTAATAATATGCTTCTCATGTAATAAATAACAAATTAAAGGCACATAAAATTTTGAAAAATCACCGTGAGAGAGAGAAAATTGTTCTACGGACATCTAATTATCTGGCATAGTTTATCCAATAAGAGGACCTTAAAAATATATATGTATATACAAAATTTATAAATTAGAATTAAAATAGAAATATATAACAAATACAGTAATAGTTCGTAATCATTAAGCAAATTATATAATTGTGGGGAAAATCTAGGGCCAGCGAGCAGTCGGGGGACGTCAGAATTCATGGTTGAAGGATTTACAGAGATGGCTTGGTCGCACATTGACTGATGTCTTCAGAGCTGCAGTATCTAAAACAATCTTAGTCATTTGGATCGCCAACCTCCAAAGGAAAACGGTGTAAAGAGAAGAAAAAGAATATCGAAAGTAAGTAATTAACAACTTAAATTAAAAAAAAAATAACAAAAAACAATCTACTGCCATTGATCGATTAAAAATACTTTTACTCAACTTACCTCAATTTTCCGATTTCCTAATTAAGATACAATTTTCAATTTTAATGGAAATTGTTTGTATTGTTTTATATTTTGAAGATCTATTTTAAAAAAAAGTTTTTAGTCGTGGTCCGAGAAATTTTGCAAAAACGAATTTTTGCACCAAAAAAATTGCGATAACTTTTCACCGAATGGAGATAATTTTTTTTTAATGCGTGCATTTGATCTAGATGTATCATTTCCGACCTCAAAAAAAAATTAATTTTGGGCTCTAATTTGAAGAAGATATTTTTTAATACTTGTACTTTACCTGTGAATTTTTCGTATCCAAGAAATACACTTCCATACGATTAGTGAACCTTCAAAAATTGGGCCGAATTTAATCGAAAATAGTTACTGCAGGCCGCTGTCGGCGGGTTGCCATAGTTCAGGCGCATTATTCATTGGCGTTTCAAGGAAACTTATACATCACAAGTAATATTTATAATATTGATGTTGTTTTATTAATTTATGTGATATTAACAATTTATTTATTCATATTAATTATTAACTTGTTTATTAACAAAATTTTTACAAAGAATTATAAAGAAAATCATACAAATATTCAATTATATATTACATATTCTATTGTTTTTTTTTCTTTATATTATTATTATCTAACAGTTTATTAATAAAATTTTTACAAAAAATTATAGAGAAAATTATACAAATATTCAATTATATATTACATATTATACTGTTTTTTACTTTATATTATTATTACCTAATAGTTTATCAACAAAATTTTTACGAAAATTTGTATAAGCAAATCATTTAAATATTTAATAATGCATTAATAGTTTATTAACAAAACTTTAATCAATTTTATAAGTTTGTATTAGGACAAATTAATATCCTTGGTCGTTAATTATTTTCGTATTTTGGGCGAGCTAAAAGCAGATGTATAAACGGGATATACAGGGTGAATCAACGATTGGATGAAGTAGGTTTGTGCCTTTTCGGTGAAATTAACAAAGAAACTATATTTATTATTTGATACAGTTTATTTTTACGCAGATTTTAAAAATATTTAGGACAGGGTGAGCCAAAAAACTAGGACAGCATAAAGTTGTATTTTTTTAAATAGAACACCCTATATACGAATCGTATTTTCGATTTAGCTTATAATTTTAAATCTTTTTTATTAAGGGTTTACTATAACAAAACTTTATAGTTTCTGAGATAATTAAGTTTCAAGAAAAAAAGTCACATTTTCAAGCATCAATTCAATCCTAAATAACGTTTTCAATTTTGTGACAAATATATTCAAATTTGGAATTTAGCAAGTTCAAGGACAAGTTACCATAATTTTTACCTAATATTTGCAATAAAAGCTACAGGGTGTTGAACACATCGGCTCAAATTTGAACAAGTTTAAATGAATAAATATCTTTTTTTTTTAAACGGTACACCCTGTATATTTTCATGTTATTTAATAGAGTAATAAAAACCCTAAAAGTTTTGTTCAATATATCCTATACCTATTTATAATAGTTTTTGAGATATTTCAGTTTTTCTTATTTTTCATACTTTTTTACAGAAATAGTCTTCATTATCATAGTAGCCATGTAAAATAATAAAAAGAAACTACAGAAACAAACAGAATGTGGTTAAATATGATGAAATACATTATTCGTTATATTACAACGGCAATAGTTTAATTAAACATAATGTGAAAAAATTAACACAACAATAACGACAAGGTAAATACATATTTACTTTTATACTAAATTGAAACAAAAAAATTACCTATTAAATACTGAGATTAATTATTTCTTTTTAATAAGTGTTCGAATAAACGACCTTTTTGTGCAATGCACAAATTTAGTCTTTTTTGCAGATTTTCTCGGACCCTGGACAAAATTAGTGGCGTTATTGTTCTACAGGTATCCCTAATCCTGTTTCGCATATCTTCCACTGTTGTTGGTGGATTAACATACACCTTATTTTTAATAAAACCCCATAGGAAGAAATCTAATGGGGTGATGTCGCAAGACCTTGGTGGCCACTCAATGAAACCCCCACGTCCAATCCATTTTTACGGATATCGTTGGTCCAAAAACGCACGAACTTCACGATGGTAATGCGGAGGCGCACCATCGTGCTGGAACCACATACTGTCGAGCTCATCCCTATCGAGACCTTGAAGCAGTTGGGGTAGTTCTTCTTGTAGAAAGTTCAGGTAACTATGGCCATTTAGTGGTTCATTAAAAAAGTGGGGTCCAATAATTCGATTATGATGAATACCACACTAAACATTTAATGACCAGTGGTTTTGATGTTGCACCTCTCTAATCCAAAATGGGTTTTCTGTAGCATAATAATGCATGTTGCGTCTATTTACGGCACCGTTACTTCTAAAAGTAGCTTCATCACTAAACATTACCTTGCATAATAAATTTGGATTTAATTGAATCTCCGCATTTATTGTACGACAAAAGTTTACACGACTTTCAAAATCCTGTCCATGCAATTCTTGGTGTAATTCCATGTGATATGGATGATACCTATATTTCTTGGTAGTACGATTAGCGGTGGATTGTGATGTTTCACATAATGCTGCTAACTGACGGCTACCAATATAAGGATTTTCCTGAACATTTAACAATACTTGTAGTTCTTTTTCTTCATTAGTTACTGGTTTGTTGACCACTTTACGTTTTGGATAATCAACAGTACCAGAAGAATCAAATCTTTGCATTAAGTTTTGAAAAGTATGGGTATTAGGCTGGTGTCGATCAGGATACTTCATTTTGTAAATTCTTTGAGCAAGAAGGCAATTTTTTTGAGCCTCTCCTATTGTATAAATCATATCTATTAATTCATTCTTTGGAAAATTCATTTTACAATATAAGATGAATGCAAAAAAAACTAAACTACACTACATAAAAACCAAAAGAAGCGATTGCGGTTATAAATTTGACACACAGAAAAATGTTCTTTTACATTGTTTTTGCCATGGCTACTATGATAATGAAGACTATTTCTGTAAAAAAGTATGGAAAATAAGAAAAACTGAAATATCTCAAAAACTATTATAAATAGGTATAGGATATATTGAACAAAATTTTTAGGGTTTTTATTACTCTATTAAATAACATGAAAATATACAGGGTGTACCATTTAAAAAAAAAGATATGTATTCATTTAAACTTGTTCAAATTTGAGCCGATGTGTTCAACACCCTGTAGCTTTTATTGCAAATATTAGGTAAAAATTATGTTAACTTGTCATTGGCCTTGCTAAATTCCAAATTTGAATATATTTGTCACAAAATTGAAAACGTTATTTAGGATTGAATTGATGCTTGAAAATGTGACTTTTTTTCTTTAAACTTAATTATCTCAGAAACTATTTAGTTTTGTTATAGTAAACCCTTAATAAAAAAGATTTAAAATTATAAGCTAAATCGAAAATACTATTCGTATATAGGGTGTTCTATTTAAAAAAAATACAACTTTATGCTGTCCTAGTTTTTTGGCTCACCCTGTAGAGTCCTAAATATTTTTAAAATCTGCGTAAAAATAAACTGTATCAAACAATAAATATAGTTTCTTTGTTAATTTCACCGAAAAGGCACAAACCTACTTCATCCAATCGTTGACTCACCCTGTATAAGGAAAAAAAACAGTAGAATATGTAATATATTTGTATGATTCTCTCTATAATTTTTTGTAAATTTTTTTTAATAAACAAATTAATAATTAATATGACTAAACATATTATTACTATCATAGAAATTAATAAAACAACATTAGTATTATAAATATTACTTGTGACGCATAAGTTTCCTTGAAGCGCCAATGAATAATGCGCCCGAACTATGGCAACCTGCCGATAGCGGCCTGCAGTAGCTATTTTCGATTAGATTTGGCCCAATTTTCGAAGGTTCACAGATCGTATGGAAGTGTATTTCCTGGATCCAAAAAATTCATAGGTAAAGTACAAATATTAAAAAGCATCTTCTGCAAATTTGAGCCGTTAATATTCATTTGCCACGCCATTATGAATTTTTGAAAAAAACTTTTTTTCATCAAAAATTAAATTTTTTTTTGAGATCGAAAATGATACATCTAAATCCAATGCACGCATTAAAAAAATTTTTTTCTCCATCCGGTGAAAAGTTATAGCAATATTTTTAGTGCAAAAAAGGGTTTTTGCAAAATTTCTGAGCCCACGATAATTTTTTTTTTAATATATCTTCAAAATTTAAAACAATAAATATAATTTCCATTAAAATTGAGCATTGTATCTTAATTACGAAAGGGGAAAATTGAGGTTGAATTTTCAACTTTGATATCGAATATCTCAGAAAATAAAAACTCACAGATTCCGGGTTTGATATACTTTTTTAGAATGATAATGCCTATATTTATGTTAAATTTTAAATCGGTAATTTGTCAATAAATGTCTTTAAAAAAAAACAAATACCGTAAATTTTGTCGAAAATAATATATATCTCGATAACTAGTGGTGCCACCTATAACTTGTATTATATGAATCGATAGGTTGTTTAATTCTCTACAATTTTTGTTTGAAACATTTTTCGAAGCAACGAAAATCGTGACCATTTTTGGTCCGCCATTTTCTTTGCACAGGTCTTTCAGAATTACCATCGAGATGTGTTTTATAGGATGCCAAAATAAACACATTTCATCAAAAAAACCAATGATACAATTTTGTTACTGACGAAAGTCTATTTTCGATGGAGCATTTACTTATAATCACTTTATATTATTTCTTCCGAACGAATTAATTAAGATTAAATTTTCAATGCATTAATATTCAAAAAAAAATATCAGGTGCTGACATCTAATAGGATATAAATTGTAACATGCATTAAAAGAAATAAAAGAACACCACCTTAGTTTGACATTTATCTGCTCTTAATTTATCATTAACTGTAAAATCGTAAATACGCCACTCAGATACCATCAAAGATCTACAGACCTCCGCGCTAGCCAGATTTAGATCCCTGTGATATCTCGCCCCATTGTGTCCATATTCTTGTACTCGCCGCTATATGTAAATTATAGTATGAGGTTACACCTCTGAATCTTATCGGTTAATTTTTATTTACACACATTTTTATATACACATGTTTTTTTGCACTAAGTATATGACTACGGTTTTAACATTTAAAATCCCTAATAATAAGAAATACATAAATATAATTATTTATTGAAGTAAAGTTAAAACCATATCGAGCTAAACAGAAACCGAAATAGTAAAAATACATTAAACTGGTTGTGCCTTTCTTTAAATGCACCTATTTTGATCGAGTTGTCTTTTTGGTATTTAATTTTTCTTTTGATAATAATAATTATTAAAAGGGGGTAACCAGAACCGGCCTCAATTTGCATAATGCCAAAAACTATAAAATTACAATGGCTAAAATAAGAAAAAAAATTAAAGTAATCAAACTTGTATTTTGTGTCTAACAATAAAATATAATTTTTAAATTATGATATTATTTCTATAACTGATACAAATAAAAATATTGCAATTATATCCCAACAACTAAGTAGACCGAAACTGTTGAACCGCAATGTCAATCTATAATTAAAAATAAATGCTTTAATTTTATGTTTTCTTTTATTCCTTTACTGTTTTGTGTTTTTATCTTGTAATTATTTTTTATAGTTTTGCGCAAGTGATATTTTCTTTGTAATTTTTTCATCATTTTTATATTAGACTTTAATTAGGTTAAGGTGATTACACAATTTTCTTTGTAATACTGTTAAATAATTTACAAATTTGGTTTAATAAAAAAGAAAGTTCAAAAAACTTAACCCGACTACGCTAAAAATCAATGAAAATGACTGAAAAGTCTGTTATTTAGCGCTGACCTTCTAAAAGTGGACTGTAACTTTCATTGGTGTTCTGCCGTTTTAAAACTTAATAAGGAGTCATCTTATTCTGTGCCTTGGATATATATGAATAGTATCTTGTCAAGTTAAATTTTATGAATCTATATAAGTAAATGCTTAAAGTAAATATTTGTCCACCTTCAGAAATTTTTATAAAAAAAATTGAAGCGACATCTAAAAGTCGACACCAAACTAATACCTGACGAAATATGATTCGCATAAACAGATTAAAAATATATTTTTTTGCAATTGCTTTCTTACCATAATTTCCATATAAAGGGTATTTTTTTTTATAGAGGTATAGAACTTTTAAATGGAATAAAACAAAGATAAATTTTTTAAATTGACATGAAATTTACTTTATTCGAAAGATAACCTTCTGGCATTATAATTTAAATATGACTTCTGGCATATGACCGCCACGGCTGGCTCGGAATTAGTCTAATCTGGAGGTCCAATTTTCGATGACTTTTTCCAACATTTGTGGCCGTATATCGGCAATAACGCGGCGAATGTTGTCCTCCAAGTGATCAATCGTTTCGGGCTTATCGGCGTAGACTAGCGACTTCACATATCTCCACAGAAAATAGTCTAGCGGCGTTAAGTCGTACGATCTTGGAGGCCAATTCACGGGTCCGAAACGTGAAACTATGCGGTTACCGAACGTTTCCTTCAATAAATCAATTGTGGCACGAACTGTCTGACATGTTGCGCCGTCTTGTTGAAACTACAGCTCCTGCACATCATGGTTGTTCAATTGATGAACGAAAAAGTCAGTAATCATGGCTCTATAGCGGTCACCATTGACTGTAACGTTCTGACCAGCATCGTTTTTAAAGAACTACGGACCAATGATTCCACCAGCCCATAAAGCACACCAAACAGTCAGTTTTTCTGGATGTAACGGTGTCTCAACATACACTTGAGGATTATCATCACTCCAAATACGGCATTTTTGTTTATTAACGTATCCATTCAAACAAAACTGAGCTTCATCGCTAAACAAAATTCGCTTATGAAAATCGGGATCAACGGCAATCTTGTTTTGGGCCCATTCATCGAATCTACGCCTTGCTAGGTGATCGTGTGGCTTCAATTCTTACATGAGTTGGATTTTGTAAGCACGCAAACCAAGATCTTTCCGCAAAATCTTCCATAAAGTGAATGGACACATATCCAAGTCCTGTGCACGATGGCGGATAGACTGATTCGGGTCTTCCTCTACGCTACGCTCTACAGCAGCAATGACTTCTTCTGTACGCACTGTACGACGTCTCTGTGGATGCGTATTATCATTTAGAGTAAACATGGTGCGAAAACGTTTCAAAGTTGATCGAATTAATTGCTCCGATGGACGATTATATTGACCGTAAAATGGACGTAGTGCGCGATACATATTTCGAACAGAACCATGATTTTCAAAATAAATTTGCACAATTTGGAAGTGTTGTTCAGGCGTCAGTCTATTCATGTTGAAATGCCAAACCAAACTAAACATAAATCACTTGACAGCTGACAAAATGGCCGCCAGTTAAAAAAGTGTCGCCAACTTAAAGTTCTATACCTCTATAAAAAAACACCCTTTATTAGTAGTTATTTATTTCATTTAGAAATAATTTGGCGCCAACTTCAAAAATTTCAATTTCATATAAAAATTTATATTTATTTTTCACTTTTTAACGCACTTTTAGAAGTCGGTTCATTTTTTTTATAAAAATTTTATGTAGTTTTTCTGAAATTTCCTCAGGGCAGAACTGGTGTTTAGAGAGAACGCCGACAAAGCCAATCGCGCCAACACCATCCAATCTCGCCTCAATATTACTCCCGGAATATGCCAACTGGAAATGTGATGCGAAGGCTTCAGATATGTCTTTAGGTCTGTCAAATATTGAACCATTTTACTTCATCTGCGCAGGCAGGCTTCAGTCTTTTCTCAGGTTGTTGACCAATGACCAAAAGTGCTTAATATTTTGTGGTATAAGGTGTTCGGTGTTAGAAATATAAAGGAGGTAACACATGTATGCTTACGTAGATTATTATTTTTTGTTAGATTTGGAATGATCCTTCCTCAACGATCACCATTTACACAAGAATCTGTTTCAACAATTAATTATCCCTACAACATTTCCAAAATTTTTATATTTTACTTGTTGATTTTTGTTAACAGATTACCTCGTATGACCAATGAAGTGGACCTACGTTACACAATTTTACCATATTAAAAACTGAAAGTAAATCATTTATAACAAGTAAAGACTGTCATTTATACTATTTATTAAGTTCAGTAAAAAACATATCTATTCCAATTCTACATTTTATCCAATATTTTCAAAAGTACTTTCTGCATCAGACCATCATTCAGGAACTTAAATTTAAAAGAAATATTCCTAATGTACCTTTTCTGTTTTTTGTGAATCATAACACTAGATAGAAAGACCTTATTCCTGCTCTTGCAAGACTACTTCGTGAAGAAGATAATCCAGATTTATCCTATTAAAATATGTAGTTTCAACAAGACGGTGCCCTGTCGCAAACAGATGGATTGGAAGACGGGGACTTATTGAGTAGCCTCCGAAGTCTCCAGAGTTAAACCTTCCTGACTTATTCTGGTGGGGTTACCTTAAAGGTGAATTTATCCAAACTAAGTCAATTAATATTCTTCTTCTTCAAGTGCCATATCAGGTATATTGGCAAGTCTTTCACGGTCCTGCACCAGCTGGAACAGTTCCCCCGCGCTACGTACACCCGTCCATTCACGAATATTCCTCAACCAGGAAGCCTGTCTCCTTCCTACCCCTCTACGTCCCTCTACTTTACCCATCATGATTAGCTGAAGAATTCTATATCGCTTCCCTCTCAATATATGTCCAAGATATGAAATTTTTCTATACTTCACAGTGTTTAATAGTAGACGAGTTGTGTCGGCCCTATTGAGTACTATTTCGTTGGTCTGCCTAGCTGTCCAAGGTATTCTCAGCATTCGCCGGTGTAACGACATCTCGAGAGCCTCCAACCGATTAATCGTGGCAGCCTTAATTGTCCAGATCTCTGCCCCATATAGTAACACCGGCCAGACGTATGATCTAATCATTCTCTGTCTTAGTTTTAAGTTGAGGTTATCATTGCAGAAAAGTGGTTTCATTTTTTGAAAAGTTGTTCTAGCAGTCTCTATTCTACACCTTATCTCTTTATCTGGGTTTAGATTTTCGGTGATATAACATCCAAGATATTTAAAATGAGTCACCCTGTCTATACTTTTTCCTTCTATTTGTATTGAAGTGTCAAGATGAGGTTGTCTACTAAAGACCATAAATTTTGTCTTTTTGATATTCATGTTGAGTCCCATTTCTTGACCCTCAGTGTTAAGACAGTTTAATAGATGTTGCAGGTCTTGTAGTGTGTCGCTTAGGATAACAGTGTCATCAGCATATCGTATTGTATTTATATATTCTCCATTCATTTGTACTCCCATTCGTTGTCCTTGAGTAGCCCGTTTAAAGATTTTATCTGAATATATATATTAAAAAGCAGTGGAGATAGTATGCAGCCCTGTCTGACGCTTCGCAGAATTTTACTTTCTTCTGTGAGTTTTCCATTTAGCCTTACTGTTGCTTTCTGCCGCCAATATAGATTTTTAATAATTCTCACGTCTCTGCTGTCTACCCCTACGTTATTTAAAATGTCTATGAGTTTTCTGTGCTGTACTCTGTCGAAGGCCTTCTCGTAATCGACAAAACATACGAATACATCCTTGTGTTGGTCCTGGCATTTTTGCAGAAGTATCAATTAATATAGAAGATTTAAATGATTCAAAAATTACTACAGAAGTACTCAGAAATATTCAAAATGAATTTTAGAATAGCTTATTATCAATGATAATGGGAGACATTTTCAACGTTTGTAGTCAAGTACAATATCCCAGTGTTAGCCCATCCACCTTATTTACCTGACTTTATACTATGTGACTTTTTATCTGTTCCCCAAGGTCAAATCTACATTAAAGGGAACAAGACTTCAGTTCATTGAAGCTATGAAAGAAAAAGTGGCACGTGTCATGAAGTATCTCACAGAAGAAGACTTCCAACACTGTTTCGAACAATGGAAAATCACATGAACCATTGTAGAGTTTATATAGGGCCAACATAAAATGTTTTAGAACAATAGTGTCGTTATTTTATACCCAAAACTTGAAATTTCGGGCGTATTATAAGCTTTAAAGGTATATTTTAAACTAAAAATTGTAGCGTTCTCAAATTAGCGTGGATTTCTTGCTTCAAAGCAATTTGTTGTCAAAAAATTCTAGACTGCTGTTGCTATTATTATATAGCTTATAAAAAACCATGCAAAATTGTTCTTTTCAAACCTTCATGCGATTAATTTGAGCTAAAATCACAAAAAAAGAAGTGAAATACATATATCATGGATGGAATATAAAATTTAGCGAAATATATTCAAGATTTTATCATAACCATAAAGAAAGGCTGAGATATCGAATCTGTAAAAACGCGGAGCGACAATTCTTTAGTTATACAACAAAATCGGCTGATTCCCATGCGTATTTTACGCATACAGTGGCCAGAGTTGGCAACCGATTGTTATTGTTTTTCCTAATACGTATTTATGTCAAATTGATTTGAAAATATTATGGCTGGCAAGTATAACGCTTGGCGGGTTTGAAGATATGGAATTGGTTTGAGATTTTATCTGTGTTTGTCGAGAATGGGTGAATTTTAGATTGAAAATGCGTTCGAGAAACAAATCTGTAGGTAATCTTATGCTTTTTCTTTGACATTATTTTTAATAAATAAATTTGCTTTCTTGATATTTATTTTAAAAAAGTTCTAATTGAATAAATCGTTTCTACCGCAAATATGTTTAGATTGGTAAATATTATAGCAACAGGTATTGGATTAATGTAAATAACAGCTAACAAAACAGTCAGAGCTACATTATTATAATTTGTAATTACTATATTAATTTTAACAACGTATAGTATTTGGCATTTTATTGCTTTACATGTTTTAATATTGTCTAATTCACCTTCTTCATATTCTTAAGAGGTTAGTTTTTCTAGTATTTGGTGTTTATTTTTCGATATTAATTCAAATTTTTTTATATTTCCGAAAAAAGTATGTAATTATATATATATATATATATATATATATATATATATATATATATATATATATATATACAGAAGCGGATCCAGTCTCTCTCTTTGGGGGGGGGGGGCGGTGATATCAGAAAGTATGGCAAGCGAAAGCAAGTTGTCGACGGGGACGGGGACGGGGGCACTAGACGCCAGCAACATTCCCGTTTCTAGTGTAAAAAGCAGGATGGGGTCTATTTTTCCGAATTTGAAGCTCTTGAAGAGGGGAGGGGGCGATCACAAGAAAAAAAAAAGTTGCCGATAGGGGGAGGATGCGAGCAGCATACATATTCCTAGTATAAGAGACAGAATCGGGTCTATTTTCCTGCACTCAAAGCTCTTGGGAAGGGGAGAAGCGATCGCAAGAAAAACGAGTTGTCAACTGGGAGGGAGTGCCAGCAGCATTCATATTCCTAATATAAAAGACAGAATCGGTTCTATTTCCCCAAACTTGGGAAGGGGAGAGACGATCGCAAACATACACATTCTTATACTCTATTCAAAAACTAGAGAGAGAGAGTAATAAAACTGTTACCAACACTTCCAACGTACCTGCTCCAGTGCAGCACGTAACTGAGGACTGCCGTAAATCTAATTATATTTAATTATATTTAAATATTATAAGCTTTTATAAATTTACTGCAACAATAAAATTTCTGATAGTTCAATCTAATTTCTGTCAGTGAGCAAAGTACACCTAACAGTGTGTCCTTAATGTTTATATATTATTTGAGATTAGTGAGATAGCGAAAAGATATGGCTTCCATCTCTATATGTATTCCAAATCATTAAACCAGGAAATCTTTTCTCGACGAAAACCTTATTACAATGAATATTTATGATGCCTTAAGACATCAATATACCGATAATAATGTTAAAAGCTCTGTTGAGATGTGTTCCAACATGACAGGAGTTGGAAATTCTACTATGTACCGAATACTGAAGGCAAAAAAAAAAACACTGGAATTGTTAGTTCTTCCAAGCCACATTCAATCATAGGCAGACGAAAAACCTCGTTGAAAGAAGAGATGTAAACTGCAATAAAAGGAGTTGTACATACATTTTATTATGAGAAGCAGGTCCCAACCGTCGACAAAATTCTGACCAAAATCAATAAAGATCAGGATTTACCTGAAATTAAAAGAACTGAGCTCTGGAATTGCTCAGAGAACTTAATTTTTGCTGGAAAACGCAGATAGGAGAACTTGTTCTTATAGATCGTTCAGAAAATGTCCGTTGTAGAAGGAAATATCTCTCTCAAGTGAAAGGTAGAGTTGCTAGAAATAACACAACTTAAAGAACTAGTAATTTAACTGAACCTTTGAAAGATTTTTTTGAATAAATTTACTGCAGAAAATTGGAAAAAATCCATATAATAAAAGAATAAAAGAAAATGTGGATAGCTTCACTAACTTTGATTGTTGTGGTTGTTAAATTGTCATTCTGCAGATGGTTTACGAAATAAATAAACTGAAACGTCAAATGTCCTAAAAATGTTTTTAATTAATAATAAAATGACCGATAGCCCCAAAAAATTTTAATGTTATATGGACGAATTTATTTTTTTATATATGTTTAACTTCTTGTATTTTTGACAATGGGTATTTTGCCAGATACCGGACTAAAGAACACAGGTAGTTTGCGAAGAAAGAAAGGGTAAAAAATGATTTATTACTCTCTCTAGTTCTTGAATAAACTATAGTATAAGAGGCAAAATCGGTCTATTTTCCTGAACTCAAAGCTCTTGGGGGGGGGGGGGGCGATCGCCACCACCGCCCCCCCTTGAATCCGCGCCTATATATATATATATATATATATATATATATATATATATATATATATATATATATATATATATATATTATGTATGTACACCGGATATGGCAAATCCAATATGGCGGTCAAAAATATTTAATTTTGTCCGATTTCCTCCAAAATTAGTGTGAGGAAGTTTTCGGGTTCGTTATGTACGAGATAACGTATCCAAAATATTTAAAAAAAAATCTATATGGCGGACAAAAAATCAATTTTGGGTCCGATTTTCTACAAAATTGGTACGAGAAGTTTTCGGGGTAGCATAACGAATCTAAAATAATTTTTTTAAAATTCAATATGGTGGAAGAAAAAATCAATTTTGTTCGATTTTCTCCAAAATTTGTATGGGGAGTTTTCGGGGCGCACATAACGAATCTAAAATTATTTTAAAAAATTCAATATGACGGATAAAACATTAATTTTGTCCGATTTTTTTCAAAATTGATAAGGGACAGTATTTGGAATCGCACATTACGAAACTGAAATTATTTAAAAAAAAATATGGCGAATCAAAGATGGTGGATTAAAGATTGTATATCTCTCGATTTTGTCTAAAATCAGTACAGTGGAGGATTTTTCTAGGTATTAATTACGAATTTAAAGTATTTTTTCAGCGGACTAAAAATTTTACATTTTTCGATTTTGTTTAAAGGTGAGACTGAATGACTTTTGAGGATATAAATAGCGAATATAAAATTATTTTCAGAAATCTCATATGTCTGATGCATTATGACGGTCTAGAAATTTTAAATGTTCGGATTTCATCCAAAACTGGTACTAAGGGGCTTTGACGGGTTTAGATTTAGATTAGATTAAGACATTTAAGAAATTTACGTCTCAAGTTCTTAAAATATCGGTATTGGAAGGTTTTGAGGCCTATATTACCAATCTAAAATTAATTTCAAATTTAAGATAGTGGATTTGCTATGACAGAATAAATATTTATTTGACACAATTTCACTGGTATTTGGAGAACTCTAAGAATTAAAGAATTTTTAGTGGTTCATTTTTTGGCAACTTGAAGTCATTGCAAGGTATACTAATCTCGATTAATACTTAGAATGTATGGATATCATAATGAATTCAAAACTAAAAATCGAAAAACAAAATTGAACCGACTTCTAAAAGTGCGCTAAAATGTGAAAAATGACTATAAATTTTTATATGATGTTGAAATTTTTGAAGTCGGCGCCAAATTATTTCTTAATGAAATAAATAACTACTAATATATACAAATTATGGTAAGAAAGCAATTACAAAGTATTTATAATCTGTTTATGCGAATTATATTTTGTCAGGTATCAATTTGGCGCCTGCTTCAAAAATTTTAATTTCATATAAAAATTTATAGTTATTTTTCACATTTTAGCGCACTTTTAGAAGTCACTTCAATTTTTTTTTATAAAAATTTTATTTTTATTATGATTTCAAGCCAAACCGCTTCGCACTTCCTCCAGGGAATATTAACTCATACCAGGTATACAAAGATACCAAAAATATGAATGTTATTTTTTCAGATTATTAATTTCTTACTCATAGTACATCTGAAAAATCTTCATGTTCACACCTCTTTTTGGTTTTACTTGTTACAATGTATTTCTTCGTCATGGTAACAAAATTAATTATTTCCTGCAAAAATAGTAAAGTCCATAATTTCCAATTTAATAAAATTGCCAGACTTCGCTATTACAATAATTTTGAGATGGCGATTTCTGCAGAAAAGCATACAAAGGCTTCCGTACCGTAAATTACGGAGCATACGCCGTAATTTACGCAAGGAAGCGTTATCCACCGGGTAACCTTTGCTCCGTACCACTGGATGTATACAAGTGCATGTTTGACTTCATATTTTTGGAGTTTTAGCACGTACCTGACTGAATCGCTAGAAAAGGCAACAACATATTTGAGTGTGCTAGGCAATAAAATGTTTGTGTATGTAAAAGTCTTGTTATAATTTCTGTCTGTAATAAAATTATGTATAAATGGAAGAAAAAAAGAATAGAAATTGATAATGTATAGGCATTTATTGTATACTTTTCATAAAATATAACATCGTCTCAAAACTTTGACATTCACTCTTAATCAAAACTATATTCTTCTTTTTCTTCTTCTACGTTGACTAGGGATATCCCTGTTTGTCATTCTATCTACACCCGCCTTATTCTGCTGATGAAGAGAACCAGCTCTGGGTCCATCTCTTTGGTGGTCGTCCTGGTAATCTTCTTCCTCTTAGTCATTCATACATACAAACTTTGGCTAGTCTCTCTTCACTCATTCTCTTAACGTGTTCTTTCCAACCTCTTTTTCTTTCTTTTGTTCATTTGAACACGTCCTGGACATTACATTTTTCTCTAATTAAGGTATTTGTCAGCCTATCTCTGATTGACACGTTCAGCATTGATCTCAGCACTTTCATTTCGGTGGTTCTCATTTTTTGCTTTGTCTTCTTAGTGTCTGCTCTTGTTTCCGTGGCATCAGAATTGGTCGTATCATGGTCTTATATATTTTTGTTTTTCCCTCTATTCTCATGTATCTGTTTCGAAATATAACATCTCTTAAGCATCCTGCCACTTGTAGGGCTCTTATATTTTGTGACAGTACTTCTCCAGTAAGGTTACGACAGCTTGTTGTGTCAATGCCTAGGTATTTAAAGTTCACGACTTGTTCAATTATCGCATTTTCTGTAGCTTACATCTTCTTGGTTCCTTGGAAATTACCATACACTTTGTTGGCCTTAGCGAGTCTCCCTGCCTTATCCCTTCGTTTATCTTGATGTCTTCGGTTAGACCTTCGGATGTTATTATTTTTGTGCTGGAATTTGTGTACAAGTCATCAATTATGTTTATGATCTCCGCTGAAACATTTTTCTGTTTTAGGATGTCCGTTATGTGCTGCTTCTTGATGCGGTCAAATCCTTTTGTTAGGTCAACAAAGCATAAGTATGCAGGGTGGTTAAATTCTATTGGTTTTTCGATTATTTGTCTCACTATAAATAAGGCATCTGTGGTTCCCCTGTTTTTTCGAAAACCCTGTTGTTCCTCCGAGATCTCTATTTTCTCTTCAAGTTTGTCACGAATAATTGCTGTAAATAGTTTGGTGACAGAGTTAAGAAGTGTAATTACGCTGTAGTTGTCCGGGTTTTGTGGTCACCTTTTTTGTGTACGGGAATTGTATAGCTGGTTTTCCATTTTTGCGGTACTTGCTCTTCTTTAATAATTTTATTAAAAAGCTTTTGTAACTCCTCGGTAAGCATTAGATCTGGTCCAGGAGATTTTCTATTCTTTGAATTACGTATTTTATATTCTATTTCTTCCGATGTTACCTGCATTTTTGTAGTGCTCAGATTTATGGATTTTGCTGTTATGTTAGTGTGAATCGTATTTGTATTACCAAATTGTCTTTCAAAGTATGATCTCCATTCTTCCTTTTTGATGTGAGCTGTACTGATGTATTCATTAACATTTTTTTTCTGTTTCTGAACCATTCTCCATATTCTCTTCTGCGCACCGTATAAGTCATGCTCCATGTCCTTTTTGTATCGCTCCCAGTATTCTTCCTTGCATCTTCTAATCCTCTCGTTTATGTTGTTTCTCGTTTGCTTGTATTTTTGATATTCTTCAGCCGAAGGATTACTTTGGACTTCAAGAAAGCGTCTTTCTTTATCTTTGCGAGTTCTTTGATTTCTTCTGTGAACTACGGTGTTTTACTTAGTTTCTTCCTCCCTCTACTCATTCTTGTCCCCAACGCTTCTGTTGCAGCGTCTAGTATATTTATCGTTATTGTAGTCCACATTTCTTCTGTTGTTTGGTCATCGGAACAACGTTTAGTAGTTATTTTTTGTTCCAATCTTGAACGATATAGCATCTGTGTAGATGGGTCTTCAAGTTTCTCATAGTTTATTTTTCCTATGGTCGGAGCTTTTGGCGCAGGATTGCGGTTGATGTCTATTAAGAGTTTACACAGTACAAGCCCATGAGATGTTCCTATATTAGCTGATGTGAGCGTTCTTACATCTATACAAAACTATTAGATTACGCTTTTTATAAAGGCGATCAATCATTTTGAAATATCGTATGCAAGAGTAAATTATTGAAGGTTTTCACTCGTCCAATATGAGGATGGTTCAATAAGTTCTTGGCCTGATAAAGAAACAAAAGATTTTTGAAAATGTTTTTATTTATTTTTCAACATAGTCCCCTTGTACTTCAATATCAACGATATGCTAACATTTTAATACCCGTTGTATAATGCGATTTGTCCAACTCTGTAAACTAAGCGGTTGTCGCTGCTCTGACCTCGTTATTTGAAGGGAATTGTCGTCCAGGGAGCCATTTTTTCAAGTTTGGAAAGAGAAAGTAATCGCTGGGAGCCAGATCTGGTGAATATGGTATATGTGGAAGCAGGCGCGGATCCAAGGGGGGGGGGCGGTGGGGGGGCGATCCCCCCCCCCCAAGAGCTTTGAGTTTAGGAAAATAGACCCGAGGTTTCCTTTTATACTACAGTTTATTTAAGAACTAGAGAGAGTAATAAATCATTTTTTATCCTTTTTCTCTTCGCAAACTACCTGTGTTCTTTAGTCCAGTGTCTTTAGCAAAATCAGTTAGACACATATATTTTTCATAGGAATGGGTTAGAAATTTTATAAACAAAAATACCGATCTATAATAATCGACTAAAACGTAGCCTTATTCTGTCAAAAAATTCGAAGTTATAATTTAAATACTTACAAAATATCCATTGTCAAAAATACAAAAAGGTAAACATATATAAAAAAATAAATTTGTCCATATAATATTAAAATATTTTTGGGGCTATCGGTCATTTTATTATTAATTAAAAACATTTTTAGGGTATTTGACGTTTCAGATTATTTATTTCTTAAACCATCTGCAGTATTACAATTAAACACTAAAAAGGGATTCAAATGTAATTACTTTTTTATGTTGTAATTAAAATTAGACCTACTTATTTTTATTTCTATTGTACTGATATCTTAATTTAATTTACTTTATTATATGGAAATACGATAGCCCCAAAAAAATAAGATAAACATGTTAATTCTACACGCTTAAGAAAAAGACACAAATACAATAATAGAATAATAATAAACTTACGGCTAATTGGAATTAAATATATATAAAATTAAAGAGTTGGACATACTTAAATAAAAATATATAAAAAAAACATATAAACAACATTAAACAATAAAATACAACAACAACAAAAATTTAAATAATAAATTGAGTTTACACTTATTAACACTACGTATATAATTCCTCATCAAAGTCAGTGAAACTATCTTCGCTCAAATTAATTATAATTGGTTCCTCTATCTCACCGATCATGAGATCGAGTTCTCACATTTCGTTTTATTCTTTTATTATATGGATTTTTTCCAATTTTCCGCAATAACTTTATTCAAAAAAATCTTTCAAAAGTTTAGTTAAATTACTAAATTTATTAATTGTATTATTTCTAGCAACTCTACCTTTTAATTGAGAAAGATATTTACTTCTCCAACGGACAGTTTCCGGACTATCTATAGGAACAGATTTTCTATCTGGTTTTTCCCAGCAAAAATTAAGTTCTCTGAGTAATTTCCAGAGATCAGTCCTTTTAATTTCAGGTAAATCGCGATTTTCATTGATTTTAGTTAGAATTTTGTAGACGGTTGGGATCTGCTTCACATTATAAAATGTATATACAACTCCTTTAATTGCAGTTTTTATTTCTTCTTCCAACGAGGTTTTTCATCTGCTTGTGATCGAATGTGGCTTGGGAGTACTAACAATTCCAGTCGTTTTTCTCCTTCAGTATTCGGTACATAGTAGATTTTCCAACTCCTGTCATGTTGGAACACATCTCAAAAGAGCTTTTAACATTATTATCTAGATATATAATATATAAAAACAAACGCAAACAAGATAAATCACTAAGAACAAACTGTAAGGTGTACTTTGCTCACTGACAGAAATTAAATTAAACTATCAGAATTTTTATGTTGCAGTAATATAATGAAATATAATTAGATTTACGGCAGTTCTCAGTTACCAGCGGCACTGGAGCAGGATGTCGGAGGTTTCGGTAACAGTTTTATTACTTTCTCTAGTTCTTGAATAGAGTATAGGAATGTGTGAACTTGCGATCGCCCCCCCCCCCTTCCCAAGAGCTTAGAGTTCAGGAAAATAGAACTCGTTCTGCCTTTTATATTAGGAATGAGTATGCTGCTTGCATTTCCCCCCCCCCCCCCCGTTGACAACTTGTTTTTCTTGACATACTGAACTTTTGTGATATCACCGCCCCCCCCCCCCCCAAAGAGAGGAGCTGGATCCGCCCCTGTGTGGAAGCACACCATAGATTTGTGTGCAGGCGCCTTATCCTGATGAAAGAGCACTTTTTTGGTAAGATGTGGACGTTTAGCCTTAATCACATGCTGCAAACGGTCTAGTAGTAAAGCGTATTACTCCCCGGTGATGGTCTTGTCTTGTTTTAAATAGCCTATAGGCACCACGCAACGTGAATTCCAAAAAAACTGTTGTTTGACTTTTCCTTGGCGCACTTTTATCTGCCCCCACCCACTGTTTAGACTGCTACTTTGTCTCTGACATGTAGTGGTGAATCCATGTTTTATCTACAGTTATAAAAGGCCGAAGAAACTCAGCAGGATTGCGTCTGAATAAGTCAAAGGATTCTTGAGAAGTGTTCATTCAAAGGCGTTTTTGGTCGACTGTTAACAAACGTGGCACCCATCGCGCAGAAAGCTTTTTCATGCCAAGAATATCATGTAAAATGTTGTGGATACAATCTATCGAGATGTTTGCTGTACCAGCAAGCTCTCGTACTTTCAGTCGGTGGTCATGAAGTATGCAACATTGTGAATTTTTGTGACAATTTCATCAGTTGTAGCGGTTTTTAGGCGTCCCGAGCTCTCATCATCTTGAATTGATATACGAGCACGATTAAATTCAGCAGCCATTTGTTTATTGTTAAAAACGAAGGAGAAGAATCCATGAAAGTAGAATCTAACTCATTCTAAATGCCCGTAGGAGTTAAGCCCTTTATAACAAAATACTTTATAACCGCTCGAACTTCAACTTTATCCATCTTTCACAAAATATCGAACCTTATCTGTTCACTCGATCGCCACAAACAAGCAACTGAACTAATAATTCCAATAAAGATGTAGAAATTTTAAAAAATCAAAATTTCAGTAAGAAATAAATAAATTTATCTGCCGTACTTAAATAGTAGTTTATATGTAAAGGGTGTTTTTTTATAGAGGTATAAAACTTTAAGTTGGCAAACACTTTTTTAACTGGCGGCCATTTCGTCAGCTGTCAAGTGATTTATGTTTAGTTTGGTTTGGCATTTCAACATGACGCCTGAACAACGCTTCCAAATTGTGCAAATTTATTTTGAAAAACATGGTTCTGTTCGAAATACGTATCGCGCACTACGTCCATCCATGGAAGATTTTGCGGAAAGATCTTGGTTTGCGTGCTTACAAAATCCAACTCGTGCAATAATTGAAGCCACACGATCACCTAGCAAGGCGTAAATTCGGTGAATGGGCCCAAAACAAGATTGCCGTTGATCCCGATTTTCATAAGCGAATTTTGTTTAGCGATGAAGCTCACTTTTGTTTGAATGGATACGTCAATAAACAAAACTGCCGTATTTGGAGTGATGATAATCCTCAAGTGTATGTTGAGACACCGTTACATCCAGAAAAACTGACTGTTTGGTGTGCTTTATTGGTCCGTACTTCTTTAAAAACGATGCTGGTTCAGAACGTTACAGCCAATGGTGACCGCTATAGAGCCATGAATACTGACTTTTTCGTTCATCAGTTGAACAACCATGATGTGCAGGAGCTGTGGTTTCAACAAAACGGCGCAACATGTCACACAGCTCGTGCCACAATTGATTTATTGAAGGAAACGTTTGGTAACCGCATAGTTTCACGTTTCGGACCCGTGAATTGGCCTCCAAGATCGTGCGACTTAACGCCGCTAGACTATTTTCTGTGGGGACATGTGAAGTCGCTAGTCTACGCCGATAAGCCCTTCGAACATACCTCTGTAGAAGTAGCATAACGTCAGAACTAGGGCCCGGTTGTTTGAACGCTGAATAACGTAATAATATTTTTATTTATATTTCAAAAAGTGTTGATAAACAGTAGATATTTAATTTCTTGGTACAGACATACCGATTTTATGCTATCCTTTTCTAATTGCATTATTTAAACGAGCATCATCGGTACGTCCTTCGAACATACCCCTAGGTACGTCAATTCTGAAAACAAAGTATGAATATATGGTTGCCTAAATTTTTATTATTGTTATTTCAATATGTAAACAATATCTAACAATATTTACCGATAAAAATATGTTTTTAAATCCTCTTTTTGTTAATATTAATTGTAAACTTCGCATTTATAGTAATTTCTAACACTTAAAAACACCGAAAAAGTCACGACAAGCAATTAAACTGAAAAACAAGATAAGTAAATATGTTTATGTCTGTCTAACATCAAAAAAGCGTCTCCTCCACCGACCATAAACAGCCTTCAAACAAATCTATTGTTGTTTAAATCTAGGGTATGATCGAAGGATAAGCCCGAAACGATTGATCACTTGGAGGACAACATTCGCCGTGTTATTGCCGATATACGGCCACAAATGTTGGAAAAAGTCATCGAAAATTGGACCTCCAGATTGGACTACGTCCGAGCCAGCCGTGGCGGTCATATGCCAGAAGTCATATTTAAATTATAATGCCAGAAGGTTATCTTTCGAATAAAGTAAATTTCATGTCAATTTAAAAAATTCATCTTTGTTTTATTCCATTTAAAAGTTCTATACCTCTATAAAAAACACCTTTTATTATCCTTCCAAGCAGAGAAAAGAAAAGAAACTATTAAGTACATATTTTTTATAACCTCACATACCCGAAATTATCTATAAATCATTCCGAGATACAAATGTCGTATTTGGAATCGGTTAAATTTATTCTGCGAAACTTCTCCATAAAATGAGTACCCTGGGCAAAATGAACACAGGTGTCGACTACACGTTAGGTGTATTAATTTTTGTTAACAAGGAAATGCGCTTACCGTGAGAATTGGTTTAATTAAGTTTTTTCGCTAATCGGCCAGCATTTTTGGGTAAGATTTCTATCGTACGATTTTCCTTAAAATAATAATTCCATCAAGAGAATCAATTCTTGGTATTATTTTTTTTTTATTTATTTATTTTATTTTATTTATTTATCCAATCACATACACTACAGAACAGGCGCGGATCCAGGGGGGGGCGGTGGGGGGCGATCGCCCCCTCCCCCCAAGGGCTTTGAGTTTAGAAAAATGGACCCGATTTTTCCTCTTATACTATAGTTTATTCAAGAACTAGATAGAGTAATAAATCATTTTTTACCCTTTTTCTCTTCGTAAACTACCTGTGTTCTTTAGTCCGGTGTTTTTAGCAAAATTTGTTAGACACATATATTTTTCATAGGAATGGGTTAGAAATTTTATAATCATAAATAGCGGTCTATAATAATAGACTAAAACGTATGATTATTCTCTCAAAAAATTCTAAGTTATAATTTAAATACTTACAAAATATCTATTGTCAAAAATACAAAAAGTTAAACATATATAAAAAAATAAATTCGTCCATATAATAATAAAATATTTTTGGGGCTATCGGTCATTTTATTATAAACTAAAAACATTTTTAGGGTATTTGACGTTTCAGTTTATTTATTTCTTAAACCATCTGCAGAGTTACAATTAAACACTAAAAAGGGATTGTAATGTAATTACTTTTTTTATGTTTACTTATTTTTATTTCTATTGTACTGATATCTTAATTTAATTTACTTTTATATATGGAAATACGATAGCTCCAAAAAAATAAGATAAACATGCTAATTCTACACGCTTAAGAAAAAGACACAAACACAATAATAAAATAATAAAAAACTTACGGCTAATTAGAATTAAATATATATAAAATTAAAGAGTGGGACACACTAAAATAAAAATATATAAAAAAATAAAAAAAAACATATAAACAACATTAAACAGTAAAATACAACAAAAACAAAAATTTAAATAATAAATTGTGTTTACACTAGTAAACATTACGTATCTAATTCCTAATGAAAGTCAGTGAAACTATCTTCGCTAAAATTAATTATAATTGGTTCCTCTATCTCACCAATTATGAGATCGAGTTCTCACATTTTGTTTTATTCTTTTATTATATGGATTTTTCTCAATTTTTCGCAGTAACTTTATTCAAAAAAATCTTTCAAAAGTTTAGTTAAATTACTAATTTTGTAAATTGTGTTATTTCTAGCAACTCTACTTTTTACTTGAGAGATATATTTACTTCTCCAACGGACAGCTTCCGGACGATTTATAAGAACAGATTTTCTATCTGGTTTTCTTAGCAAAAATTAAATTTTCAGCAATTTCCAGAGATCAGTTCTTTTAATTTTAGGTAAATCGCGATCTTCAATGATTTTAGCTAGAATTTTGTAGATGGTTGGGATCTGATTCTCATAATAAAATGTATATACAACCCCTTTAATTGTAGTTTTCATCTCTTCTTCCAACGAGGTTTTTCGTTTGCCTGTGATCGAATGTGGCTTGGCAGTACTAACAATTCCAGTCGTTTTTTCTCCTTCAGTATTCGGTACATAGTAGATTTTCCAACTCCTGTCATGTTGGAACATATCTCAACAGAGCTTTTAACATTATTATCTAGATATTGATATCTCTGTTTTAACGATTTTGGAATAAATATGGAGGTGAAAGCCATATCTTTTGGGTATCTCAGTAATCTCAAATAATATATAAAAACAAGCGGAAACAAGATAAATCACTAAGAAAAAACTGTAAGTTGTACTTGGCTCACTGACAGAAATTAAATTAAACTATCAGAAATTCTATGTTGCAGTAAATTTATAAAATATATTTAAATATAATGAAATATAATTAGATTTACGCCAGTTCTCAGTTACCTGCGGCACTGGAGCAGGTGCGTTAGAGGTTTCGGTAACAGTTTTATTACTATCTCTAGTTCTTGAATAGAGTATAAGAGTCTGTATGCTTGCGATCGCCCCCCCTCCTCCCAAAAGCTTTGAGTTCAGGAAAATATAACTCATTCTGCCTTTTATATTAGGAATGAATATGCTGCTTGCACTCCCCCCCCCCCCCCCCCGTTGACAACTTGTTTTTCTTGCAATACTGTACTTTTGTGATATCACCCCCCCCCCCCCCCCAAAGAGAGAGGCTGGATCCGCCCCTGGTTTCAAGTAGAAAATATCATAATAAACAGGATATTATATTAAAAAAATACATTATATCGCATATTTACTTACTATTTCTAAGAACATACAAGAATAGTGTTAATTGGTATTACAATATTCGGAAAAACCTAAAAACCTACATTATCAAATAAATATTCATCACTGGAATTTTTTAATCCGTCTCGCTATGCTTTAATCTAAAAAAATTAACATCTTTATTACACCTGTATGAAAATTACGGCCAACAATTAATAATTATTATACCTGTAAAAAAGAGAATACCAAACTAATTTAATTCGAAATTTTAATGACATCCTCCACCCGACATACGGAGTATTCGTTAGAAGTTAACGTCTAACGTCGGCAACAGCTGATTCTTTAAGATGCCACCCTACGGTGTGTCTCAAGGGGTGAAAACCCCGCCAAAAATTTTGTGGAAGTCACCCTGTTGAGGAAGGGCTTGTACGATGACCATATGGTATGAACTAAGATTGTCTAGTACCTATATAATTATAAAAAAGTTGTAGGATATTAGTTTTTTGTTTTGTTGTTTTTACTGTTTAATTATTTTATCTAAAATTATATATTTATTTATTTTCTAAAGCTTATTATAATTTACAATTGAAAACGTATAATAATAAAAACAACAAACAACAGAATAAATACAAATATTAAATATTAGACAGTGATATAAGCAATAACAACTTACATATGTTAACTATGGGAAATCAGTGAATGATAGTATTAACAGGTGCTAGACAAGCTTGAGTGCCGGCAATTTCAACCCTCTGAGCTATCAGATTGATAATTCAATAAATCCAGAACTTTAGTTTATGTATTGGCAAATTTACGTAATATAAAAGAAGTTATGCCACAGTTGGTTCGGTGTATGAGTACATAATAAAATTTTTATAAAAAAATCGAACCGACTTCTAAAAGTGCGCTAAAAAGTGAAAAATAACTAAATTTTTATATGAAATTGAACTTTTTGAAGTCGGCGCCCAACGAATACCTGACAAAATGTGATTTGCATAAACAGATAAATAATACTTTATTTGTAATTGCTTTCTTACCATAATTTGTATATATTAGTAGTTATTTATTTCATTTACAAATAATTTGGCGCCGACTTCAAAAAGTTCAATTTCATATAAAAATTTATAGTTATTTTTCACTTTTTAGCGCACTTCTAGAAGTCGGTTCATCTTTTTTATAAAAATTTTATTTTTCTATTTTTAGTTTTAGAATTCATTATGATATCCAAAAATTATTTGAACTAAGTACTAATCGAGATTAGTGTACCTCGCAATGACTTCAAGGTGGTAAAAAAGTACCCATTTTATCCAACATTGTAAATCACCCTAAAATGAACCACTAAAAATTCTTTGGATCTTAGAGTTTTACAAATACCAGTAAAATTGTGTCAAACAAATATTTCGTCTGTCATAGTAAATCCACTATCTTAAATTTCAAATTAATTTTAGATTGGTAATATAGGCCCCAAAACCTTCTAATATCGATGTTTAAAGAACCTGAGATGTAAATTTCTTAGCTCGATATATTTTATACTGCATACTGAGTTTGTATACGCCTCAAGAACCCCACAATATCAATTTTCAATATTTAAAGAACCTGAGATGTAAATTTCTCAGCTCGATATATTTTATACTACATACTGAGTTTGTATACACCTCAAGAATCTCACAATATCAATTTTAGACAAAATCGGAATATGTAAAATTTTCTGTCCCTCATATTGTATCTTATTAACCTAATAGTTGTGAAAAATTAACTTCATATTCGTAATACACTACCCCGAAAACCCTCTAACACCAAATCTGAACAAATGCGAATAAGGTAAAATTTTGTACCACCATATTGCATCCGCTATATTGAATATCAAAAAAATTGTTTTAAGTCTTAACCTAATCTAAATCTAAACCCTTCAAAGTCCCGTAGTACCAATTTTGGATGAAATCCGCAAATTTAAAATTTCCAGACTTATATTCGCTATTTACATCCTCAAAAACGATTCATTGAATCCTGAAAAAATACTTTTAAATTCATAATTTACACCCTCAAGAACCCCCTATATCAGTTTGGGAGAAAATCGAAAATTGTAAAATTTTTAGGACACCATGTTGAATCTGTCAGATTGAGTCTCTCAAAAATATTTTAAATTCAAAATTAACACTAACAAAAATACCTTAATACTGATTTTAGACAAAATCGGGAGATGTGGAATCTATAATCCGCCATCTTGGATCCACCTTATTGAACTTTTAAAAATAATTTCTGATTCGTTATGTGCGACCCGTACAAATTTGGAAGAAAATCGGACAAAATTGATTTTTTCGACCGCCATATTGGATTCGCCATATTGAATTTTTAAAAAATATTTTGGATCTATTATGTGTGACTCCGAAAACTCCCCCATACCAACTTTGGAGAAAATCAGATAAAATTGAATTTTTTTGTCCGCCATATTGGATTCGCCATATTCAATTTTTAAAAAATAATTTCAGATTCGTTATGTACAACCCCAAAAATCCCCCCATACCAATTTTGGAGAAAATCACACAAAATTAATTTTTTTGGCCGGCATATTGTCTGCGCCATCTAGAATATTACTGCACCTATTTCATCCAAGCAAAGAGATGATGGAAATAAAAAAAAACGCACTTAACGACAGAACTGATATAAGTAACCTAGGCCAAATTTACACAAATCTAATTAAAAATTAATATACCCTCTTAAAAGTCAGTCGATGGGAATATCCTCTTAAAACATTTATATGTTATCAATTTTAATATAAAAAAGCCAAAACTCCATAATTAATGATTTAAAAAATAATGTAATAAAAAAAGAATTATTTTTCCAATACCACAATCAGAACATTTTATCATTCGAAATAGAAGTAGCAAGCTGAAGGTGTGTACCTATATATCTTTATAAACATTTAAATATTTTTAAAATCATGTAAAGTTTTTAATCGTAAAATAGGTTTTTAAACAATTTTTTTGAATTGTCTTTTAACCTTTTAACTTTTTCTGTTAATGTGTGGTATCCAAACATAATTTGTGTATTTTAAATTTTAAATTGTATGACCAAGAAAAATGTTATTGGTATTATTAAATTAAGGAAAGTAATATAAAAAACCTTTTTGAAAATGCCTGAAAGAAAAGGCGAAACGTCAAAACACGTATGAACCTAATCCCAAAAATACAAAAAAAAAACATATACATATAACAAATGGTTCAAGAAAAACAGAATATATATATATATATATATATATATATATATATATATATATATATATATATATATTACGATGAGTCATATTTCTAATAGTTCTCAACTTTTATATTAGTAAGTTTTAGATTTGTATAGGAAATTTTTTAGGTATATAAATAGGGATAGGATCAGGGGCGGATCCAGCCTCTCTCTTTTTTTGGGGGAGGGGCGGTGATATCACAAAAGTACGGTATGGCAAGCAAAAGCAAGTGGTCGACGAGGGGGGGGGGAGATGCCAGCAACATTCCCATTTTTGGTGTAAAGGTCAGGGTCGGATCTATTTTTCTGAATTCGAAGCTCTTGAGGTGGGGACGATCGCAAGAAAAAACAAGTTGTCGACGGGAGGCTGGAAGCCAGCAGCATACTCATTCTTGTTTTCCTACACTCAGAGGTCTTGGAGGAGGCGATCGCAAGAAAAAACAAGTTGTCGACGGGAGGGTGGAAGGCAAATGCATACACATTCCTAGTATAAGAGCCAGAATTGGGTTTATTTTCCTAAACATAAAACTCAGGGGGGCGATCGCAAGAAAAAACAAGTTTTCGACGGGGGGTGGGGGTGGGGGGCGGAAGCCAACAGCATACACATTCCGAGTGTAATGGTGTATTTTCCTGATATCTAAGCTCTTGAGGAGGATGATCGCCCCCCACCCCCTTGGATCCGCGCCTATATATATATATATATATATATATATATATATATATATATATATATATATATATATATATATATATATATATATATATATAGTGTACCTAAAAAATCAATACTTTTGGAGTTATTAATAATTGGAAGTAAAACTTATTTGTTCAAAATCAAAAATCAATTCGAAAGCTGAAAACTAGATCTGCAATTTACAATTAATAGACTTATCGAAAAGTTTAAATAAGTCAGTTATTTTGAGCGATAAACATTTTGCGTTTCGTGTGCACTCCGATACAGCTACATCGACTTCGTACATTGTATATATAGATAGATATAGTGGCGTGCAGAAGTGGGCGCCCGAAATGCAATTTGTTTATCGCTCAAAATAACTGCCTTTTGCAAACTTTTTGATATTTTCATTAATTGTAGATTGTAGATCTAGGTTTCAACGTTTGAATATTTTGTTACATATTGGTAATCCTTTTTGTGATTTCTGAACAACAAATTCGGTTTCAGCGGACAAAAATACATGGGAATGAGTTGTTTCTATCCTTGTACTTTGAAAAAACAATAGGAAGGTACCCCGCTGCCCGATTAATATTGAATAACAAATTTACCAATTAGAATAATTTTTTTTTAAATAGCATAAGGTCATTTCGCGTCTAGAATGACTTAGTTACTTATGGCTTCGGTAGTTCATCTAACTTAGATGTGACCAAATCACAGCCAAGTCTTAAAATATTAAAAAAAAAATTGATCAAATAAAAAAAGTTCCTAGGGAAATATTCCTTCTATCAGAAAAATCTGAATAATTTTGCTTTCTCGTACTTTTTGCTATTTTAAACGATTTACTGGCAAAAAAAGTAATTCTAGAAATCCTTTGATCAGAGTTATTGTCAGTTTTTGAATTACTACTTCAATATGTGGTGTTCTATGGGTTCCGATGCAATAATTTCACACAAATTGTGTTTTTCTGTAATAGAAAATCGTTTCGGGTTAAATTGGCGTACTGTGGACTTAATGGTGTTACTTTATGATATGGCCTTTCATAAACAAGATGTAAAGAGCTAGTTATTATAAATAGGCTTTAAAATTACTAATTTTAAGGTTGTTTAAATTTTCTAAGAGATTTATAGTTGAGTCTTACCACAATATATATTATGGTTTATTAATAACCAATAACTATGACTATGGAAATATATTTTTCTTATTGGGAACAAAAGAAAATCTCTGGTTAGTTACAGTATCAGATTTAAAATATATTTAAATATAAATATCAAAATGCATGACATGGAAATCGATTAAATTGATTGCGTCAATCGTTTCACTACATGTTAATTTGAATAACAACTCCAACAATATAATTAAATTCTAAATATATCTTGGGCATATTTTAGCGATGTGCAGGGGTTTATGATTATTTTTGGCTATTACTACTTAACAGATGAATGGAGACTGTTCATTGAATCTTCAAAGTTAAATTTAAAAGCAGTCTTACTGCATAATGGCAATGATCTATGTGCAGATATTAAAGTTATCGGGATATTGCTTGGGTTGCAGGGAGGCTACACGAAATACTGTTGTTTTTTGTGCGAGTGGGACAGCAGAGCTAGAAATCAACACTACCTAAAAAAAGAATGGCCATTGAGGACTAATTTCATTCTTGGACAAAAGAATGCTGCTGGAAACCTCCGAGTAGACCTAAATAATATCATTATACCGCTCTTGCATATACACAAGGATGTATTCGTATGTTTTGTCGATTACGAGAAGGCCTTCGACAGAGTACAGCACAGAAAACTCATAGACATTTTAAGTAACGTAGGGGTAGACGGCAGAGACGTAAGAATTATTAAAAATCTATATTGGCGGCAGAAAGCAACAGTAAGGCTAAATGGAAAACTCACAGAAGAAAGTAAAATTCTGCGAGGCGTCAGACAGGGCTGCATACTATATCCACTGCTTTTTAATATATATTCAGATAAAATCTTTAAACTGGCTACTCAAGGACAACGAATGGGAGTACAAATCAATGGAGAATATACAAATGCAATACGATATGCTGACGACACTGTTATCCTAAGCGACAAACTACAAGACCTGCAACATCTATTAAACTGTGTTAACACCGAGGGTCAAGAAATGGGGCTCAACATCAAAAAGACAAAATTTATGGTCTTTAGTAGACAACCTCATCTTAACGCTTCAATACAAATAGAAGGAAAAAGTATAGACAGGGTGACTCATTTTAAATATCTTGGATGTTATATTACCGAAAATCTAAACCCAGATAAAGAGATAAGGTGTAGAATAGAGACTGCTAGAGCAACTTTTCAAAAAATGAAACCACCTTTCTGTAATGATAATCTCAACCTAAAATTACGACAGAGAATGATAAGATCATACGTCTGGCCAGTGTTACTATATGGGGCAGAGATCTGGAAAATTAAGGCTGCCACGATTAATCGGTTGGAGGCTCTCGAAATGTGGTTACACCGGCGAATGCTGAGAATACCTTGGACAGCTAGGCAGACCAACGAAATGGTACTCAATAGGGCCGGCACAACTCGTCTACTATTAAACACTGTGAAGTGTAGAAAAATCTCATATCTTGGATATGTATTCAGAGGGGAGCGATATAGAATTCTTCAGCTAATCATGATGGGTAAAGTAGAGGGACGTAGAGGGGTAGGAAGGAGACAGGCTTCCTGGTTGAGGAATATTCGTGAATGGACAGGTATACGTAGCGCGGGGGAACTGTTCCAGCTAGCGCAGGACCGTGAAAGACTTGCCAATGTAATTGCCAACGTCAGGGGGACCTGATATGGCACTGAAAGAAGACCGCTCTTGCACATCAAATTAGGCCTCATGAAAAACTTCTTTAAAGCCATGGATAGAAATGAAGAAGGTTTTCTGTATTTAAAATCTTTGTTTCTTAGACTGAGCGATGTAAAATTAACGGAAGGAATTTTTGTAGGGCCGGATATAAGTAAGGTCATCAAGGATTCCAATTTTGTTTTTAAATTAAAAACAGAAGAAAAAAATGCATGACTTTCTTTTGTTGAAGTGGTAAAAAATTTTTTGGAAAATAGAAATGAAAACCATAAGAAGATGGTTTCGAAGCTAATACAAGATTACAAAGGCTTAGGACGTAATATGTATTTGAATGTTCATTTTCTTGATTCCCATCTAGATTTTTTCTCTGGGTGCTGTAAGCGACGAACACGGGGAGAGATTTCATCAATCATGGCAATGGAAGCAAGGCACCAAAGAAAAATTTATCTCAGTCGTGAGTCTCGAATTACTTCCTGGTATTTAACTATTCCCTTGTATTGAAGGGTCCTTCCAGTCAATACAATTGTGGAAAGTCTTTCCGTTTCTCTCTTTTTTGTAAAGATTACCACCTCGGCCTTATCTGGGTTTATTCCCAGCCCTTATCTGTCCCGGATATCGCGACCAGGGCCCAAAATTACCACTGTTATGTTACTCAATGATAGATGTCTACATGTTGGGTGTGAATTCCATTTTGCGCCTAAACGGTGTGGATTATCGACTCAAATAAAGAGCACCTTTTATAATAAGTACCATTTTACTTTAAAATTACATCATCATGGGTGAGAATAATATTTGAATTTCAGGTAAGGTGACATCTCGTGGCACAGTAGACAGAGAGTTTTGACTTTTTTGTTACATGACTTACTACCTTTATTTTACCATGTAGAGTCACAATATATAAGTTCTTTAGTATGGAACTTACGGAAATAGTTGACCATCAATTGATCGAATTAACAAATATGTTTATAGGATGGGTACAACAGATATTGCGCACTAACCTAAATGGCAAAAATTATTTAAGACACCAATAATTTTCTCCCAGCCACTTTCAGAATTGTGAAATAGAGCAGGTCGGCGAGGTAGACGACTCAAATCTGCGATGGTTGGGGAAGGGTGAATTGGCTTCTCATCACCAGCCAGACCAAGAGAATGTTCAAGCTAACTTGCACAAACTGCTCCATGGACGAGATCAAAATGAAATCAACCAGGAAAATATTGCCTAGTAAGATATTTACTTAATAGATATTCAAGACCATATAATTCCAATGAAAAACTATCTGAAATACGTCATTGATAGTTTTAAGGCTCAATTTATTATAGATTTCTTGAAGATTTTGAGAACATTTTAGTCTCGAGAAATTTTCTGTGATGAAAGAGTTCTTTTTACCAAAGGATCAACATAACACACATTATCCAGCTAGTATAGGCAATCACCTGCCTCCCCACACTATATCACCTCTTGCTTGACCGCATCTATGCACATTGTGAACAAAATAACATCATCGCAACTCCACAAAGAGGATGCCCCAGGAGAGCAATGGGATTCAAGGGACAATTGATTGTTGACTCTGTCATATGTAACCAAGCCTCTATCAACCGAAGAAACCTCTGTGCTGCCTACGTGGATTATAAGAAGGTCTTCGACTCAGTACCACATGCGTGACTCAAAACTATATTGGGAATATGTGGGGTCGGTAATCATTTCGTTTCCTTTTTAGAATGCATTATGTTAACCTGAAGAACTAGGATCCAAGTGCAAGTGACATCCAGCGATACTATCGAAATTAATACATTAGGAAGGTGTGTGTAAATATCTTACATGTTGGACAATGAGTACTACAACCAAACTTTGAAAGAATTGCACTAGGAATCAACGAATAAATGTAAGAGAGTGTTACGCTACTGGTGACAGTTCGAATATCTGTCATATTTTCCATAAAAAAAATCCAGATTTGTAATACAGAATTCCAAATATAAAAGAACCTACAGATCGGAGTTCCAAATTGTTTATTTTTCTAATTATGCAACGTAGTTCAAAAACTACTAATGAACTGAAAATCAATGACATTTTACTGGTACTTATGTATATATATATATATATATATATATATATATATATATATATATATATATATATATATACATATATATATATATATATATATATATATATATATATATTTCTAATATTTTCTTGGGTATAGGTTTTTCCATTAGAGAAACAAAGGACAACAATTTTTCTTGACGTTTCGCTCTACATAGTGAGCTTCTTCAAAAGAGCTGGTATATTTATTTCACATCTACAAAATTACAAAGTTTTTTTATAATAAACATATATCACAGTAATACAACATTTACATTTTTAATTTAATTAAAATTAATGAAAATAAAACAGATTTTAAAATAGTCTTAAAGTTTAAAATTTTAAAACCAATACAACAGGTTAAAATAGGTTAAAATTGTGAAAATTATAAAATAGTACATACCTTGAAAGTATTTTTGTGTGTAAGTTAAAACTAAAATTCAGTTATGATACTTTGTATGCAATTTCTATGGATGGATTTATTTTTATAAAAAGCAAAAAATAGGAAAAAAGATTATTATTTATTTTTTAATAACGTTCTTTCGTTTGTATGAGTGTATATGAAATCGTTCCAAGCATCATTACTAATATTTATTATAGAGTCGCTTCAAGTATGTTTTATTAAAATATCAAAATTATGGTATATCTGACTTAAGTTTTTGACATCTTGCTTGTCATTGACAACATTTTTATCTTTTTTTATGTGTATCATTTCTTTGGTGACTAATTTATGATAATTTCTATCAGTATTTAAAATATGGGTGTTTTTAAAATCAAGTTCATGCTTAGATGTTTGTTCATGTTTATGTAAGGATGTCGATGCATTTTTAGTATACTTGTGTCCATTCACTCTATTTTCAATATATTGTGTCGTCATGCCAATGTATTTCTTAGGACAGTTTAGGCATGGAATTGCATATATTACGTTAGATCTTTTTTTGGCGGGAATTTTGCTTTTTAATTTAGTATAAAATGATCCTAGTAAATTGTTCGCCTTCTGGCATTGGCATTGGCATGGCATTGGCATGACGACACAATATATTGAAAATAGAATGAATGGACACAAGTATACTAAAAACGCATCGACAACCTTACATAAACATGAACAAACATCTAAGCGTGAATTTGATTTTAAAAACACCCATATTTTAGATACTGACAGAAATTATCATAAATTAGTCATCAAAGAAATGATACACATAAAAAAAGATAAAAATGTTGTAAATGACAAGCAAGATGTCAAAAACTTAAGTCAGATATACCATAATTCGATATTTTAATAAAACATACTTGAAGCGACTCTATAATAAATATTAGTAATGATTCTTGGGACGATTTCATACACACCCATACAAACGAAAGAACGTTATTAAAAAATAAATAATAATCTTTTTTCCTATTTTTTGCTTTTTATAAAAAGAAATCCATCCATAGCAATTGCATACAAAGTATCATAACTGAATTTTAGTTTTAATTTACACACAAAACTACTTTCAAGGTATGTACTATTTTATAATTTTCACAATTTTGACCTATTTTAACCTGTTGTATTGGTTTTAAAATTTTAAACTTTAAGATTATTTTAAAATCTGCTTTATTTTTATTAATTTTAATTAAATTAAAAATGTAAATGTTGTATTACTGTGATATATGTTTATTATTAAAAAACTTTGTAATTTTGTAGATATAAAATAAATATACCAGCTCTTTTGAAGAAGCTCATTATGTAGAGCGAAACGTCAAGAAAAATTGTTGTCCTTTGTTTCTCTAATGGAAAAATCTATACCCAAAAAATATTAGAAAAAATATTTAACAAAAGGTTTAAGATACAAAAATAAATTATATATATATATATATATATATATATATATATATATATATATATATATATATATATATATATATATAACTAATCTAAAATAAAATTCACATGAATTCATGTACTGCGCATATCTTTAAAAAAAATCTCTAAAATAATCTTCAGTAAGTTCCCCAAAATATATAACTTCTGTCATGTCATATAAAAATATAATCGTCTCATTTTTTAATACAAACCAAGACCCACTTCTAATTTCTCCTGTATACAAAACTCATCCATTCACTTACTGTTCTTCTTCTTCTTAACTAATCTGCTTGTCGAATCTAAGATGGCGGACACGTGCCCTACCGGAAGCGGCCGTTGCGCGCCACTGCTCGACCGTAGAAAATTGGATCCCCCGGCCCCCTCGCGCTCCCCATTCAAGACAACAGAGGAAATTATGATTTTTTCAGAGCAATGTATTTTAAATCACGCACATCCGACTTTAATGGTACTATGTTGGGTTTGGTGCCTTATTGGGTTCAGGGACACTCGAAATGAATGGAATAAAATTTAATATGTTGACAATAAAATATCTGTTTATAAAATATGTATGAAAATAATTAAAATGTTCTTTTTATAAGTAACAGAAACATATTTATAGATACAAAAAAAAAAGGATTTAATAGTATATAGCTTTTGAATAAAACCAGAAACAAAATTTTTATAAAAAAATTGAACCGATTTCCGAAAAACGACTTTTACCTTTAAAGTCTCGAATTTTATTTTGCAAACATATTTTTATTAATAATTAAGAACGAAAAATCTGTTTATTCTTTCCCTTTAATTCTAAAACTATTGTTTCTACCTAAAAATGTATTTTTACAAAGTTATAGACAATAAAAAAATCTTTGAAATGCTTTTTTGTTTATCAAAATTCAGTGATTATCGAGATATTTACAAAAAACGTTAAAAAATGGTCTGTTCTGTTATTGTTAATAACTTTGCAAAATATTGTTGAAGTCTTAAGCGAACCTATGGATAATATATAATTAGTGATACAATAAATTTTTTATAAAAAATTGAACCGGCTTCTAAAAATGCGCTAAAAAGTGAAAAATAACTATAAATTTTTATATGAAATTTAAATTTTTGAAGTCGGCGCCTAACTATTACCTGATAAAATGTGATTCGCATAAACAGATTAAAAACGCTTTATTTGTAATTGCTTTCTTTTTTTAATTTGTATATATTAGTAGTTATTTGTTTCACTTCGAAATAATTTAGCGCCGACTTCAAAAAGTTCATATAAAATTTATAGTTATTTTTCACTTTTTAACGCACTTTTAGAAGTCGTACTAAAGTCTAATCGGCATTAGTGTACCTCGCAATGACTCCAAGGTGGCAAATAGTACCCATTTTATCCAAATTTGTATATCACCCTAAAATGAATCACTAAAAATTATTTGATTCTTAAAGTTCTCCAAATACCAGTGAAATTGTGTCTAACAAATGTTTAGTCTGTCATAGTAAATCCACTATCTTAAATTTCAAATAAATTGGTAATATAGGCCCTAAAACCTTCCAATATCGATATATAAAGTACTTGAGACGTAAATTTCTTAGCCCGATATATTTTATACTGCATATGGAGTTTGTATATACTCCAAAAACCCCGCAATATCACTTTTAGACAAAATCGGAAAATGTAAAATTTTCTGTCCTTCATGTTGTATTTGATCAATGTAATAGTTGTAAAAAATTTACTTAGTATTCGTAATACACGACTCCGAAAAGCCCCTAATACCAAACCTGAAAAAAGCGAATAAGATAAAATTTTCAACCCACTATATTGGATCCGCCATACTGAATTTGAAAAAAAATTATTTTAACGTCTTAATCTAATCTAAATCTAAACCCTTCAAAGACCCGTAGTACCAATTTTGGATGAAATCTGGAAATTTCAAATTTCTAGACCGTCATTTTGCATCTGACATATTAGATTTTCTTAAAATAATATTAAATTCGGCTATATTGGAGTCGCTATATTGAATCCTGGAAAAATACTTTTAAATTCATAATTTACACTCTCAAGAACCCCTTATATCAGTTTTGGAGAAAATCGAAAAAAATTAAATTTTTAGGACGCTATATTAAATTCTCCAGATTGAGTTTTTCAAAAAATATTTTGAAATTCGTAATTAACATTAACAAAAATCCCCCAATGCTGATTTTAGACCAAATCGATAATATGTAAAATCTTTAATCCGCCATCTTGGATCCGCAATATTTATTTTTGTTAAATAACTTCTGATTCGTAATTGGCAGTCTCAAAACCTCACTCATATCAATTTTGAAAGAAATCGGATAAAATTAATTTTTATCCGTCATATTAGATACGCCATTTTGAATTTTTTAAAAATAATTTTATATTCGTTATGTGCGACCCCGAAAACTGCCCCGTACTCATTTTTGGAGAAAATTGGACAAACTTGATTATTTTGGCCGCCATATTGGATCCGCCATATTGAATTAAAAAAAAATATCTTGTATTCGTTATGTGCAACTTCGAAAAATCCCTCACACCAATTCTGGAAAAAATCGCACAAAATTAATTTTTTTGTCCGCCATATTGGATCCGCCATATTGAATTTTTAAAAAATAGTTCTAGATTTGTTGTGTACGACCCCGAAAATTCTTCTATACCAATTTTGAAGAAAATCGTACAAAATTAATTTTTTTGGTCGCCATATTGTCAGCGCCATCTTGGATTTTACTACATAAATTTCGTTCAAGAAAATATGGGACCATTGCAGCAACTTCCTGAACATAACGTAAAAAATTTCATTCAAATTGGTGCAGCCGTTCCGAAGTAATCGGTGTACATACATAAAATAAAAATGCATAGTCGACGAATTGAGAACCTCCTTTTAAAAGTCGATTAAAAATGGATACTTTAAAAAATACGATTCTCTTCGACCAATAGAAGCCGAGAAAGATTTTTTCCTAAAAATCGCTGCATCATTGTTTTTTTAACCTTAAAAGCTGAAATTTGGCTTGTCCTCAGTGAAAGCCTTAAACTACAGAATAAAATATGTTTTTTTTGCGATAGATGTAAAGTTGTTTAGATAAAAGTTGGTCAAATCCATTTTCCTTTTGTAATTGTTAATAGAAAAATGTTTGCCGAACAAAATTCGGGAAGAATGATTTCCAGAAAGAAAAATTCCATTTCCATTTATTTTTTTTTTAAATGTAATATTCCTGAGCTAAACCTTGCTATTTAAAATTTAATAAGAAATACCATACGTAATAAATGATTATAATTTTTTTTAAAGTTTTATCAAAAGTAAGCCATTTCCACTTGACATATTTTAAACCTTCTCAAAAGAGCAATAAAAGTATTGTAGTAGTAGCCATAATATAATGACCATAACCCTCGACTTTTCCTATTGAATCACAATCCCCACTACAATTTACAATAGCTCTTTTTTAAATCATCTTTCAAAAATGAATTAAAAATATTTTTTAAAGATTCGTAAGACGTTTTATTATAAGACTTCAGTACCTATTAAAAAGTTAAAAAATAATGTGCTACTTAGCAGAAAGGAGTTTATTTTTGTTATAAACCGTAAGAAATTGTTCGGCGCGACAAAAAATCATAATTTTAACAAATCGCTTGTTGAAAAGTACCTAAACTTTCTCTATGCATAAAATTAAAAAGTACATAAAAAAATTTGTATTATTCTTTTATATTATCGAACAGAAATAATAAATAATTTTTAATAGTTTAAATAACTTTCAAATATGTAAAAAATCTTTACGTATAATAAATGTTCATAGCAATACAATATGGTGTTGTAAATTAGGCACTGCCTCCATCGACTTCAAATATTTCAGAATTATCGGCGATCTAGCACGACCTGCCTTTAGTGACAAATAGAAGAATGGTGGCTTTTTGCAATGACAGTTGACAGGTAAGGATAAATGCCCACTTGAGTGGATTTGTGGCAAACAATTGACAAAGAAATCACGAGGATATTGACCATTATAATTATATATTTTTTCTTTTCTTTGGTAATATATTTTCCAATTAGTTTACTGTTCTCTTTTAAGATTTTTTTACTAATTTATACGATTTTATTGGCATGTACGAAGATTCAATAAAAAGCTTGCTGTTTCCACTAGAGATGGCGCTCGCAGCACCATTTTGACTATGCCACCATAACACCTCATCTTACGCATTACATGAGTGTTTGAGTGAACTGTTTGGTGTTGTTTGTATTTTGCGATTTTAAAGTTTTATTGTTTCCAAAATATGGTAAAGCCTGAAATGATTTATTTGTTTTTCAAACATTTATCTCCTAAATAGATTATGGTAGAATCGGACGCTACATTGGAGGTGTCTGGTCCTTTATTTACAACTATAGACACGTAGGTTGTGAGTTTCAAACATGATCGTACGAGTATTTTAGGTGCTGGAAGACTAAAAACCATAACCGAAGAAGTCGTTTGAAATTCCACGAAAGCGTTATTTATGGCCGCTGACTGACACTGACTGAGATTGTTGACATATCAAGAGAAAGGGGACATCAAATTCTTATCGACGTCTTAGTGATGAAAAAATTGTTAGCAAGGTGGATGCTGGGTTCATTGATTTTGGATCAACAGCTGCAACGTAGGACCGTTTCATAACAATACTTGCCTTTCTACGAGACCAACGTCACAGGTCACAACCATACGCCCGAGACTAACGCCAAAAAAGGCTAAGAGTGTCTTAAGTGTAACGATGGTCATGGCTACCATTTTGTGGAATGCTTAGAAATACTTTCAGTAGATCATCTTGAAAAGAGCGAATCTTACACTATCCTTTTCGACCAAACACAAAAATCAAGGAAGAATAGGTTAGGTCGGGAGAAGACCTGTGTTTTATAGTGACAGCGTTTCAAAGCATAAAGCTCATGTCATGGCGAAAGTCAAAATGCATGAACTGAAGTTAAATGTCGTGGTATATGCGCTATATCCAACTGTGTCCTTTTGGACTTCTCAAACCTCAAAAAATTTCTTTCTGTGAAGTATCACACCGATTATGTAGAAAAATAAAATAAATGAATGTAATAATATTCGTGTTTTTCTTATCAGATTGTAGATTGTGAATGAGTTGTTAAGGCTTTTCTTGGCTCTTCTTAAACACATCCACTTATAAGATCTTAGGTAGGTTACCTCAATATTTAGACTTGTTTCGAAGATGGATTTATGAATTTCTTCGATTGTTTGAGACCTGATTTTGTTTCCAGCTCCAGAGCTCCTCTTTTTGTGGCTTTTTGATAATCCACAGAAAAGTTCCAGGTCGAGAGAAGGAGTTTTTGTCCCCTCTTTTACGATGATATCCGCATCTTATCGGGGATACTCTGTTATGAATATACTAGATACATTTATACTAGAACCAGAGGATAATCGATACAATAAGTACTCCATCTATTTAAAAATTCAAGCATAAATTAGTTAAGATTTCTATGACCTCGACTAGCGTTATAGATAATGGATTTCAACGAGAATTACTTTCACACCACACCATAGGCGTTCGTGTTTTGTTAGGACTAATTAGATAATATTAATATAATTATGTGACTGGCTTTATTTGTTTTAGAAACAATATAGATTTAATTTTATTAATTATTTAGTTTTACTACGTCACACCACAATTAATAATTATTTTAAAATAGATGAATTTGGGGATATTTTTTTTTTTCAAATATACTTGCTTCAAACGTTAGGTTGCTTATTTTATTGTAATTTTTGTCCATTTTCGGATAAAATTGTAAAAATTGCCCTTGTTCCACTTTGGCAATATTAGAAAACTACGCTGATTTTATATTTTAAAAAATCTATGGTTTTTGGTTAATCTGTTTTGTTGGCAGAATTGTTTCTAGAACCATTTTATTTAAATTCGATTTTAAAGGTTTTTAAACTTGAGAATTGCGATTTAAAAGAATCCAAATAAAATGACTGTAATGACAGTTATGCCAAAAACGAAAGAAAAAAATTTAAAGTTTTGTGGCGGTGACTAAGATTTCGAATTTCTTGCCTTAAACTTAAAGACAATGATCATATGATTTTTACAATTTTAACACAAAAGTGAATAAACGTCCCTCTGTATCTCGAAAACTATTAACTTTTGGAATTTGCGCCCATAGGAACTTTTGATCAGGACATTTAGACCTACAATATACTGAATTTTTAACGAATTTGACCGGGATCCAATTTCCATTTGGTTGGTGCGGGCGCAACTCATCCCTCTGTATCTCGAAAACTATTAACTTTTGGACTTTGTGCTCATAGGAACTTTTAATCAGGACATCTAGACCTACAACATACTGAATTTTCAACGAATTTGACTGGGATCCAATTTCCATTTGGTTGGTGCGGGCGCAACTCATCCCTCTGTATCTCAAAAACTATTAACTTTTGGACTTTATGCTCATAGGAACTTTTGATCAGGACATCTAGACCTACAACATACTGAATTTTTAACGAATTTGACCGGGATCCAATTTCCATTTGGTTGGTGCGGGCGCAACTCATCCCTCTGTATCTCAAAAACTATTAACTTTTGGACTTTATGCTCATAGGAACTTTTGATCAGGATATCTAGACCTACAACATACTGAATTTTCAACGAATTTGACCGGGATCCAATTTCCATTTGGTTGGTGCGGGCGCAATTCATCCCTCTGTATCTCGAAAACTATTAACTTTTGGACTTAGTGCTCATAGGAACTTTTGATCAGGACATCTAGACCTACAACATACTGAATTTTCAACGAATTTTACCGGGATCTAATTTCCATTTGGTTGGTGCAGGGTCGTTTGTTCCCATTTTTAAAAATGACGTAAGTAAAACATAATAAATTTTTGAAATTCAACCTTAATGAAAGTAGAACGGTGGTAAGTAATTTTCTTGATGAATGGGTTGTTTATGTAGATTCGGTGACGTTGGAGAGATAAAATTCTCCAAAAAAACTCAACTAAAAATAAATAAACACATGTCTCATCATTATTTAAAAAAAAATAAATAAACACATATCTCACCATTATTAAAAATTAAATTTTACTAAGAATAACACATAAAGATCTAACCTATCTCAAATCGAACCTAAAAATGTGAAACTTTCATTATTTTTATTAACCGACTTCTAAAAGAAGGAGGTACTCAATTCGTCGACTATGTATTTTTTTTTCTTATGTATGTACACCGATTACTCCGGAACGGCTGCACTTTACGTTATATTCAGGAAGTTGTTGTGGTGGTCCCATATTTTTTTGGACGAAATTGGTGCAGTAAAATCCAAAATGGTGCTTACAATATGGCGGCCAAAAAAAATTAATTTTCAGGGTTGTACCCAACGAATCTAAAATTATTTAAAAAAAATTCAATATGGCGAATCCAATATGGCGGACAAAAAATCAATTTTGTCCGATTTTCACCAAAATTGGTACGGAAGAGTTTTCGGGGTCACACATAACGAATCTCAAATTATTTTATTACGGTTCAATTTTTTTATAAAAATTTTATTACTGGTAAAAATTCTAGGATATAAGTGTTACAGAGGGAATTAAAAAATACAAATTTGCGGACTTAAAGATAAGTTTTTTATAAACAAAGTAATAGGAACTACCAGTATATTTTCATTAACAATCGTATGCTATTTTATCGTTGTTTCTTCTTAAAAACTTTAAACGCGGTTAATCTACGCTGGCATTCTCTTTCTAGGTAAACCTTATTCTATAGCAAACTTAACTAAACTTTTCTTAAATCCCAAGTCGCCAATTAAACGAAAAACGGACCCAAAACTTGTGTAATTATGAACATACGAATCCAAGTCTCATAAAAGTATTTTATAGAGTTGAACTAGTTGCAGGAAGAGGTTCATAAACTCGGTGCGGGGCGTGTGAAGCCACCGTGGCACGAGCCATGAGCCGGAACAGAGTGCCACGCATATCCTGGAGCACGTGCTGCTATCAGTGCCGGAGAAAAAAAAAATAGTTTTTTTAAGATTGTTAGATTCATAGATATATTACTTGATAATACAAAGTATCGGCACGCTTGAAAAATGCATTATGTTAAACAGATTTTTTAACAATAAATTCTTGCACCACAGGAAAATAACATAATTGTAATTTTGCATATTATAATAATCCCTAGTTTTGGTAGGCAACGGTTTTTACAGTAAAAATATAATCTTTTTTTGTGGAGTATGTTTAGATAATAAAATTTTTATAAAAAAATTGAATCGACTTCTAAAAGTGGGCTAAAAAGTGAAAAATAACTATAAATTTTTATGTAAAATTGAACTTTTTGAAGTTGGCGCCAAGATAATACCTGACAAAATGTGATTCGCATAAACAGAATAAAAATACTTTATTTGTAATTGCTTTCTTACTATAACTTGTATGTATTAGTAGCTATTTATTTCATTTAGACATACTTTAGCGCCGACTTCAAAAAGTTCAATTTCACATAAAAATTTATAGTTATTTTTCACTTTTTAGCGCACTTTTAGAAGTAAATTCAATTTTTTTATAAAAATTTTATTTTTCGATTTTTAGTTTTAGAATTCATTATGATATCCATAAATTATTTGAACTAAGCACTAATCGAGATTAGTGTACCTCGCAGTGACTCCAAGGTGGCAAAAAAGTACCCATTTTATCCAAAGTTGTAAATCACTCTAAAATGAACCACTAAAAATTCTTTGGTTCTTAGAGTTCTCCAAATACCAGTAAAATTGTGTCAAACAAATATTTAGTCTGTCATAGTAAATTCACTATCTTAAATTTCAAATTAATTTTAGATTGGTAATATAAACCCCAAAACCTTCCAAAATAAATATTTAAAGAAACTGAAATGTAAATTTCTTAACGCGATATATTTTATACTGCATATTGAGTTTGTATACGCCTCAAGAACCCCACAATATCAATTTTAGACAAAATCGGAATATGTAAATTTTTCTGTCCCTCATATTGTATCTTATCAACCTAATCGTAAAAAAATAACTTGATATTCGTAATACACGACCCCGAAAACCCTCTAATACCAAATCTGAAAAAATGCGAATAAGGTAAAATTTTCAAACCACCATATTGCATCCGCTATATTGAATTTCAAAAAAATTATTTGAAGTCTTAATCTAATCTAAATCTGAACCCTTCAAAGCCCCCTAGTATCAATTTTGGATGAAATCCGGAAATTTAAAATTTCTAGACTTATATTCGCTATTTACATCCTCAAAAGCAAGTCAGTCCCACCTTTGAACAAAATCGAAAAATGTAAAATTTTTAGTCCGCTACATTGGATTTGCCATATTGAATCCTGAAGAAATACTTTTAAATTGATAATTTATACCCTCAAGAACCCCCTATATCAGTTTGGGAGAAAATTGAAAAATGTAAAATTTTCAGGACACCATATTAAATCTGCCAGATTAAGTTTTTCAAAAAATATTTTAAATTCCTAATTAGCACTAAAAAAATACCCCAATACTGATTTTAGACAAAATCGGGAGATTTTTTCAGATTTGTAATGTGCGATCCCAAAAACTCCCCAATATCAATTTTGAAAAAATCAGACAAAATTAATATTTTATCCGCCATATTGGATCCGCCATATTGAATTTTTTAAAAATAATTTTAGATTACTTATGTGCGACTCCGAAAATTCCCTCGTACCAATTTTGGAGAAAGTCAGACAAAATTGATTTTTTTGTCCGCCATATTGGATCCACCATATTGAATTTTTAAAAAATAATTTCAGATTCGTTGTGTACGACCCCAAAAATTCCCCCATACCAATTTTGGAGAAAATCGGACTAAATTAATTTTTTTGGCCGCCATATTGTCAGCGCCATTTTGGATATTACTGCACCAATTTCGTCCAAAAAAATATGGGACCACCGCAGCAACTTCCTGAACATAACGTAAAAAATTTTATTAAAATCGGTGCCGCCGTTCCGGAGTAATCGGTGTAGATACATAAAAAAAATATACATACTCGACGAATTGAAAACCTCCTTCTTTTAGAAGTCGGTTAAAAATAGGAATATTACAGTATTACCCTATTATTCTAAATTGGGTAATTGAACTCATGTGATTGTATCATATCGACATTAAGTAAAGAGTATTATTACTACCGCTTTAGGTCTGATTTTTACGGTATACGTAACATCCAATGAAAAATGAGTTGTCATAATTATATTTTCGTTTTCCTCTTTACAAATTAGAATAATTATGTTGCTTGCTTGCTTGCCCTTTGGGTATAAAAAATATTTTGATATGACGTCTTCATATCAAAAAAATCACATTCATTCCATAGTTGGTGCAGTTTCTGCCTTATTTATTGAAAAACAGAATTAAAACTTTATATTGAAATTTTTGGAGACGTAAAAGGACACTGATTCGCTATAATACTTTTCTTTTAACATAGCGTATTGATTCTGGCACTCAGGTAGATGTCGTTGACATAAATTATTCCAAAACGTTTGATCGACTTGGTCACGGTGTTTTACTTTCCAAATTGTCTGATTTTCGTTTTAATGACAATCTTATTAGATTTTTTGAAAGCTACCTGTTAAACCACTCTCACCATGTTGAATAGCGTAGTTATAGATCTAGTAATTTTGTAGTAACGTCGGGCGTTCCTCAAGGGTCTGTTTTGGGTCTCTTACTTTTTAACATTTTTATTAACGATATCACACGTGGATTGAATAACAGCTGCCTACTTTATGCAGACGATTTAAAGACATTCCGGGACATATGGAATCCTGGTGATTGCTTGAGCCTTGGCAACTCATTTGCTCGTGAAAGTTCATTTTCATGTTCCGGGGATAACTAGACCTCCAGTATTTGCCAAAACCAAGAACTAATGTATTACAATTCTCCCCATTATACTCGATGTGTCCCCTTTATGATCGCCTGAAAGACAAATTTGATATATTTTACTGCAATTATTCTGTTGTCAAAGCGTTTATTTACAATTTTCCGAGATTGATCTATAGACTATGTTACACTTATTGTACTGTCTGTATTATGTATATAATTTTAGGATTTATGTAACTCTGTTCTTTTTCCTGTCTAATAATAGGGACTCTGGTCCCGTAGGGTAGTGTGAAGAATAAAAAAAAAATCATTAACCAAGATCTGTATGTTTCTGGTAGATTTATATTGTTTCAGAAAGTTTGACTTCATTTTCTTTTACCATTCAAAATAAAACTAGCCTTTTTCGTTTTTTTTTTTTGAATTTGAAAACTTCAAGTTTTGGCATTTTATCTGATGCCATTGTCAAAAGAGACAATTCGGAGTAAAAATTAGGTAAAACTGTCAAAAAGTATTGTTAACAAAATAACTGTTATTAAAAGATATTGAGAAAATAAGGGGCAAAAATTCCTTGCCTCAGCAGGGAGGTCCGGAGCTGGGAACAAAATCAGTTAAAATTCAGATGGAATTATACGCCTGGTCTCAAACAAGAGAAGAAAGTGATTAACCCAACGCCAAAGAAAGCAAGAATGCATCTCAATATTCCAAAAAGAGATATTCAGGTAATAATGAAGCTCTCAAAAAGTTTAGGGCGAGATTTTCCTTTCTGTGATCGTGTAGTCAAAACAGTAGAAAACCGCTATGCAAATGCCTGGCACTGTTATGCAAGACACTTAAATTTCTGGAAAGTGTCATCTTGATGCCCGAAGAAATAAAACACCTTCACCTCCCCCCTCTCACCTTCGCCCAGAAAAATAATAGACTTCGTAAAAAGTCTAAATAACATACAAAAGATTTTAGAGGTCTAGATGTTGTAGATGGGCGAGAAAAGCCTTAACGACCCACTCACAATCTACAGACTACAACAAAGTTTAATAAGAGGAAAATATGTTACTACATTTCTATTCTTTCCTGTTCCTCAATTATTATGTTTAAAATATTTCATACTCGGGATTTATAAAAGGAAAATTTTATTTTATTGTTCAAAAAATTGTGATGGAATATTAATTATTTTAAAAAGTGTCTAAAGTAGTAAAATTATGTTTTTAGCCCATTTTATTACTTAGAAGTACTTTTGAAAGACTTAATATGAAACAACGGAGAGTATGAAAATTCAGACCTGCAAATAGGAAAGACTAGGAAAGCACAAAACCAATTGCAAAAACGTTCCAACTGTCTTTAAATACAATAAAAAAAAGATGTATTAAAAGGCACTTGCTACATGCTTAAACAAGTGCATTAAAATCTATTTTAGTTTATGGTGCGTTGATTCGGAAAAGAAGTATTTTCGATCATTTCCAACAAATTTTTGATGCGTTAAACATGCATTTAGTGCAATTTTCAAAACTCCAAGGGACGGAAATCGTTCATTTTTTCTTATCTAGCGCGATTCACAAAAAAACGTTATTCTTTTGATCATTTAATTTTGTTTCATTCATTCGTGAAACGAATTTTTCATCTTTCTAATAACGTCTTGGTGAAATACTTCATATGATATTTACTAATATACAATATCTGACATATGTCACATATTAATTTTTGCAAGTAATATTGGATATAGCGTTATGTGTCCTGTGATTAACTAAATCTATCCTGCCCTTCTCCGTCTGACATTCTCTGCAGACAAGAATCTATATAACATTATAGATCCCAGCTCGATTTAGCATTGATTCGGCCAGATTTACATCTGCTATTTTGAGGTTGATTTTCTTTTTTGGGCTTTAATTAATTAATTTATCTTACCTTGATCGGCTAACCCAGTTGTTATGATTGGTTTTACCGCTATTTGTTAATTACCTCACCTTACCGGATCTTGTTGTCTTTAACTTTACTTAATAATAGATCATCATATAGTTTCATTCTGACTATAGAATGTTACCTACTGAATTTATCATCGTCGGTTAATTTTTGAGAAAATTACCCTCTTTCTGAAGGAGAGGGGGAGTTGCCTGCGACATTGTAATTGTTCTCTAATATTTATTTGTAATAGCTCCAGCAATGCGAATAGAATCATTTATGCCCTAATACCTTAACCTGATCTAACTTTAAAACTGGTCACAGTAGAGAGGTTGCATTGACAACTGCAATAAGTTAATCAAATTTTGAAACTTCAAGATCTAAGATTACAAGAATCGTTTTTCCTTATTCTTAAACCGGTAAAAGTAGACAATTTTATTTACTGACCAACTAGAAGGTCTATCTTTCATACCAACTAGATCTGTTCTTAAATTCAGAATATGTGATATTGGTATGGTGTTTATAAAGGTCACTATCGTGCTTTATTTGCATTTTCAGTCCAGAATTGAGATTGATTAGGTTTCAGAAAGGGTGATCCTTTAATATCAATAGTAATTCTCTAAAGAGGATGATTATCGCATAGTACGTACCAAGATGAAATGTTAGCAGTGATTCTCGGACATCGGACCGTACGTGATGAAAGTGTGAACGAGCCACACATTGAGGTTGAAATAATCGATTCTTTTTTCAAGGTCATTGAAAATATTTCTTCACTAATGCAGCATAGCGTGAAATGAATTTAATCCTCTTCGTCGATCTTATATTTTGTCTAAATAAACAACTAAACACGTCCACAAATATATACAAACGCTGGTTCGCATGCGCACATGCCTACAGGAATACTTACTCTCACACGAATGCGTATCCTTCATATTTATATAAATCGACTTAGACAAGCACTTGTTCATCTACACAAAGGGATAAAACATCCATCACGTCTACACTGTTGATCCTGAATCGTGCACAGAACGGGTAGTTCGAGATAACTTTGACGTCCCCTATCTTAAAAACTTCGTATCCATTGAAACTTTTAATCTACACTACAAAAACTACTTATTTTCGTATTTTAAGCTTATTTGGCAGAAAGTTTTCTTCTATTCGTTTTGTGTGGATCCTTTAAAGAACTGACGTTTATGTACCGGGTGAGTCAACGATTGGATGAAGTAAGTTTGTGCCTTTTCGGTGAAATTTACAAAGAAACTATATTTATTGTTTGATACAGTTTATTTTTACGCAAATTTTAAAAATATTTAGGACTCTACAGGGTGAGCCAAAAAACTAGGACAGCATAAAGTTGTATTTTTTTAAATAGAACACCCTATATACGAATCGTATTTTCGATTTAGCTTATAATTTTAAATCTTTTTTATTAAGGGTTTACTATAATAAAACTTTATAGTTTCTGAGATAATTAAGTTTAAAGAAAAAAAGTCACATTTTCAAGCATCAATTCAATCCTAAATAACGTTTTCAATTTTGTGACAAATATATTCAAATTTGGAATTTAGCAAGGCCAAGGATAAGTTAACATAATTTTTACCTAATATTTGCAATAAAAGCTACAGGGTGTTGAACACATTGGCTCAAATTTGAACAAGTTTAAATGAATAAATATCTTTTTTTTTAAATGGTACACCCTGTATATTTTTATATTATTTAATAGAGTAATAAAAACCCTAAAAGTTTTATTCAATATATCCTATACCTATTTATAATAGTTTTTGAGATATTTCAGTTTTTCTTATTTTCCATACTTTTTTACAGAAATAGTCTTCATTATCATAGTAGCCATGTAAAATAATAAAAAGAAACTACAGAAACAAACAGAATGTGGTTAAATATGATGAAATACATTATTCGTTATATTAGAACGGCAATAGTTTAATTAAACATAATGTGAAAAAATTAACACAATAATAACAACAAGGCAAATACATATTTACTTTTATACTAAATTGAAACAAAAAAATTACCTATTAAATACTGAGATTAATTATTTCTTTTTAATAAGTGTTCGAATAAACGACCCTCTTGTGCAATGCACAAATTTAGTCTTTTTTGCAGATTTTCTCAGACCCTGGACAAATTAGTGGCGTTATTGTTCTACAGGTATCCCTAATCCTGTTCATTAAAAAAGTGGGGTCCAATAATTCGATTATGATGAATACCACACCAAACATTTAATGACCAGTGGTTTTGATGTTACCTATATTTCTTGGTAGTACGATTAGCGGTGGATTGTGATGTTTCACATAATGCTGCTAACTGACGGCTACCAATATAAGGATTTTCCTGAACATTTAACAATACTTGCAGTTCTTTTTCTTCATTAGTTACTGGTTTGTTGACCACTTTACGTTTTGGATAATCAACAGTACCAGAAGAATCAAATCTTTGCATTAAGTTTTGAAAAGTATGGGTATTAGGCTGGCGTCGATCAGGATACTTCATTTTGTAAATTCTTTGAGCAAGAAGGCAATTTTTTTGTGCCTCTCCTATTGTATAAATCATATCTATTAACTCATTCTTTGGAAAATTCATTTTACAGTATAAGATGAATGCAAAAAAAACCAAACTACACTACATAAAAACCAAAAGAAGCGATTGCGGTTATAAATTTGACACACAGAAAAATGTTCTTTTACATTGTTTTTGCCATGGCTACTATGATAATGAAGACTATTTCTGTAAAAAAGTATGGAAAATAAGAAAAACTGAAATATCTCAAAAACTATTATAAATAGGTATAGGATATATTGAACAAAACTTTTAGGGTTTTATTACTCTATTAAATAACATGAAAATATACAGGGTGTACTATTTAAAAAAAAAAGATATTTATTCATTTAAACTTGTTTAAATTTGAGCCGATGTGTTCAACACCCTGTAGCTTTTATTGCAAATATTAGGTAAAAATTATGTTAACTTGTCCTTGGCCTTGCTAAATTCCAAATTTGAATATATTTGTCATTAAATTGAAAATGTTATTTAGGATTGAATTGATGCTTGAAAATGTGACTTTTTTTCTTTAAACTTAATTATCTCAGAAACTATAAAGTTTTGTTTATAGTAAACGCTTAATAAAAAAGATTTAAAATTATAAGCTAAATCGAAAATACGATTCGTATATAGGGTGTTCTATTTAAAAAAATACAACTTTATGCTGTCCTAGTTTTTTGGCTCACCCTGTAGAGTCCTAAATATTTTTAAAATCTGCGTAAAAATAAACTGTATCAAACAATAAATATAGTTTTTTTGTAAATTTCACCGAAAAGGCACAAACTTACTTCATCCAATCGTTGACTCGCCCTGTACACTGCAAAAAGGAAATGAATTACATTTAATGTAGAATGGACATTAAATTTGCATTAAATTTAAGGTGATTTTTAACAGTGTAACCTTTGTCCCTAATAAACTGAGATAATAATTTTATTAAAGATAACGTAGTAAACTCGATTTTTACTTAAAAAAAGTTTCAATTAAAATGGAATTTTTAAGTAAAAATCGCTTTTTACTACGTTATATTTAGTGATATGGAGTTCCACCAAGTATGAGCACACTCAATACAATAATTGTACCCAATTATTTTCATCTAAATTATAAAAACTTCTTTTTACAGCTATAAACAAAAAAATAACGCCAGAAAATTGTTATTCTTAAAAGGCGTGACAAAATATGTAAAATAAAATCTGAAACTGTAAGAGTTTTTAACGGGACTACTGAGTGGAAAACGTACAGTAACTAGGAAGTGAAGGATTCCTTCTTCTGGAAGGAAGCACTCCGGTGATTTTTGGCGGAAAAGAGTCTTGTTTGGGTAGGTCGGAAACAGTGTTGCTAAATCGGACAATAAAATTAAGATATCGTGATGATGTTATCGTAGGTATAGTATGCAACAAAAAAAAATTTTTGGTTTAAACTTTTTATAGTGGACTAGCGACCCGCCCCGGCTTCGCACGGGTGCAATGCTGATACTAAATACACTACAGAAAAACTGTGACTATTTATTTTATTTTTACAACAATTATTACATCGGCCTCCGACGCGCTATTTATAGGCACGCTGCCGCCGCCCCGGTCGGCCAGTACCGCCGCAAGCGCTACTTCCCGCAATTTTAAATCTGTAATATCTTCGAAAATATTCATTTAAATCTTGTGCTGTAAAGGACCATATAGATCTATATTAAATCAACAATGTATTTAAGCTATTTAATTGGATAAGGATTAATGCTGTATTGGTTAAAATCGCTTCAAAATTTGCCATTATTTGTCGTAAAAAGTAAATGACAAAAAAATGTTATTGTGGGATATCCATGAGAGATAGACATATACCATCGCGGAGTTTTCTGTAGACCTTTTCAATGTGTACAAATAATTAGTACATTATTTTGATAAATCTCGTAGGGTTCAGCCTGCGTTTGCAATGTAAGCGGAAAAAAATATGATAATTAACGACATCACATTAGAAACCTCAAAAATAACAGTATTTCTCCACTATTTAATGGATGTTATTATACATATAAACCTTCCTCTTGAATCACTCTATCTATTGAAAAAAACCGCATCAAAATCCGGTGCGTAGTTTTAAAGATTTAAGCATACAAAGGGACATAGGGACAGAGAAAGCGACTTTGTTTTATACTATGTAGTGATGTTAGTTTTAAGTGATATAAACATTCTAATATTACTTTAGAAGAGTTAGAGGTAGAAATTAATTTGAATGATGTGTCAAAGTTTTGCATTTTCTGAAATATGCAGATTGAGGTGAAAAATGCAAAAAAAATTGAATCGGCTTTAACAGGTTGTGTCAGTAAAGATTATAATCATCGATATTTTGGATTGGATTTGATTAATTAGAAAATGATAAGTATGCATTTTTAGGATTTAAAAATATGCATTTACTAAAATGTGGCGTCGGACTTGCATTGTCTTTATTTTTGTTTATTTTTTCGACGTTTCGATTAGGTTGTATCTTTAATCATTTTCAAGTAAAGGGTGTTTTTTTTATAGAGGTATAGAACTTTAAGTTGGCAACACTTTTTTAACTGGCGGTCATTTTGTCAGCTGTCAATTGATTTATGTTTAGTTTGGTTTGGCATTTCATCATGAATAGACTGACGCCTGAACAACGCTTCCAAATTGTGCAAATTTATTCTGAAAAACATGGTTCTGTTCGAAATACGTATCGCGCGCTACGTCCCTTTTACGGTCAACATAATCGTCCATCAGAACAATTAATTAGATTAACTATGGAACGTTTTCGCACCACGTTTACTCTAAATGATAATACGCATCTACAGAGACGTCGTACAGTGCGTACAGAAGAAGTCATTGCTGCTGTAGAGCGTAGCGTAGAGGAAAACCGGAATCAGTCTATCCGCCATCGTGCACAGGAATTGAATATGTGTCCATTCACTTTATGGAAAATTGTGCGGAAAGATCTTGGTTCGCGTGCTTACAAAATCCAACTCGTGCAAGAATTGAAGTCACACGATCACCTAGCAAGGCGTAGATTCGGTGAATGGGCCCAAAACAAGCCGTTGATCCCGATTTTCATAAGCGAATTTTGTTTAGCGATGAAGCTCACTTTTGTTTGAATGGATACGTCCATAAACAAAACTGCCGTATTTGGAGTGATGATAATCCTCAAGTGTATGTTGAGACACCGTTACATCCAGAAAAACTGACTGTTTGATGTGCTTTATGAGCTGGTGGAATCATTGGTCCATACTTCTTTAAAAACGATGCTGGTCAGAACGTTACAGTCAATGGTGACTGCTATAGAGCCATGATTACTGACTTTTTCGTTCATCAATTGAACAACCATGATGTGCAGGAGCTGTGGTTTCAACAAGACAGCGCAACATGTCACACAGCTCGTGCCACAATTGATTTATTGAAGGAAACGTTTAGTAACCGCATAGTTTCACGTTTCGGACCCGTGAATTGGCCTCCAAGATCGTGCGACTTAACGCCGCTAGACTATTTTCTGTGGGGATATGTGAAGTGGCTAGTCTACGCCGATAAGCCCGAAACGATTGATCACTTGGAGGACAACATTCGCCGCGTTATTGCCGATATACGGCCACAAATGTTGGAAAAAGTCATAGAAAACTGGACCTCCAGATTAGACTACGTCCGAGCCAGCCGTGGCGGTCATATGCGAGAAGTCATATTTAAATTATAATGCCAGAAGGTTATCTTTCGAATAAAGTAAATTTCATGTCAATTTAAAAAATTCATCTTTATTTTATTCCATTTAAAAGTTCTATACCTCTATAAAAAACGCCCTTTATAAACTGATTCAGTTTATATTTGATAACCATTAGAGAACAAAAATAAGGACAATGCAAGTCTGACCACCCCATTTTAGTCAATCTTGTCTTCAACCTTCGAACAAATATGCATTTAGTTGAAATGTTTTTGGGAATATTTTATTTCCCAAAAAAGTAGAAATTAAGTTTAAATCCATTTTTTTTTTCAGTACACATATATTTAAAAATATTTTTTTTTTCATTTTCAGGACTATCGAATAAAGATTATTTGAGATTTAAAGAAATAAATTGACTGGAAATTTCGTAATTTTAATGTAATATTTATAAGATTACCTTCGTTGTTATTTGAAAAAACTGAATTTCAGACAACATAAAAAGGATCGTAGAATCATTAACGTAATCTTTAAAAAGTATAAGACAAATTCCTCAGCTGCGTTTGTTTGTTTTCTGTTTGTCTGTGCACGATTCTTTCAGAGACTACTCAACGGATTTTTCGTTTTCACCAATTCAGTTTCGTTTTCACTAATAAGTGTTTTATGAGGACGGTTTAAATATATAATTTGTGGGTTAAACAGTAAAATTATATATATATATATATATATATATATATATATATATATATATATATATATATATATATATATATATATATATATATATATATCCAATCACAAATCCGACATTACCGTAGTAGTATTGTATTTAATACCATTCCATGTTGATAAATTTTAGAATAATATCCTAGTACTAGAAATATAGAAAAATTTACCAGTGATTAGACATTAGAGGCGTTAAAAGAAATATTAACATGTTGGAATTAATTTTGTTTAACATAAAAAAATCAGAAATAATTCGGGGAAATATCTGTGAAGTATCGGCAACACTGTTCAGGGTCGTTCACAATCCTATAGGGTAGTTCGGATCATCGGCCATCCATATCAGTGGCGTAACATATAAACATCTCTTCGAATGACTAACCAAGCAGGGTTAAATAAAAACGAGCTTAAAAAGAAAGAGAATGCATTCGGTGTTGAATTGACATCAAAACGGTTTAAAAAAATATTTTATTGGCGTGAAGTCTCAAAAGATAAGAAATGCAAGGTATTATTTTCAATAACTTCTACTTAATATGGAAAGTAGTGTAGTGTGGCTTTCCTGATAACCTCAAAAGTTACTTTTTACTTACTTTTGGTAGTACTTTCTATATTTCACATTTTTTATTTGTAATTGACATTTCGGTAATTTATTTTACCTTCTTCAGAATCTACAGGATGCTTGAACAAAAATTCAGAAACCATAAAACCAAGAAAAACAAATAAATAAAATATATATATATATATATATATATATATATATATATATATATATATATATATATATATATATATATATATAAAGGGTGTTTTTTATAGAGGTATAGAACTTTAAGTTGGCAACACTTTTTTAACTGGCGGCCATTTTGTCAGCTGTCAGGTGATTTATGTTTAGTTTGGTTTGGCAAATTGTGCAAATTTATTTTGAAAATCATGGTTCTGTTTGAAATACGTATCGCGCACTACGTCCATTTTACGGTCAACATAATCGTCCATCAGAGCAATTAATTCGATTAACTATGGAACGTTTTCGCACTGCGTTTACTCTAAATGATAATACCATCCACAGAGACGTCGTACAGTGCGTACAGAAGAAGTCATTGCTGCTGTAGAACGTAGCGTAGAGGAAGACCCGAATCAGTCTATCCCCCATCGTGCACAGGAATTGGATATGTGTCCATTCACTTTATGGAAGATTTTACGGAAAGATCTTGGTTTGCGTGCTTACAAAATCCAACTCGTGCAAGAATTGAAGCCACACGATCACCTAGCAAGGCGTAGATTCGGTGAATGTGCCCAAAACAAGATTGCCGTTGATCCCGATTTTCATAAGCGAATTTTGTTTAGCGACGAAGCTCACTCTTGTTTGAATGGATACATCCATAAACAAAACTGCTGTATTTGGAGTGATGATAATCCTCAAGTGTATGTTGAGACACCATTACATCCAGAAAAACTGACTGTTTGGTGTGCTTTATGCGGTGGTGGAATCATTGGTCCGTACTTCTTTAAAAACGATGCTGGTCAGAATGTTACAGTCAATGGTGACCGCTATAGAGCCATGATTACTGACTTTTTCGTTCATCAATTGAACAACCATGATGTGCAGGAGCTGTGGTTTCAACAAGACGGCGCAACATGTCACACAGCTCGTGCCACAATTGATTTATTGAAGGAAACGTTTGGTAACCGCATAGTTTCACGTTTCGGACCCGTGAATTGGCCTCCAAGATCGTGCGACTTAACGCCGCTAGACTATTTTCTGTGGGGATATGTGAAGTCGCTAGTCTACGCCGATAAGCCCGAAACGATTGATCACTTGGAGGACAACATTCACCGCGTTATTGCCGATATACGGCCACAAATGTTGGAAAAAGTCATCGAAAATTGGACCTCCAGATTAGACTACGTCCGAGCCAGCCGTGGCGGCCATATGCCAGAAGTCATATTTAAATTATATTGCCAGAAGGTTATCTTTCGAATAAAGTAAATTTCATGTCAATTTAAAAAATTCATCTTTGTTTTATTCCATTTAAAATTCTATACCTCTATAAAAAACACCCTTTATATATATATATATATATATATATATATATATATATATATATATATATATATATATATATATATATATATATTGTCGTATTATTCAACATCTTACCGCCATCCTCCGGCCAGATTTAACTTCAAATATAAGTTCCGAACATTAATAAGTACGACGACGCGTGTCTGGGAAGGTACCAACTAGAATCCCACTGACGAGTCCTATAGTTGGTACCGGGAAGAAACTCCCACATTTTTAAAGAAATTCGTAATACATTAACCCGATTGAGACACGGCAGGTCTTTTCTAGGTTTTCCCTGCCAAATAACCCGATGACGACAAAAATAACCCGGAAAGAGAGACCGATAGAGACAACCCTTATGAGAGACAAAGAAAAAAAACCGAACGTGCTTGTAATGTAGAAGTATACAGGGATAAGTCGATAAGTAGTAGGCCAGACTTTCTCCAATATTACAACAATATATATATATATATATATATATATATATATATATATATATATATATATATATATATAGATGATAGATTTCGATGATAAAAAAATTCAAATATCATAAATTACGTTATAGAAAGTAAGTCAAAGGGTGTCTGGGGAAGGCGGACCAATTGAGGAATCCACCACCGGTGTCAGGACGAAATATCCGGGATTTTAGGGGTCGAAGTTTGCAAGCTGTTCAGGGTTACGTTGAATTACATCAATATTTTTATGGTTTTGAAGGAAATATAATTGTGGTTTTACATCTACTTTATGCTTAATTTAATAGTTTTTAGAACAAACCAATGCATTAGTTTTCATAAATATTTTACCTATAAGTGAATAAATGAATAAGAGCGGTGAAACTCCATTTTCGATGCTTAGGCTTCATCGGGCTCATTACATCCCATCAGGACTTCAACTTATCCGGGGTCAATCCAAGCAGCCTCGTTATCTGGCCTTGGCTGAATACTTCGGGTGATATTATTCTATCCTCCATATGTTTCTGCCTCAGTCCGTTGGGTGCCGGGCACTATCTAAGAGCATGGTTAATAGTTTCATGCTCTTCCAGGCACCGTTTGCATACTGAGTCCACCGCGACGAGTTAACCTAATTATTCAATTTTTATTTACAGATAAGGTAAAAGTATAGACAAATTTTGGTTTCTTAATATTTTATGTGAATAATAACTAATATAACAGATTTTAGCACCTTAAATAGGCAACTGGAAGTAATATATTTCTATTAATAAATCGACAACAGACCTATCTAAAAAGTCTTGCTACTTTTAGCATTTAGATCAAACGTCAAAACAAAGCAATTTAATTTAAATATCTAATTTGGTCTAAGAAGTTTTCTTGACTTTTAGTAAAAAATACTAGCGAGGGATGCATTGCTAAATTGTTCATATTGTAAATTTTTAAACACTCTAAAAATTAATTTTTGTTGGCTTGTAACCAGCCATGAGCGTCCAACCGGGGTGCGACTTCTTAAACAGACGCCATTTATCGCTATCGACCTTGTCCATGCGTGTGAATTTCGACTCTTGACTGTTCATTATCCGAATCAGTGGTCAGATTTTCATTTCAGATTCGTCCGTGGCCAGTTGCAGTGATTAGTTTTGTGGGTCTAGATCGACAATTGAGTGGATCTGATAGTATTAGTGATATTAATTTCATTAATTGAATCATATCTGCCATAAGTAAAAAACTTCTCTATTTTGTGTGTATTCTTAAGTTAATTTAGTTAAAATGTTTCTGTCACGCAGAAGTATAACTAACGGCAGAAGTTTTTCATAAGCAATCTCTCTTATAATAGAAACGTAGTAAAATTTCTTGACCGAGAGATCCTAATTTTTCCAAAGTAAGGTTTTGATATTATGTGGTATATCACTGCCCCAGCTTTATCTAGGAGAATTTTTTCTTTAAAAATGTCGGACAACCTGGTCTAGGATTGTAGAAAATAGTCTTATAATAATTTGTTCTTTAAAAGTTGAGATTCTTAGGTTTTCTTTTTTTACTTGTATCATTATCTCTACCTGTGTGAAAAATTTAAGGTTCCTAGCTATAAAGAAAGAGCGATTATTATATTTCTATTCATAAAATGTTATGGGTAAAACCAGATTAACTGGAGTTTAATACATTACAATTGTAGATCAATTAGAACTAGTTTCTCTTATATCAATTTAAAACTTAAAAATCTTCCATCTATTGCATTTTTGTAAAATTTATTTTGGGACTTCCTGTAGATATATTTTATAAAATAAATTAAAAATCTTTATCTTACCATAATATTTTAAATAAATAGCTGGTACCTAAAGTTATGACAAATTAATTTTAAGCAAACTATTATGATTTTCTACTTTACTGTTGGTTCCACTTTGTCCTAAGTTCTACTACATATGTATGTAGTGTCGCATTCCACCGGGCCGTGTACCGCGAAATACGCTCTAATAATACCACTAAAATAGGATGTTTTGTCCTCGACGTTGACGGTAGAACTCGTAAGTGGGTCCGTCGACGCCTTACCCAGACACCATTGACACCCCTGTGTCTACTTTCCATATACTTGAAACTTGTATAAGTACTTATTTTTGATCGAAACATACCGGTGAGATGTACCGATATGTCCGTTTCTACGACAGTAGATATCATTCTGTTTTTTATTGAAATTTTTTATTTTGGTTACTAAACTTTTTAGAATTCTGGTAAAATTTTTTCTTATATATAGGAATGATTTAACATTAAATTATACATTTTAAAATAATTAACTAGTTTTACTTTTTTTTTCAATTCCTCCCTCCTTTGCTTATAATAAAAATTAATTTTAAGAAGCCCGGTCTTTTCACGCCAAAGGGTGTTTCACCTCCAACTTTTTCTTTCACTCAGGTAGTTCATTCAAATTATATAAAACCATCCTGAACAAGTAATATCACGCATTCGAGAGATATAATGTGTATATCGTACCGACTACGAGAGATAGTTCCGCCTATTTTGCACCGAGATTTACAATGTCAAACTGTGGTTCGTGACGGAAGTAGCAGAGATGATGTAGATAAGCTCTGGTGCATGTGTAAAAACAATTATGGTCTAAAGCCTCACGCTGGGACATACCTTTTCCGATAGAAACCTGGACGGTGCTGGCATCAATCACAATGATCGAATAGACGGCCGACTCATAAACGTCAAATCTCAGTCAATCTGTTTTAGTGTTCAACTTACAGTGAGTTTATGATTTCTTATGGTGTTCTAACGAATTATAGTAACAACTACACTGCTATATTTTTGAAATAAATTTTTTATAAAAAAATTGAACCGACTTCTAATTATAAATTTTTATATGAAATTGAAACTTTTGAAATCGGCGCCATGCTTTATTTTAATTTGCAATGTGACGTTTTAATATGGTTTAGAATACATGAATAATAGTAATAAGATCAACAAGTAGATACTTTTCAGTATAATTAAATATTGGTCACCCAATAATACTGACCCAAAAAACAAATTAGGAAGATTTCTATACATTTTCACCATTGGCTTCACGAGTATTAACATATTTACAAATATTTTCTCTCATTTTATGATTAATAGAGTTTGAAATAAAATCCCTATTATCTTGGTTAAATAATATTATTGTTTGTTTATTTTTTTCCCTTAATATTTCTATGTTTTGGAGCATCACTACATAGTATAAAACAAAGTCGCTTTCTCTGTCCCTATGTCCCTTTGTATGCTTAAATCTTTAAAACTACGCACCGGATTTTGATGCGGTTTTTTTCAATAGATAGAGTGATTCAAGAGGAAGGTTTATATGTATAATAACATCCATTAAATAGTGGAGAAATACTGTTATTTTTGAGGTTTCTAATGTGATGTCGTTAATTATCATATTTTTTTCCGCTTACATTGCAAACACAGGCTGAACCCTACGAGATTTATCAAAATAATGTACTAATTATTTGTACACATTGAAAAGGTCTACAGAAAACTCCGCGATGGTATATGTCTATCTCTCATGGATATCCCACAATAACATTTTTTTGTCATTTACTTTTTACGACAAATAATGGCAAATTTTGAAGCGATTTTAACCAATACAGCATTAATCCTTATCCAATTAAATAGCTTAAATACATTGTTGATTTAATATAGATCTATATGGTCCTTTACAGCACAAGATTTAAATGAATATTTTCGAAGATATTACAGATTTAAAATTGCGGGAAGTAGCGCTTGCGGCGGTACTGGCCGACCGGGGCGGCGGCAGCGTGCCTATAAATAGCGCGTCGGAGGCCGATGTAATAATTGTTGTAAAAATAAAATAAATAGTCACAGTTTTTCTGTAGTGTATTTAGTATCAGCATTGCACCCGTGCGAAGCCGGGGCGGGTCGCTAGTTTCATTATAAATTTCATTTTTTAAAAATCCCCGTAAAAAGCAAGATCTAATGAATCCAAATCTGGGCAATTGGCCGGCCACTTAATTGTGTCATGCCTTCCAATCCAAAGGTTACATGGGTTGTTAAGATAGTCAGTAACTGGCATCACATTGTGCGGCGGTGCGCCAACTTGTGGCCAAAACGGATTATTGTATTGCTGAACTGGGATAGTCTCTATATGACCTACATTATTTTCGAGATTAGTATACCTCGCAATAACTCCAAGGTGGCAAAAAAGTACCCCTTTCATCCAAAGTTGTAAATCACCCTAAAATGGGCTACTAAAAATTTTTGATTCTTCGAGTTCTCCAAGTACCAGTGAAAATGTGTCAAACAAATATTTAGTTTGTTACAGTAAATCCATTATCTTAAATTTCAAATTAATTTTAGATTGGTAATATAGGCCCCAAAACCTTCCAATATCGATATTTAAAGAACTTGAGACGTTAATTTCTTAGCCCGATATATTTTATACTGCATATTGAGTTTGTGTACGTCCCAAGAACCCCACAATATCAGTTTTAGACAAAATCGGAAAATGTAAAATTTTCAGTCTCTCATCTTCACAGTCGTAAAAAATTAACTTCATATTCGTAATACACCATCCCGAAAACCCCCTGATACCAAATCGGAAAAAATGCGAATAAGGTAAAATTTTTAACCCACCATATTCTCTCTTTTTGTCAACCTCTGTCCATCCACTCCTGGATGTAGGTCTCTCTCAGTTGTTTCCATCTTTCTCTATTCTTCGCCAATCTTATCCACTGTTTGCCCGCCACTGTCCTTATGTCGTCTACCTATCTTTTTTGAGGTCTTCCCGTGCTTCTTGTTGTCTCCCTCGGTCTCCATTCCAGGATTCTTCATGTCTATCTATTGTCGTCATATCGGGCTATGTGACCAGCCCATCGCCACTTCATCTTTGCAACCTCCTTCACGATGTCTTTGACTTTCGTTCTGCGTCTTATCTCGGTGTTTCCATATTGGATTCGTCATATTGAATTTCAAAAAAATAATTTTAACGTCTTAATATAATCTAAATCTAACCCTGCAAAGCCCTTTAGTACCAGTTTTGGATGAAATCCGGAAATTTAAAATTTCTAGGCCGTCATATTGCATCTGACATATTCGCTATTTACATCAGCAAAAACGATTCAGTCCCACCTTTGAACAAAATCGTAATTAACACTAACAAAAATTCCCGAATACTGATTTTAGACAAAATCGAGGGATGCAGAATTAATTTTTTATCTGCCATATTGGATCCATTATATTGAATTTTTTAAAAATAATTTCAGATTCGTTATGTATAACCCCGAAAACTTTCTCATGCCAATTTTGGAGAAAATCGGACAAAACTTATTATTTCGTCTGCCATATTGAATACGCCATATTGAATTTCAAAAAAATAATATTAGATTCGGTATGTGTGACCCCGAAAACCCCCCCACACCAATTTTGGAGAAAATCGGACAAAATTAAATATATTTGTCCGCCATATTGGATTGTAAAAATAATTTCGGATTCGTCGAAAATTCCCCCATACCAATTTTGTAGAAAATCGGACAAAATTAATTTTCCATGTATTCAGCGCCATCTTGGATTTTACTGCACCAATTTCGTCCAAAAAAATATGGGACTACTGCAGCAACTTCCTGAACATAACGTAAACAATTTCATTCAAATCGGTGCCGCTGTTCGGGAGTAATCGGTGTATATACATAGAAAAATACATAGTCTAAGAATTGAGAGCCTCCTTCTTTTAGAAGTCGGTTAATAACATTCTTAAACTGAAAATCATCAAAATCGAAAATAACGTTATTAAGTTTTTGTGAGAGTGTAGTAAATTCTAGTCTCACACTGGATCATAGACAGTAAAATTACCCATACTTTGAAAGTTCTTTTACATACATATTATCAAGGTAAAGGTTTTTACGTGGACGCAAAATAATTTATTTAAAATCAGGCGCGGATCCAACGGGGGAGGGGGGGCGGTGGGGGGGCGATCGCCCCCCCCCAAGAACTTTAAGTTTAGGAAAATGGACCCGATTTTTACTCTTATATTATAGTTTATTCAAGAACTAGAGAGAGTAATAAATAATTTTTTACCCTTTTTCTCTTCGCAAACTACCTATGTTCTTTAGTCCGGTGTTTTTTAGCAAAATTTGTTAGACACATATATTTTTCATAGGAATGAGTTAGAAATTTTATAATCAAAAATACCGGTCTATAATAATAGATTAAAACGTAGGATTATTCTCTCAAAAAATTCTAAGTTATAATTTAAATACTTACAAAATATCCATTGTCAAAAATACAAAAAGTTAAACATATATAAAAAAATAAATTCGTCCATATAATAATAAAATATTTTTGGGGCTATCAGTCATTTTATTATTAATTAAAAACATAAAAAAAAACAATAAAAATATATAAAAAATAAAAAAACATATAAACAACATTAAACAATAAAATACAACAAAAACAAAAATTTAAATAATAAATTGTGTTTACACTAGTAAACATTACGGATGTAATTCCTAATCAAAGTCAGTGAAACTATCTTCGCTAAAATTAATTATAATTGGTTCCTCTATCTCACCGATTATGAGATCGAGTTCTCACATTTTGTTTTATTCTTTTATTATATGGATTTTTCCCAATTTTCCGCAGTAACTTTATTCAAAAAAAATCTTTCAAAAGTTTAGTCAAATTACTAATTTTATTAATTGTGTTATTTTTAGCAACTCTATCTTTTACTTGAGAGAGATATTTACGTCTCCAACGGACAGTTTCCGGACGATTTACAAGAACAGATTTTCTATCTGGTTTTTCCCAGCAAAAATTAAGTTCTCTGAGCAATTTCCAGAGATCAGTTCTTTTAATTTCAGGTAAATCGCGATTTTCAATGATTTTAGTTAGAATTTTGTAGATGGTTAGGATCTGCTTCTAATAATAAAATGTATATACAACCCCTTCAATTGCAGTTTTCATCTCTTCTTCCAACGAGGTTTTTCGTTTGCCTGTGATAGAATGTGGCTTGGAAGTACTAACCATTTCAGTCGTTTTTTCTTCTTCAGTATTCGGTACATAGTAGATTTTCCAACTCCTGTCATGTTGGAACGCATCTCAATAGAGCTTTTAACATTATTATGTAGATATTGATATCTTAAGGCATCATAAACATTCATCGTAATAAGTTTTTCGTTGAGGGAAAAATGCCCTGGTTTAACGATTTTGGAATAAATATAGAGATGAAAGCCACATCTTTTGGGTATCTCACTAATCTCAAATAATATATAAAAACAAGCGCAAACAAGATAAATCACTAAGAAAAAACTGTAAGTTGTACTTTGCTCACTGACAGAAATTAAATTAAACTATCAGAAATTCTATGTTGCAGTAAATTTATAAAATATATTTAAATATAATGAAATATAATTAGATTTACGGCAGTTCTCAGTTACCTGCGGCACTGGAGCAGGCACGTTAGAGGTTTTGGTAACAGTTTTATTACTCTCTCTAGTTCTTGAATAGAGTATAGGAGTCTGTATGCTTGCGATCGCCCCCCCCCCTCCCAAAAGCTTTGATTTCAGGAAAATAGAACCCATTCTGCCTTTTATATTAGGAATGAGTATGCTGCTTGCACTCCTCTTGTTTTTCTTGCCATACTGTACTTTTGTGATATCATCGCCCCCCCCCCCCAAAGAGAGAGGCTGGATCCGCTCCTGTTTCAAATTTGGTGTTTTTGTCTTGAATTAAAAATATGAAGAATCAAAAATCTAGAAGATTTGGCCTAAATAAGATTATTATAACACTTAGCTTCAGCCCTAGATACAAATTAATTGAGTGCTGTATAAGTAACCAATCATTTTTCTAAAAAAAATTCTAATAACTTTTGAATAGTAATATTAATAGTTTAATATCGGACATTACTTATAATATAAATATAAAATCAATCGATCTATAATATCCTTTATGGTCAAACGTATTATAGGATACCTATAATTACAGTACACACAATCATTAAAATTATCAAAGTAATAATTTTACTCTGGATAATAAACGTTTAAATATTTTGTAATAATTATAATTAAAATATATAAAATGATATGAATTATGTTGTATTGGTTACACACACCTACGAAATGTTAGATATATTTGCTGATAATAATATAATTTTGTCTTTATATCAACAAGTAAATGCGACACGTTGCTGGTATTACGTGTCAGAATCAATGCAGAGTGAAGAAAATGTTACTCGCTGCGGAAAGTCGTAAAAATGATTTGAAACCCGAAATAACCAAACCATTCATTCCACCATCCGTGAAAACTTACGATATAATATATATATATATATATATATATATATATATATATATATATATATATATGAAAAAGTTGTTTTATTCTCCTTACGACCGTTAAGAAAGGGGACAGACAGTATATTCTCTGCGAATTCCACTCTGGTTCACTCTCCATACTAGTTTCGACCACCTAATGGTCTCATCAGTGGAGCTGTAACGAACCGAGAGTAAAATGCACAGAAAACAAATGTCTACTTAAAATCCCCATATCGTAAAGTATCGGCAGGATATTACCTGCAGAACTTGATGCCGGACTGCTATCTTAAACAGTACAAACGAACATCTGAATATACCCCGGAGCGGTAGGAAATTTATTAAAAATAAACAAATTCACGGTCTATAGAATTATTTTAAGTAGACATTTGTTTTCTGTGCATTTTACTCTCGGTTCATTACAGCTCCACTGATGAGACCATTAGGTGGTCGAAACTAGTATGGAGAGTGAACCAGAGTGGAATTCGCAGAGAATATACTGTCTGTCCCCTTTCTTAACGGTCGTAAGGAGAATAAAACAACTTTTTCAAATCTATAGACCGTGAATTTGTTTATTTTTAATAAATTTCCTACCGCTCCGGGGTATATTCAGATGTTCGTTTGTACTGTTTAAGATAGCAGTCCGGCATCAAGTTCTGCAGGTAATATCCTGCCGATACTTTACGATATGGGGATTTTAAGTAGACATTTGTTTTCTGTGCATTTTACTCTCGGTTCGTTACAGCTCCACTGATGAGACCATTAGGTGGTCGAAACTAGTATGGAGAGTGAACCAGAGTGGAATTCGCAGAGAATATACTGTCTGTCCCCTTTCTTAACGGTCGTAAGGAGAATAAAACAACTTTTTCAAATCTATAGACCGTGAATTTGTTTATTTTTAATATATATATATATATACAGGGTGTCCAAGATAAGGATCCTAAGCATGGGGATCTCGGAAACAGTTGGAGATACGAGGTCGGTTAAATTAGAGAAAAGTTGCGCAATTTAGTGCTAAATTAAACGCAGTTAAAAAAATTTAAAAATTTCAAACACTTCCGGAGATTTCCGGAAAAAACCGAAATTTGGCAAAATCGTTTTTAATTTTTGCAGGCTTTATTTAAAGAGATATCAGAAAATAAAAGGTAGATTCTCATTGCCACTTTTTATTTTTTATACTATGGTCTAAACAAAATTTAAATCCGACGTTTCGTTTCTGAGATACCATCATGAACTTTCATTTTTTATATGGAACAAAAAAAAGTATCCCATGTATTTGATAGCATTTTTTATTACAAATTCAACGATGTATCACGTTTGCATATCGAATACGTAGTTCAAGTACTTTCCATAAGAGCTCCATGAGAGCGAGAGAGAAAGGTATATCAGTTTTATAAAAGCCAATGAACTACACACTTGATATGCAAGTGTGATACACCGTTGAATTTGTAATAAAAAATGCTATCAAATACATGGGATACTTTTTTTTGTTCCATATAAAAAATGAAAGTTCATGATGGTATCTCAGAAACGAAACGTCGGATTTAAATTTTGTTTAGACCAAATTATAAAAAATAAAAAGTGGCAAGAAGAATCTACCTTTTATTTTTGATATCTCTTTAAATAAAGCCTACAAAAATTAAAAACGATTTTGCCAAAATTCGGTTTTTTCCGGAAATCTTCGGAAGTATTTTGAATTTTTAAAATTTTTAAATTGCGTTTAATTTAGCACTAAATTGCGCAACTTTTCTCTAATTTAACCGACCTCGTATCTCCAACTGTTTCCGAGATCCCCATGGTTAGGATCCTTATCTTGGACACCCTGTATATATATATATATATATATATATATATATATATATATATATATATATATATATATATATATATATTCTTGATTCTTGAACCATAGATTATATCGTTTTTCCTTTATTTTGTTTTTTCTTGGGTTTAGGTTCTATATTCAACAAAAAATGCAAAACAACTGATGTTTCGCCCTTTATTTTTTCAACTGTTTTCTTTCTTGACATTTTGTTACTCTATTACCTTATGCCTTAAATAAAGGGCGAAACGTCAGTTGTTTACATTTTCTGTTGAATATCCCATGAAAAGACAAAATAAAGGAAAAATTATATATATATATATATATATATATATATATATATATATATATATATATCATTTCATCCTATTCCACCACCATTGAGATGATGGCCCACCTGTACCACCATACCGAGAAGAATGTCAAAACTTACCCTCCCTGCCACAGTGATACGGCAGAGGTACATGTTTCGTCTACACTAGACTCATCAGGGTACCGACATGCACCTGGCTGTGCAAAAGACAGATCGGAAGGAGGCATGCAAATACTGAACGCGGCTTCGCCGACCTCCCGCCGGATAGTGTATATATGTTTATGCGGCTTTCACGGATTCCTCCGTGTGAGATGCAATAGCAGTGAATATATCCACATTATGCCGTTGTAGTGCAGAAATCACATTTATCAAACATATAACTACATGCAGCTCCGTGTTTGAATGAAGTAAAATGCGAACAGTAAATGCAAACTTCTCTCCATCGTAGCCTTTCTGTGTTAGAGGTTGCACAGTTAGAATAAATTGTTATAAAACGCAATTCATCTTATTCCACCACCATTGAGGGAAGGGTAAGTTTTGACATACTTCTCGGTATGGTGATACAGGTGGGCCATCATCTCAATGGTGGTGGAATAGGATGAATTGCGTTTTATAACAATTTATTCTAACTGTGCAACCTCTAACACAGAAAGGATACGATGGAGAGAAGTTTGCATTTACTGTTCGCATTTTACTTCATTCAAACACGGAGCTGCATGTAGTTGTATGTTTGCTGAATGTGATTTCTGCACTACAAAGGCATAATATCCACTGCTATTGCATCTCACACGGAGGAATCCGTGAAAGCCGCATAAACATATATATATATATATATATATATATATATATATATATATATATATATATATATATATATATATATATATATATATATATAAACTAGTTAATATTAAAGTGTACAGGAAGTGAAAGAGTACTCTTTAAAGTTAACCCAAGCTTGCGAAAATCTTTATTATTATTTTAATCTTCGGAGGACTAGACTAGTTACGAAAAAAAGGAAATTAGTGAGATAATTTTCCCCAATAATTATAAATCACTTATATCTTTATTTGAGGTTGTTTACTAAGATGTTAACAGGTTGTATGACAATGTACATTTCCAAAAGACATTAAAAACTAAGGTCACGGACCAAATTTGTTCCGTGATTTATATTTAATTTTTATATATGTTGTTGTTAATAAAATAATAACTTAAAAGAAGATTTTGTACCAATCAAACTATTAAAACATAAAACAAGCCTTTTTAATTAATAAGATGGTATGGTTAACGCTGAAATAATTATATTTTTGTTAAATATAACTAGTAAACATGCTTAGATAAATATCAGTATAAATAATAGTCAATGAACTATATTCAAACAAGATTCCTAACTAAAATATACGATACAAAAATGTGCACCTACATAAACGGATACAATATTACAATAATTAGGTCTGTATTACACCTGAAAATTTTGTAGGTAATTCATTTAAAAAAAACATTGTAAACCTCGTTAATTAAACCGAGAATTTGCTTCTTAATGAATATCTACTATACCTACTGCAGAGAACCACACATTTCAAATACCAAAGTGCTATTACCAAGTAGTAATCGCCCAATATACAGAATGTTCTCAGCATGAAAATTCTGAAACTATCTTTTAAAATATTTTGATAGGCTTTCATTCAAATATTTTCAATTTTTATTCGTAGTTTTATGGGATACTAAATAGAAAATTTTTCGATATAAGGGTTTTATGGTGATTATAGAATCCGATAATTTAGGAATTTTGATATGATTTTAAGGTTGTCGGAAGACTCATGTAAAAGAATTTACCTGTAATACAGGTCAGTCACTTTACTAATACAGGGTGTTATAGAAATTGTCTATTATATTTTAAGGGATAATATGCAGAGAAATAGCTTCCTTGACATTGATTGACATTCATGAAAAAAACAATTTTCCAAAACAACAATGTTCCTTGACTTGTAGATTCAAGAAAACCTGTTTTAACTAACTTTGACCCCCCCCCCCTGCTTGGCCCCAACTTATTTTTTGCTGTTACATTTAATGTAGGGTTTGGTCTTACATTGCCTCCAACACCCTTGGATAGGTCTCATCCATCTTTGAATTTACGTCAAAATTAGCACTAATTTTTACCTATCGCTTGGATATTTGGTGCAGAATTATTTAGAACGTATACGAAAAAACGAAATTTAATCCATTGACATACAACATTTTTAAAATTTTGGGGTTTCTGTTTTTAGCTGCTGTATTGATTGATTGATCGATTATCAGGGGCACAAGAACTAATCGACTGCAAAGTTGAGTTGAAGAAATCATGAATCGTGTCCGATATCATTCGCAACAAGATCCAGCGAATGTTACTGCTCAGCAATGCCTTGATTCGCTGAAACAGAAGCTCTCTGTTATTACAGGACGGCTAAAGAGGTACAAGACCAGCAATAACCGAAAACGAGACAATGCGCTCTTCCAACGATCAGAAAAACTTTCTACCGTAAGCTAAACTCTCCACCTAATATAGCAGATAATAGATATCCCAATAGAGAGCAGGTAGAAGAGTTCTGGGGAAACGAACTTTCTACACCAGCCGATTGTAACATCGCAGCTGGCTGGATCAATGAAGAACACCAAATCTGCCAAGATTACAGCCAGATGCAGTTTGAGCCATTTACCACCGAGGAAATTTCAAGAATAATCAAGGAATCTCATAACTGGAAAGCTCCAGGTCTCGACGGGATCCAAAACTACTGGCTCAAAAAGTTCTGGTGTATGCACCATCAGCTGGCTAATCTTATTAATGATGTTTTCCTTAACCCAGCAAAAATGCCATTGTTCTTGACCGAAAGTATTCCGTACCTCATACCAAAGGACCATCATAACACACATGACCCAGCTAAGTATAGGCCGATCACCTGCCTACCCACAATGTATAAGGTGATCACCTCCTGCTTGACCCAACGCATCTTTGCACATTGTGAGCAAAATAACATCATTGCAACTCAACAGAAAGGATGTACGAGGGGAGCAATGGGATGCAAGGAACAATTGATTGTTGACTCTGTCATATGTAACCAAGCCTGTGCCAACTGAAGTAACCTCTTTGCTGCCTACGTGGATTATAAGAAGCCTTCGACTCGGTGCCACATGAGTGGCTCAAAACTATATTGAGAATGTATAGAGTCGATAATAATTTTGTTTGCTTTTTAGAACGCATCATGTCAACCTGGAGAACTAGAATCCAATTGCAAGTGCCATCCAGCGATACCATCGAAACTGACACCATTCCGATACGAAGGGGAATATTTCAGGGCAAGTCACTTAGCCCATTGTGGTTCTGCCTTGCAATGAACCCACTATCACGCCGTTTAAACTCCACCAAATACAGCTTTAGTGCTAGAAATAACAACGAAGAGGTAGTCAGAGTAAATCATCTTCTATACATGGATGATCTTAAACTGATGGCTGCTACCAGAAACCACCTGGAACAAATGCTTAAAATTGTAGAGGAATTCTCCGGGGATATCGGAATGCAATTTGGACTTGACAAGTGCCGTATTTTGAACATCGTTAAAGGGAAGATACAACCGGGAGCTTTTGAAATGCAGAACGGTGAAACTATAGCTGCAATGGAAGCAGACCAAACATACAAATATCTAGGTATGAAACAGGCTAAAAGAATTGATCATGGTACTATGAAAGCCGAATTGACAACCGAATTTGTCAGGAGGGTAAGGCGGGTATTACGAATTACTTAAATAGTAGATATTTGATTAAGGCGCTCAACACGTATGCTTGCTCTGCGCTAAGCTACTCTTTTGGATTGTAAAATGGAGCAGGACGAACATACAAAACCTGCAAAGAAAAATAAGGACACTCCTAACAAAAGCACAAAAACATCACCCTTGGAGTGCCATTGAATTTACAATGCTTCCAAGACACTAAGGAGGAAGAGGATTGGTTGATATTGGTAAACAGTTCGACCAACAAATAATAAACTTACGTTCATATTTCCACAGGTTAGCGGACTCTTCCACACTACATCGAGCAATATGTGAGGCAGACGTTTCAACGCCGCTATAGTTGAGGGAACAAGATATTACTTTTCACCACCAAATAGACAAGTTACAAACCTGGCTACGGAAGCCACCTCATGGACGGCATGCAAATGAGGTCAATCAACTCAGCGTCGAACTACTGGTTGATTTCAGGAAACGGAGGGCTTATTTCGACGAAGAACTATCGGAAATTTATCATTAGAGATCCCTCAATAGAAAATGACCAATGACCGATGCAGAAAGCAATTCCCATTGCAACCGCAAGAACCGTCCGAAAATTCGTAGGAAATATAGCAGACCACGTCACCTAGGACTCGATAACATGGAAAGGGTTTCCACAGAGCTTCATACTTTTGGTATCTTTGTATACCTGGTATGAGTGAATATTCCCTGGAGGGAGTGCGAAGCCGTTTGGCTTGTAAATCATAATTTAAATACTAGTTATGTTATAGCGTAAAACATTTGTATTATGTATCTAGAGCTAAGAAATTTTAATGTGTAATAAGCAAAATAATAGTTATATTGTTTTTATACAGGACGTTATATAATCATTTTTATATCGTCGTAGTATACATAAAATTACCTTTCTAATGATAGATCAAATGATGGCATTTATTTTAAAAATCTTGCTTTAAATATTAAGTACTGAAAGTTGCACGTCTTAAGTGATATACCTGTTACAAGTAGTGGAATATTGCATCAAAAATGATGTTACCATAAAGGATTCTTTAGGGATAATATTATTAATAGTTCATAAAACATGTTGTTGGAGGGTATTGGACTATCTAAGTTCATTAGACGGCCAATCACTGATATTCTGATTAGTCTGCGGCAAAATTTTTTTTTTGTTTTAGGTTTTCACTATATAATTTAAGTTTTTCCGTTATTACCTTAAAGAAAAAAAATATCATTAAAGCTAGTAGAATACAAAAATATGACCCACTAGCCTGCAGTAAAATACATGTAGGCAGATTAAAAACACATTTTTTTTTCTAAATAACTTCATCTCGCAGGAACTATCTCATGTTCTAACTCGATTATTTTTATTGTAATTAAAGTTAATCATAAGGAATTAGAATTTTTAGTGGCAAAAGTAGTGGGCAGCAGCCGCGGGAATGTATTTTTAGATAGATGTGTTAGATATACAAGCGAATTAGCCTAGTTTAGTGAAAATCCTTTCTATAGCCGCATACTTTTGACCGTTTTAATGTGTATTAAACAGACTAGTACGTTTTATTTGTAGTTTTAAATCTTGTTACTTTTTATTTCCTATTAGCAAAATAATTATCGATTTTTACGTGTTTGTACTTCTTATCTTGTCACCGAATTTGTATTCTCAATCATTATGGAAAAATATTGATTTCTATTAACTGACTTCTTAAAGAAGGAGGTTCTCAATTTGTCGACTATATATATTTTTTTTTAAATCATTTACACCGATTATTCTGGAACGGTGGTATCGATTTGAATGAAATTTTTTTACGTTATGTTCAGGAAGTTGCTGCCGTGGTCTCATATATTTTTGGATGAAATTGGTGCAGTAAAATCCAAGATGCTGCTGACAATATGGCGGCCAAAAATTAATTTGCGGGAAAAATTCTGTAGAATGTAATATGATTTAGTAATAAAAATATTTAATTCATAAAGTATGTAAATGATTTCATTTCTTTTGTTACTTTATTGGCAACTAAACAAGATTCTGTATTTCCGTTACGATAGGAACAACATAAAAATCAATCAATACATTTTCATTTAAGAGCTTTCTCATTTCACTAACCAGCCGTAAATAAATCAGCACCTTACAACAATACTCCAAACTATTAACCCGTTATTCAAATTCTGTAGGTGGAACCCATACTGCGTCGAACCAATTCGCACTGTGACGGAAAGTAGATGGTTCCCGCTCGTTGTGAAACGGTTCCCTGCTGCTAATATATTATACCTTCCGAGGTTCTTTACTTAACTTGCTGCTATTTACGGTTTAGATAGAATTCCGATGACCCTTTCTTTTTACAGGTTCGTAAATGAATCTAGTCAGCTCTTATTGAGTTATTGGATCCTTTTCAAGTTTCTATATAATTTTTAGAAAATTATATAAAATTTGATGAAACTTATATGTATAGTGTTCAACATTATTTAATTGTAAACTATATCAAATCATTCTTTGGGAAAGTTTTGATATCCTAAGCGAGTTTCGTAAATACTCAATACACACCAATACAGAGGGTTTCTTTATTTGTCTATATTTATTTGGAAAGCATTGTTTAATAGTATTGATAGTTCTGAGTGGTGGTATTTGGGCTACATTCTTTTGGTCAATTAAATCGATCTTGTGTACATTTCTTAAGTTTTCTAAGAGATTGACCCATATACGAGTAAGTAACTCTTTTCCGCACTTTTGTTATTAAAGTGGTGTTCTCATTAATCTATATATTTGCACAGATCCACGGTTTATCGCATTATTCGCAAAGAATTACATTTCCACCCCTACAAGTTATTATTGTGCAGGGAATGATGCCCAATAGTCCAGCTAAATGTTTAGAATCTGCAGGCTACGGACCAAACCAAATTGCAAATATTGAGCTCCTGACAATCCCCTGAAACTGTATCAGAAACCCCTACACTCGTGTAGTTGTCTTTTGAGCTGCCATATCAGGTCAAGAAATAATCGGTTCCTATTTTTTTGAGGATAATCGTTGCCGCACTTAAATTGGCTATAACCGGAATACATTTTTTTAACAAGATGGAGCAACTTCCCAAGTCAGGATTCCTTGGCAGCTCCTCATCATTTATTCCCTGAAAGAGCGATAAGTCTCCGAGCGGACTTCAACGGGACACCGCGGAGTGCAGATTTAACATCTGCTGATTTTTTTCTAGATACTACTTAAAAAGTTAGGTTTTCAACTCATAACAACACAACTTAAATGTTCTAAAGCAAAGAATCATAGACAAAATCTATGCGATTCCAAGAGCGATGCTTCATTGAGTAATTGAAAATTTCCATTCAAGTTCAAAGAATAGTTAAAGTTAAAGTGCATGTCTGGGGATGTTTTTCTCCTCATGGATTTGGATCATTATGTCAAGAGTATAAGAAACAATTTCATATGCTGTTGTCGACCTTTACATGTCTAACAAATTAATTGATAATCTGAAGTTTCCTACACTTACCTATTACTATTATGGATATGGATGGATTAAAACAACAGGGTTCTTAGGAAAATGTGAAAAACTGAAATTTGTTGGAGGGAACTTAGAAACCATTCTAAATACTAAGAGTATAAGCTAAAATATCCATTAATAATGACTAACAAGCTTTTATTATTTCTTCATAATGTAGCATTAAGCAAAATGTGAAAACATTTTGGAGATATTTAAACTCCAGAGGAACTACAACTGACTCCAAAACATAACATATTAGTTACTTGAATAGAAGCTATCACGATCCAAGGGAAATTGCTGATGTATTTGCGAGGTTTTTCCAGTTCCTATATTTGGTGGATAATGGTGACTCAAAGACGAACTGTGGATAGCTCTGGTTTTTAAACAACATAAATATGGACACTGTGCTCGTGGACAGTGATATTGCATTTAAAAAGCTAATGAACCTTAATGTTGGCGTGGGTGCTATCCTGATGGGATTCCACCAGTGTTTATCAGGAACTGTGGTGTGACACTGGCTGTATCATTGACTGCAATATACAGGGTGAGTCAACGATTGGATGAAGTAGGTTTGTGCCTTTTCGGTGAAATTAACAAAGAAACTATATTTATTGTTTGATACAGTTTATTTTTACGCAGATTTTAAAAATATTTAGGACTCTACAGGGTGAGCCAAAAAACTAGGACAGCATAAAGTTGTATTTTTTTAAATAGAATACCCTATATACGAATCGTATTTTCGATTTAGCTTATAATTTTAAATCTTTTTTATTAAGGGTTTACTATAACAAAACTTTATAGTTTCTGAGATAATTAAGTTTAAAGAAAAAAAGTCACATTTTCAAGCATCAATTCAATCCTAAATAACGTTTTCAATTTTGTGACAAATATATTCAAATTTGGAATTTAGCAAGGCCAAGGACAAGTTAACATAATTTTTACCTAATATTTGCAATAAAAGCTACAGGGTGTTGAACACATCGGCTCAAATTTGAACAAGTTTAAATGAATAAATATCTTTTTTTTTTAAATGGTACACCCTGTATATTTTCATGTTATTTAATAGAGTAATAAAAACCCTAAAAGTTTTGTTCAATATATCCTATACCTATTTATAATAGTTTTTGAGATATTTCAGTTTTTCTTATTTTCCATACTTTTTTACAGAAATAGTCTTCATTATCATAGTAGCCATGTAAAATAATAAAAAGAAACTACAGAAACAAACAGAATGTGGTTAAATATGATGAAATACATTATTCGTTATATTACAAGGGCAATAGTTTAATTAAACATAATGTGAAAAAATTAACACAACAATAACGACAAGGCAAATACATATTTACTTTTATACTAAATTGAAACAAAAAAATTACCTATTAAATACTGAGATTAATTATTTCTTTTTAATAAGTGTTCGAATAAACGACCCTCTTGTGCAATGCACAAATTTAGTCTTTTTTGCAGATTTTCTCGGACCCTGGACAAAATTAGTGGCGTTATTGTTCTACAGGTATCCCTAATCCTGTTTCGCATATCTTCCACTGTTGTTGGTGGATTAACATACACCTTATTTTTAATATAACTCCATAGGAAGAAATCTAATGGGGTGATGTCGCAAGATCTTGGTGGCCACTCAATGAAACCCCCACGTCCAATCCATTTTTGCAGATATCGTTGGTCCAAAAACGCACGAACTTCACGATGGTAATGCGGAGGCGCACCATCGTGCTGGAACCACATACTGTCGAGCTCATCCCTATCGAGACTTTGAAGCAGTTGAGGTAGTTCTTCTTGTAGAAAGTTCAGGTAACTATGGCCATTTAGTGGTTCATTAAAAAAGTGGGGTCCAATAATTCGATTATGATGAATACCACACCAAATATTTAATGACCAGTGGTTTTGATGTTGCACCTCTCTAATCCAAAATGGATTTTCTGTGGCATAATAATGCATGTTGCGTCTATTTACGGCACCGTTACTTCTAAAAGTAGCTTCATCACTAAACATTACCTTGCATAATAAATTTGGATTTAATTGAATCTCCTCATTTATTGTACGACAAAAGTTTACACGACTTTCAAAATCCTGTCCATGCAATTCTTGGTGTAATTCCATGTGATATGGATGATACCTATATTTCTTGGTAGTACGATTAGCGGTGGATTGTGATGTTTCACATAATGCTGCTAACTGACGGCTACCAATATAAGGATTTTCCTGAACATTTAACAATACTTGTAGTTCTTTTTCTTCATTAGTTACTAGTTTGTTGACCACTTTACGTTTTGGATAATCAACAGTACCAGAAGAATCAAATCTTTGCATTAAGTTTTGAAAAGTATGGGTATTAGGCTGGCGTCGATCAGGATACTTCATTTTGTAAATTCTTTGAGCAAGAAGGCAATTTTTTGAGTCTCTCCTATTGTATAAATCATATCTATTAACTCATTCTTTGGAAAATTCATTTTACAATATAAAATGAATGCAAAAAAAACCAAACTACACTACATAAAAACCAAAAGAAGCGATTGCGGTTATAAATTTGACACACAGAAAAATGTTCTTTTACATTGTTTTTGCCATGGCTACTATGATAATGAAGACTATTTCTGTAAAAAAGTATGGAAAATAAGAAAAACTGAAATATCTCAAAAACTATTATAAATAGGTATAGGATATATTGAACAAAACTTTTAGGGTTTTTATTACTCTATTAAATAACATAAAAATATACAGGGTGTACCATTTAAAAAAAGAGATATTTATTCATTTAAACTTGTTCAAATTTGAGCCGATGTGTTCAACACCCTGTAGCTTTTATTGCAAATATTAGGTAAAAATTATGTTAACTTGTCCTTGGCCTTGCTAAATTCCAAATTTGAATATATTTGTCACAAAATTGAAAACGTTATTTAGGATTGAATTGATGCTTGAAAATGTGCCTTTTTTTCTTTAAACTTAATTATCTCAGAAACTATAAAGTTTTGTTATAGTAAACCCTTAATAAAAAAGATTTAAAATTATAAGCTAAATCGAAAATACGATTCGTATATAGGGTGTTCTATTTAAAAAATACAACTTTATGCTGGCCTAGCTTTTTGGCTCACCCTGTAGAGTCCTAAATATTTTTAAAATCTGCGTAAAAATAAACTGTATCAAACAATAAATATAGTTTCTTTGTTAATTTCACCGAAAAGGCACAAACCTACTTCATCCAATCGTTGACTCACCCTGTACAAATGTTTTCTCGATTCAGGGGTCTTTCCTTCAATGTGAAAGTTCGCTTTTGTAACACTTTTGTTCAAATATAGAGATTGTTCCGACGTACTTAATTGCCATCATGTATCTGGCTTGTCGTGCATTGATAAGGTCTTGAAGTCGCTGGTTATAGATGATATTTGTTTCACATTTCGGAACATCACCAGATATTTCAGTATGGGAAGTTATGTCAGACTAATTTGGCAGTTTATTCCAACTTATTGAGTGCCGCCCTTGATCTTTTATTGTAAGTCGATTCAATTTACTTTGATTTTAGAGAAGCCTTTGATGCTATAAATAATCGCATTATAATAAACAAACTGCAGCAATATGGAGTCGGATCACCGTTATTTGTCTGGATTACCAGCTATCTGTATGGTTGAACTGTAGTGGTCAAGTTTTGCTGTAGATTGTCGGGGAAAATAAGTGTGCACTCTGGGGTTCTGTTGAGATCCCATCTGGGCCCTGTCCTGTTCTTACTTTTCATCAATGAACTTAACTACATTTTTCAATAGTATTCCTGCCGTTTTTTTTTGCAGATGACAAAAATTTATAGTCTTGAAGATTGCTTTATATTGTAGAATGAAATCTCCAAATTGGTTTCCTGGTGTGGAGACAATGAAATATTTCTCAATATATAGAAATGCAAGATAGAAGAAGAAAAATACATTTTACCTATTTACCGAATCTATGACACTGAGCACACTAGAGTAATTCTTAGTAACCATTTGGGAGTAATGTATCTATGGCGTTGTCATGAGGCAGTGTCGCGATTTTAATGACATTGAAACTTTTAAGGACGTTTATTTTGGCTTGCTTAGAAATAACTTGGAATACTAGTCGCCTATATGTATTCTCTTTACTGTGTTTTAGCCGGTGAGGTTGGCCTTGAATAGTGTACCTGGCTGTTGATTATGAATGCTTCTTTAAAGTACCTTGTTTATTTGATCTTCTAGTTTAGTGTTGTAATTATAAGAGTTAACTATTGTTAAATAATCTATATGATAATTATTTATATTTTTTAAATTGCTGTACTATTTAGTTCAATCTGGTAATGTACAATTGTAGTAAATAAAAAAATAAAATATTTAGAGTTGTGTTCCCTGCTAGAAATTTAATTTTATTTCTGAAACTTCATAGGTTTGTTTGATGTGGCTAATTCAGAGCATTATTTCAATTAATAAATTTAAAATTTTAATTTACGTAGATAACTTCTTGGTTCAATATTTTTACTAACTAATTTTAACAATGTGATGATATTTGGATAAATTTTTTTTTATCATTTTGCATAAATAATTTCCCTAAAAATAAATATTTTTTTATTACTTTAGTACCTACAAAGCTTTAATTTCGTTTTTGTTCTTAAAGACTAGTTTAAACCGAAGTATTTTTCCTGCTGTTTTTGAGGTACAAATTCTTTAATATCGGAGCAATTAAAATGAATTTGTTTATGTATTTTATACATATTTAGAATACCTGAACGTATATTAATTTACAACATCTGTAAAATAATATTGCCATTTTATGTTTTCATTGCACTACTTCATAAAATCGTAAAATTCCTATGCTAATCATAAATTTCTATGAAATATTTTACTACCTTGTTTTATAACCTGTGCTACACTTTCATTGATGACTTGATTTAAAATGAATCCTTGTTGAAGAAACCACTTTCAAAGAACAAAAGTAGTAAGAACTCCTTTTTAAAATAGAGGCCAATTTAATAATCCATAGTATCTGATTCATCAAATAGAAAATAGAAAACGTATATTTTCAAATAAGTTGAGCAATTTGTTTATGAAAAATATATTATTTTTAAATTTTTAATTTGAAAAATGCATTACTAAAATCATGAATTCATTCCCGCATAGCGAAAGAGCTTGTCAAAGCATCAATTCCTTTAAACAATGGCTGTTGAACCCCATGCTCTCTACTCTCATAACCCCAATCTACCATAGCGAAATAACTTATCATGGCCTTAGTTTCTTCAAACCATGGCTATTGAACCTCATTACCCCAATGATTTCAGTAACATAGTTATGGGGTCATAGAGTCATGGGTTCATGGAATCATGGGGTTATAGCTGTAGTTAAAATAAATTGAGGCAATTACAAGTTCTTTCGCTATAAGAAATTGAGTGTAATAATTTAAGAGACATGATTCTGCAGTTATAGAATCACGGGGTTATGGAGTCATGGGATTATGGGGTTATGTGGTCTTTGGCTCATGCGGTCTTTGGGTCATGGGGTTATTAGAGCTTCAGGGTTAAAAGGGTTCAATAATACTTAATAGTCTTAATTTTGAGATCCCTGACGTGATGGGGTTTAATGGACCCCGGATTCGTCAGCTCCAAAAATATATAATAGTCATAGTTGGAACTTTAGGCCAGAATTTTTTTTTTGCGTGGCTGTGTAATTATTGGTTTATGTCTTAATAAAAATTTATTATACTGTAACGAACTTTGTAGCATTATGCATTTCATAGTATTAGTTTGTGTTTGTAGTTTGTGGGGTTTTAGGTTTATTTTCTACGGTTTCATAATTTATTTAATTAATTTTACCTTGTTAATTTCCTCAGGAGACGTCTATGAAAGAAGGTCTGGAACTTTTTAGAAAATTCTATTTCCTTATTTTTAACATGGAACACCTGTGACGGAAAGTATAGAAATCGCCAGATTACTATTTTTTTTACACCACGTAGTATGGAAACCCTTCTAGAAAGATCCGTCATCTTCTGCTATCTGGAAAACGGGTATATAAAGGGTCCAGCTCGGTTTTCGTGGACTGTTTAGTTTGAGAGTTCGTCGATGCAGCTTGATTTATTTTGACAAGTGTCAAAATTGTGACAATAAAAGGTTTTAAACCAAAACAGTTGTGTATAAATACCGGCCGTCCGGAACAAATTGGTGTCAGAAGTGGGATCAAATTAAAAAGAGGTTAGTTCAGGTTAGAAAGTTGGAAAAAAAGTGAATTGAAATTGTATAACAGCGGGACAAGCCAAGATGATATAATTCAAGTATTGATGACACTGAAAACCAGCCAAGAAAACAAGAACCAAGAATTGAAAGAAGATTGGATGAAAAATCAAGAGGATATGAAATAATAATTGATGACACTGAAAACAAGCTAAGAAAAGAACTCTTCGCCATTATAAAGATATTGGAACACTTTCATAAATATCTATATGGCTAAAAATTTCTCCTGTAAATAGACAACGCATCACTAAAGTGGCTTTTACAATTTTAAAATCCCGAAGGTCAAATAGCACGATAGTTACAATGCTTGCAAGAATATGGTTTTAAAATTAAACATAGAAAAAGCTTGTACCATAAAAATGTAGACGTTTTGTCAAGAAGACCATGTCCAGAACAATGCAAGTACTGTAACAGACACGAAGAGCGAGAGAATCCTGGCGATTTCTATTACCGAAAGACACAAACTAATACTATGAAATGTATAACGTTACCATTTCGTTATAATTACGTGTAAATTATATTTCAAAAATTAGTTTCATCAAAAAAAAAAAAAATAGAAATAAAAAGGTAATATTATTTTACGGCAAGTAAATAGATCTAGAAGGGTCGAAATGCATGTAACTGAACCACTGATGTTAAAACTGTCCTAAAGGGATGACCAAAGAATTAATAATGAGGTACACGCATAAGTTGTTTTAAAAATATTAGTATGAAACGAGACCACATAAAACACACCTGGAGGGAAAATCATTAATAGTTCTGTTTTGGTCTTAGACAGATAACTCAACTTTTAAGACTAATTAAAGTGGTACCATGCGCACTCTGTATAGTATATTAAATAAGTAGTGGCCTTTTAAAGTTCGCCAAAGCGAAAAACCAACACTAAGAGTTATGAAGGTGTCAGGTCTCGAGTCGGGTGTGAAGATGACTGAAGTTAATTGCGATTCCCAGGCGCATATAGCGCTTCCACATCTCAGGAACTGTCAGAGATATCAAAAGAGGAACGCGAAAATAAATAAGAAGAGGATCGTAAAAGATCTTATGGCAGTAAGTGCAGGTTAAATTGTACTATTAAAAATGATTTATATCGGTATCAAAGAAAATAGCAATTGTGGCATAGTTGTAAATTATTTGATTTTTAAAAATCTGCAAAGTACAAATTAGAAATATTAAAAATCCTACTGAAAACAGTGGCCTTGGTTTTTTAAATAAAAAAAATAAGAACTTCGGTCTATTTAATTTACTTATGAGCTTGCTTTTCTCTTTAGCAGGAAAGATATTTTTAATAGGATATAGGTAGGCCATTTATTTCGAAACTCTAGAAAATAGTATTAAATATTTGGGCTCAGTGCAAATTTTAAAAACGCTAAGGGTCTAGCCGATTAAGAGGGTCGAAACTGCCCCCTCGATAATAAAGAAATAAAAAACATCCGCTTGTTCTACATCAAAAAGTACGCACGCAAAAAAATTTTTAGCCACTTTTATCGTCACATAACCTCAAAAAAAATTAAAACGAATTTCTTCGTTTTTTGACGATATCTTCGGTTTTAATCATGGCAAAAACTTCTTATTTTTTTCATTTGGTAGGTTTTTTTATTGCCTACAATAGGATATTTCAATTCAAATTTTTATGGGTGTTAGAAAATTTTTAAATTCAATAAAATATAAACTGGGACAATAGCAGAGCTGAAAAAAATATGTTGTTTTTTAGACGCTAAACTATGTCCATGAAGTTTTTCAGATTTTTAAAAGTTTTGAAACATAGTCAAAATCGCAAAAAAAAGGAATTTATTAGCATTTTTTCGCATTTTTATCGAGTTTTGAAGCATGGAATTTTCTCAGTTGTTTTAAAACTATGTATATATCATTTTATATTACTTTATGATCGTTTTTTTCCTTGAAGGCATGTTTAAGAAAAATCTAAGACAATTTTAGGTTATTTTTATAATTCGAATACTTGTATTTTCTTTAATACAAAGTAACATAGAAATAAATCATTTCAGTTTGTGACAAACTTTTTTTTTTGTTAAATATATACATAAGAATTATTACTATTTTAAACAGTAAAGCAGTAATTAACTTATTAAAAATCTTGTTTTATATAATGCTTATATATATATATATATATATATATATATATATATATATATATATATATATATATATATAGATATGCATATATATATATATATATATATATATATATATATATATATATATATATATATATATATATATATGCTATAAAGTGAAAAATACCTATATAAGCCATCCGACGAGGTCGGCGAAGCCGCGTTCAGTGTTGCATACTTCCTTGCGATCTGTCCTTTGCACAGCCAGGTGCATGTCGGTACCCTGAAGAGTCGAGTGAGAGACGAAACATGTACCGCTGCCGTATCACTGTGGCGGGGAGGGTAAGCTTTGACTTTCTTCTCGGTACGGTGGTACAAGTGGGCCACCATCTCGATGGTGGTGGAATAGGAAGAATTGTGTTTTATTACAATTTATTCTAACTGTGCAACCTCTAACGCAGAAATGATATGATGGAGAGAAGTTTGCATTTACTGTTTCGCATTTTACTTAATATATATATATATATATATATATATATATATATATATATATATATATATATATATATAATCAAGTAAGTGATGATTATTACTAACTGATACTGCTTGAACCCTGTCACCAAATTGCTGGAAGCTAAGCTTCATACTAGGTAATTTACAAACAATCTTTTTGCAGTAAAAACTAGGACAGCAAATAAAAAAATCTATTTGTGCGCCTCTGAAAAATCTGAAGTTAGGTACAGGTGAAGTATGGTAGTTGGCTCGTGGCGTCATGGTTCGAATCAAATGACTGGCAGAGCGAGGATAATGCACGCTGGCCCGGCTGCCATTAAAATAATTACCGTCTTGGTAGACTTTAACTTTACCTGTGTATACTATGTCTTAGCTTACCCGTGTTCCTTATTGTTATTATCTTTTGTGTTGTCAAATAAAGAACAGTTACAATTTTTTTTATTTGGGCAATGCCACTGTTTGGAAGAGACAGTATTCAGTTATAATTTCTATAAATTATTTGAAATTAGGTTTCCCTATTGTGATAAATATATTAATTACTAAAAAGCTCGTGCCAGTTTGAATATTCTTGGAAGATAAAATTCTATGAGAATTACGTAATTCTTAAATTGTCCGAGGAATACGTGACATTACGGAAACCAATATTTTACTTTAAGGTAAAGGCAACAACATTGAGAAATATTTTAAAAGCTGAGTTTCGAACTGGAAACAGATCCCTCAAGTGATGTTGCTGTGATGTCGCGAGCGTCCGGTAGCCCAAGTCCGAAAATTGGTATCCTGACACAAGTTGCATTGCGAAATTTTATACAGGGTGCGCCTTCTTTTATGTCGGTATGTAAACATTGAATAACTTTGACACTTACCAACCGATTGATTTGCTTTGGCTGGAGCGAAATCGGTCCAATGTTGTTACCTCTGCCAAACAACATCTCAGTTCAACAACATTGATACTGTGTCCCAGTAAATACATTGGAAGCGGACATTAAACTGCAATAGAGAAGTTTTGGGAATACAAACTTCAAACAGCAAGATTATTCTTCAAAGGATATTCTTGGTACAACATTCCAACAGGAATCCACAAATGACTTACTTCATTGACCAGACATCATAGCATTTGCAATATTACCGATAGATAAACTATCGAAAGATGCACAAAAATCAACGGACAAGTTGATAAGAAACTATCGTCTAGACTTTGTCCGAAAATCTTCTCGAGAAAAAATATGGAGCATGTGTTCCAAAACTTTTGGCGTCGATGGATCCTTACACTGTTTTTGACATAGTAAGGATTCGGATAACAATTCATACGTATTGGAGAATGGGAAAAGAGCTGTTAACATAGAAGGCAGTGATTAAAAAGTTCTTTTTATTATTTTTATAACAGTCGTATTATTTATTCATTTATGTGAATCAATAAATATTATATTACTTACAAATTATTTGCATTGGTATTTATTAAGAAGTCTTAAGCATAGAGGAAAAAGTACTTTCGCCTTTTTAACGATTATCGATATCAATGTATTTATTATTATAGTATTATATTTAAAATGTACCTTGAAGTCAAGCGCAGTATTTTATACATGGAAATACTATTATTCTTTTTATTTTATTTTTAAAGCGTTGAATCACATTAGACGTTTTTCGAATTTATTTTCATGATTTTAAAGTTTCAGTCTGCTATTGTTGGATCCGATTTTTATTTTTAATATCAAATCCGTGCTTTCGACCCACTGTGTTTTGACGACCCGAAACCAGCGAAAAGTCCTTGCCCGACATCATTTTTGCTGGAAATCAGGAAGCAAGCTACGATACAATAGTATGCTTTATTTCACTTCTTCCCTTTTTTTTAAGAGGTTCTGTTCTCGACTTTCCACACCTGTATATATATATATATATATATATATATATATATATATATATATATATATATATATATATATATATATAGGGTGATTCAAAAATCGATCACGAAACTTAAGGGGGTGATTCTACTTGACAAAATAAGGGTAGAGCTTCATATAATTTTTTTTCAAAATGTCATTCGTTTTCGAGTTACAAGCCGTCCAAGTTCAAGTTTTTATTTTTTGTTTTTTGAATTACTCGCTTACAGGAAAACCGATTTGACTAATATTTGAAAAATAGGCTAAGTCTTCTGCGCTTCATCATTTTAGTAACAATTCACATTGATTGTTTGCCGCTAGAGGGCACTTTACCTACATTGAAAATTGTTTTTTTGCCATAATTTTTTAGTGTTGACAGCTACAGTAGTTTTTGGCATAATTTCTGAAAGACTGATGCCAGGCCTTTAAAAAAGGTGCTCTTTATTTACATCGCTAAACCCAACGGTTTAGACGTAAATCACCCTTAAAAATTAAGTGGTAAATTTACTTTTCTCATTTCATTACCACCAGCTACCAGGTAAATAGCTATCAAAGTATACTAGAGCTGTCAGTTTAACATCAAATAAATTCGCTTTTTAAACTATTTAATTTACAAACTTAAAATAACTAATAATGGCTAATCACCAATATTCAAATATCGAATATTGTGATATCCATTTTTGTTATGGAAAAGCAAATGGTAATGCAGAGTTGGCAAGAAGATATTATATGGAGAGTTATTCGGAAAGAAATATCCCTCATGCTCAAACATTTTCCAGTGTGCACAGGAGGCTTGCGGAATGTGGTTCCTTTAAAAGTTATAATGGAAATAGGGGAAGACCTAGAACTGCTAGAAACGTGCAACAAGAAGAAAGAGTGCTTGAAATTATTGAAGATAATCCAGGTATTAGTACTAGAAAAATTGGGAATGAAGTGCGGCTCTGTCAGGCTAGTTCATGGAGGATACTAAGAGAAGAACAACTCTACCCGTTTCATTCAAAAAAGGTGCAGGCTCTTTATGACGATGATCGGCCGAGACGGTTGGAAATGTGCAATCAGATCCTAGCTAAGTATGAACACGATAATCGATTAATTGGCGTCATATTATTCACTGACGAAGCTGGTTTCACTCGTGATGGCATAACAAATCTACACAACATCCACACATATGCTTATGAGAACCCAAACAATGTGGTAGAAACGAAACATCAGCGTAGATTTTCACTAAATGTGTGGGCAGGGATAATAGGAGATTACCTTATTGGTCCTCATTTCTTTGATGGCCCATTAACTGGTGACGTATACTTAGATTTTATCCAAAATCGTCTCCCATTGTATCTGGAAGATGTGCCATTGGAAGTAAGGGCCAACATGTGGATCCTCCAAGACGGAGCTCCGCCCCACTTTAGTATACGTGTCCGACAGTATTTGAATGCAACGTATCCTGAGCGATGGATAGGACGAAGTGGACCATTGGCATGGGCAGCGAGGTCACCAGACCTTAATCCTATGGATTTTTTCTTTTGGGGTCATTTGAAACAATTGGTGTACGATATTCCAGTAATCAACGTCGAGGATCTTCGCTTCAGGATAATCGAAAAGTGCCAAATTATTAAAGAAACACCAGGAATTTTTCATCGAGTTAGGCGACATTTTTTGAAGAATGTTAGGAAATGTATGGAAGAAAATGGGGGACATTTTGAGAATCTTTTTTAGTTTGTTTAGTACTGTTTCATTAATTTTTATCAATTAAATGTATATCGCAATAATCCATAATATGAATATTTACTGATTAGCCATTATTAGTTATTTTAAGATTATAAATTAAATAGTTTAAAAAGCGAATTTATTTGATGTTAAACTGACAGCTCTAGTATACTTTGATAGCTATTTACCTGGTAGCTGGTGGTAATGAAATGAGAAAAGTAAATTTACCACTTAATTTTTAAGGGTGATTTACGTCTAAACCGTTGGGTTTAGCGATGTAAATAAAGAGCACCTTTTTTAAAGGCCTGGCATCAGTCTTTCAGAAATTATGCCAAAAACTACTGTAGCTGTCAACACTAAAAAATTATGACAAAAAAACCATTTTCAATGTAGGTAAAGTGCCCTCTAGCGGCAAACAATCAATGTGAATTGTTACTAAAATGATGAAGCGCAGAAGACTTAGCCTATCTTTCAAATATTAGTTAAATCGGTTTTCCTGTAAGCGAGTAATTCAAAAAACAAAAAATAAAAACTTGAACTTGGACGGCTTGTAACTCGAAAACGAATGACATTTTGAAAAAAAAATTATATGAAGCTCTACCCTTATTTTGTCAAGTAGAATCACCCCCTTAAGTTTCGTGATCGATTTTTGAATCACCCTGTATATATATATATATATATATATATATATATATATATATATATATATATATATATATATATATATATATATATATATATATATATTACAATGCTTGGTGTAAATAAAGGAGAACCTGCCATCGTTTCAAACCCATTCGGATTTCCACAAATATCCAACAAAAAACAATGCAGACATAGTTCCTGGCTACCATGGACTCGCAAAAACTAGAGGTGCAGAGTATTATGGTGTTAAATTCTTTAATGTCCTCCCTATTACTTTGAAATTCATTAAAGATTAGAATTAAAAATTATTTGATCTTAAAAGTGTTTTTCTCTTTTGATGATTATTTGCAGAATGACTTTAGCGAGCTTAATATAAATTAAGAAATAATCAAAGTAAATTGGTATTTGCCATATTTAATAATAATAAAGGTTTTTATATTTAGGGTTAAATACTAAATTTTTGTATAAGAGTGTAAAGGTTAAATTTTTTGTATTTATTTTAATCTACATTTTATTATTTACATAAGTGTATTTATTATACTGTTTGACTTGTAAAAATGCACTGTATGTATTTATTGATAAATAAACTAAACTATTCAACTATAACGGTTCATTTTTTGGATGGCATATTGTTGTGACAAGTTCAAAAATGTATTTGTACGTCACGTGGTATGTCAAAAAATTCAGCGTCACCTAAAAACAATAAAAATAATAAATAATCTTTCGGTCTACTTGATATTCATAAGGTGCAAAAACAAAAGCAAAGAGCACACGAAAACGGTAAACCGGTGCAGCGGTTGAATGTGGCTCAAATCATTCGGAACAACTAATAACAATGTTGTGGACGGCCACCTACCTACATCACGAACTCCTTATTAAACATTCGTACAACATCTAGCCGGACATCGCCTATAAAATAGAGAAATTATTTCGGTATTATAGGGATAAACTATGTTTTGGTTAATTGAACTGTTTAGTCAATACAGATGGGTTTTTGCTCTCAATTAGCATGGAGTCTATGCAATTAGTAAAATATTTGTTAAATTTGGTTATTTGGTAAAACAGTGTGATTCTCCGAGACCTTTATCGATCGATTGTGAGAAAACTATAATTCGAAAGACTCTGAAAATTTGACAGTGTACTAAAATTCTAAAATATTTTTAAGATGGCGGCACTTCCACTTATACCGGAAGTATATGTCAACTTGCTTATTTTAAATAGAATACCCTATATATTATTGCATTTTTGATTTCTACGGAAAATTCTAGACATATTTCATGTAGAATGTTCTATACTTAAGTCTTACCGTTTTGGATATACTTAAATTTGTATGTCAAAAATGACGTTTGCGGATCAAAACTTAACTAAAAATTTTTCCTATATGAAAGTCTTTATTATTTAATTTGGGTTAGTTGTCTTGTAGACGAAGATCAACTTTAGTAGTCTTTTTATGATATTTTGAAAATTAATAATACAGAGTGGTCAAAAAAGAAGACTAAAATATATATTTAAAAAATCGTCAAAAGGCAATTTTTTCAAATAGAAAGCACCTATTTTTATAATTTTATCATATTAAGCATTAAAAATAAGGGTAACTTTGTATAAAGTGATCTATTCCAAAAATATATAGTTTTCAAAATATTGGCAATTCAAAATTTTTCTATTGTATAAATGCTATATGGCTTTTAAGTTTTATTATTAGTTTGTCATGAAGGCGAGGCGTGGCGAAAATAAAACAATCGAACCCTACAGAATTGTCAGTATTTTTTGCCATTTGACATTTATTAATAACTAGCGACCCGCCCCGGCTTCGCACGGGTGCAATGCTGATACTAAATACACTACAGAAAAACTGTGACTATTTATTTTATTTTTACAACAATTATTACATCGGCCTCCGACGCGCTATTTATAGGCACGCTGCCGCCGCCCCGGTCGGCCAGTACCGCCGCAAGCGCTACTTCCCGCTTAACGACATCACATTAGAAACCTCAAAAATAATAGTATTTCTCCACTATTTAATGGATGTTATTATACATATAAACCTTCCTCTTGAATCACTCTATCTATTGAAAAAAACCGCATCAAAATCCGGTGAGTAGTTTTAAAGATTTAAGCATACAAAGGGACATAGGGACAGAGAAAGCGACTTTGTTTTATACTATGTAGTGATAATCATGCCGAGGCGATTAAATTACATGCACGAAGATTATTTATACTTATCTATTATTTATGAAGAATGTTATTTCAAGAAATGCGATACATTCGCTGTCCGTATCCTCTCTTTCTCTCTCTCTCTCTCTCTCTCTCTCTCTCTCTCTCTCTCTGTCTCTAGCATTACAACCCGGGGTGGGTCTTTGCTAACTTCACTATCTGCCTCCACTTGCTGCGATCCACCATCAGTTCCTCCGCGCGTTCGACGTTTAGGGTTTGTAAGTCTGCTGCAACGTTATCTCTCCACCTCATCCTTGGTCTTCCTAGCGGCCGCTTTCCTTCTGGGTTCTCTTCCCATACCAACTTGACGATACGTAGATCTTGTCTCATAACATGGCCGGCCCATCTTAATCTTTCTGCTTTTATTATTTTTACTATATCTGACTGGTTGTATAGTTCCTCCAATTCCTGTTTGTTCTCGTTCTATATTGCTGTGTGGTGTTGTCCCTGACCGGTCCGTATATCCCTCTAAGCATTCTTCTTTCTGCGATTTTCAGTCTATTCTTATTTTGTTTTGTCAACGTCCATGTTTCACATGCATATGTCATTACCGGTCTTATAACTACTTGATATATTCTTATTTTCGTGCGGCGGGATATATTTTTCGATTTCATTATCTTTTGCAGCCCATACCAGCAGCGGTTGCCTCCTTGTATTCTGTTGTTAATCTCTTGTGTAATGTTGTTGTCAGAGGTGATCGTAGCTCCCAAATATTTAAACTGATGGACCCTTTCAAAATTGTAGTGGCATAGTCATATTCTGTCCTATTCTGTCTCGCCGTTCTGTTCTTGTTGTAGCCATATATTTTGTTTTTTCTTCGTTGATTCGTAGGCCAACTTTCTTTGCGGCATTTTCCAGTTTGAAGAACTCTTCCTTGACACTAGTAGTTGTATTATCTACAATATCGATATCATCAGCGAACGCCAATATGATGTGCGGACCTTGATTTCTAAAGAGGAGCGTTTTGTGTTGGTTTTTCGCACGATGCTCTCCAAGGCGACGTTAAAGAGGAGTGAAGACAGCGCATCGTCCTGTTTAAGACCACTGTGGATTGTAAAGAAGGTTGACAATCTTCCTTCAAGTCTTACTGCACTTATAGATCCCTCTACACATGTTTTGGTGAGGTTAATTAGCTTCTTCGGTATGCCCATGGCATTCCACAAATCCACTCTTATGATGCTATCGTATGCTTGTTTAAAATCTATAAATAGCTGGTGCAATGTTTTGTTGTATTCCCAACATTCCTCCATCAATTGCCTAATCGTGAATATCTGATCTACAGTTGAGCGGTTTTTTCTAAATCCACACTGATAATCTCCTATTTGATACTCCACACACGCAGTCAGTCCGATATCCGCAGAAACAGAAACCAACATCAACAACTATTAAAAAAACTTCAAGAACTTTGGATCCATAAAAGCAAAAATAAATAGAAATAAACAAGTTGTTAATAATGAAAATATTGAAACTACAATTTTTGGATATTTCGCCGCATATCCGACAATATCTACAAGGCAAGTAGCATTAGAGTCTGGATCTCAAACATCAGTTTTAAGGATCTTATGGAAACACAATTTTCATCCCTATGTATATGCCACAGTACAACATTTAAAGGGCACTGATTTTCCACGAAGAATAGAGTTCTGTCAATTTATTTTACTTCGGTTACAAGAAAATGCTGGTTTTTTGGATAATATTATTTGGTCGAACAAAGCCAAATTTACAAAAAATGGATTGTTTAATCAACGCAATTCTCACTATTGGAGCGACCCAAATGGACATCCATTTACGGAATTAAATTTTCAAGAGTCTTGACAGTTGAACGTGTATTCGCGTCGTCGCCGTAGAATTCCACCAAGAAAATCTGAACGTTTTTTTACTTATAGGTGAGCGCTACTTCGACATCTTGAGAAATTTGTATGTAAGCTATTTAGATAACTTGCCGCTGGCTGATCATTTTATCAACATGATGGGGCGCCTCCAAATAATAGTCATTTAGTTAACAATCATCTGCAAAACTTGTTTTATAATCAATAGATAGCCAAGAATGGGCCACATCTTTGGCCACCTCGCTCCCCCAACCTAACAGTACTTGATTTTTTTATTTAGGGGACAATCAAAAATAAAGTATTCAACACGGTATTAACCACTATTGAAGATTGCATGCAGCGTGTCAGAATAGCATTTGAAGAACTTAATTCTAAGTCAATAAGATGAGCCACCCATGAAGAGTTCTTGCTTAGGTGCGAAAAATGTTTGGAAGTTCAAGGGCCTTAATTTGAACATTTACTCAAATAATTTTTGTTGCTTTATTTTATTAACAACTGGTTTATTTCTACTTCTTTTAGCTTTTATTGATCCAAAGTTCTTGAAGTTTTTTATAATCTTTTTAACAGTTGGTAGTGTTGGTTTCTGTTTTTTCGGATATCGGATCGCGAATGTATCGCATGTTCTTGAAATAACTCTATCACACTGAGGAGAGCTTATAACTAAGACAGGGAAACACTGGCGTAAAAGAGAGGACATACGAGGTATATCCCAAAAGTATCCAACCTGCGTTCGAATGATCTCTATAGATTACGAGCATAACTAGTGACCCCTCATGAACTCGCCAATAACCGCAGCTATCGATTGTGTTATTTCGCGCGTTTAGTGCTTTTGTTTACAGTGCTTTTTACATTCATCGGAGTTTGTTATCGCTGGAAGAGATTTGAACAACGAATTTGCGTCAAGTTTCACTTTAAACTCGAAAAAAACTGTGAAGAAGGCTTTTGGGGACGAGTGAATGGGCAAAAGGTGCAAAAAGGACCGCACAGTAATCCTCGTTTTGGTCGATCTCCGAGCACAATAATACCGGAAAATTTGAGAGTGTGAGACTTGGAATTACAGAAAATCGTCGTTTCACTGATCGTGAATTAGAAACTGACCTTGTAATTCTAAAAACTTGTATTTCTAGAATTTTAACGGATGATTTGGAAATGATCCGAGTGTGTTCGAAATTCATTCCAAAACTGCTCCTGATAGAACAGAAAATGCTTCGCTTTGAAGGTGCTAAGGACAATTTGGAAATGACACTAATACACACATAGAACTATGTGTGTATTAGTGATCATTTATACTCTAAAGGAATTACTCTCCTTTTGAAAGAATAGTGACTTTCGTAAGTGTTGACAACTTATGTTTTCAAAGCAAAAAAATTAGTTCTTTACTTCCCGGTACTACAAAAAAAAAAAAGAAAAATATTTCACGCATAGATACATAGTATCTTATTTCAATGATGTTTTACTCTTAACATGAAAATATATCTCTTTAAAATGAAAAAACCACAGTCAAATTCATTCTGTAAACTGAATTTTTTAAAACAAAACTAACCTTATAAATAAGTAAATTTTATATAGTTCTACGTATTGTCAACACATATATCAATAAATTATAGGATATAAATAAATTTTAAAAATAGTGATGATTTATAAAAATTTGTATTCGTTAAATTTTTCTTAGAGCCAGGGGGCGTGAAACTGCACCCCCTCCCTGTGCCCTTGCCTATACGTCAAATATTTTTTTTATTATTGCAACTTTCTGTATCCTATAAATAAAATATTGGTAGTTTACAAAACCTATTTGAAGAGATTTATCTCAACTTTACAGCGACTTCCTATATGTATATCTTCAAGTGCTTGTAGGTAGTTCTTTACAGAATGAAAATCGGTACAAAACACAGTAGGGAACCGCTGAAATAGGCCTATAATTTTAAGGTATCGATGAAATCTTGAGTTATAGTCAATTGAGAAGAGTTAGCGGATAATAATATCATTCGAAACGTATTTCTTTTGGTTTCTTTAAAATTGTCAAGAGTTTTCCGGGTATAAATTGTTTTTGAGAAATGGCAATAGTGAAATGACTTGCGTTTTTGGGATTCTTACTTTGTAGTTAGTTTCTTTCTCATTTAAAGTGGCTATAATTTGCTGAATGTTTAAATTGTAATTCTTTCAGATAAATAGAATCATTTGAATTACTAGGAATAGTGTTATAATGGCACTACACTAATTTGAAAATCTTGGCTTTAGTAGTTTAATTTGATTTAAAGCAGAAAAGCAATCAAATGAAATAGCTATTTTCTAATTAGAACGTGTACAATTACTGTGCTACATTTTTTAATAAACTAATTTCCTATATGACATATAATTCGAGGGCCCTGATTATAAGTTTAAAAAATAATTGAAATATAAAAGGAATGGTAGGAAGAAAATTAACATAATTAGCTAATCTGGAATTGATTTGCGATCTAACATATGCTATAATATAGTTATTTTTAAAGCATTTTTATGGGATTTTTTGCACTTAATTGTCTGAAATTGCTATTCTATCGAGGGTATGGGTAGGCGATGGTCGACTTAAAGCGGGGTAAAGAAACGTTGAACAAAATTGTAATTTTTGTTTGTTTATAACAACAGATATCATTTTATTCGATCAAACTTAAAAATAAAGTAACACAATAATGTCATTTTGTTTTAGATAATTATTTATTATCAAAAATTAAAGACTCTTCAAAAACCTGGAAATTAGATAGTGCCAAAATGATATGATATTATTAAAAATATTATAGTTGTACAAGTGTTAAGCTAACTTTCGTTTTTACTTTAAAATTTACTACAAAATTTTTTTTTCGGGATTAAGGTATGAAATATTTCCTAGTTACCCATATATTATTCTCTTTTCAAGCAGATAAAAAAGGAAAGAATTTATAGAAATAGTTTATTTCCAGTAAATACAACTCTGGTCCTCTCATCATACGCATTTCTACCACCTCATGATCTCGTCAGCTGAGCCGTTTCGAGCCAAGAGCAACATTCGCAGGAAAATTTCATATATAAAATATAAATTCCGATACATGTCGGCAGCATATTAATACAGCTGCACTGACGAGACCATGAGGTAGTTGAAATGCGTATTGTATTTGCAGGAAATAAACTGTTTCTATATATTCTTTCCATTTTCTCTGCTTGAAAAAAGAATAATATATGGGTACCTACTTAAACATGACAGATAGATATTTTCCTGAAATTTTGATTTTTAAAATTTTGCAGTACTACGATGAATGAACAGATGTATTTTCGATTGGCGATGTTTTTCAGTCTGACATCGAATTCGTCAGGTTTTTTTTACTATCTCGCCGACTTGTATTGGAATTTATACCAGAGTTGTATTAGCAAGAAATAAAATACCATAGAATTTTCTAGAATGTTGTTGAGAACTCAGTTCTAAACTTCTAGCTTGATGACAGTTTCGATGGTGAGTTTACTTTTTCGAAAATTCAGTTCTAAGCTTCTTTTTTGGTGACAAATTCGATGGTGAAGTTAGTTAGACGCTATTTGTTCGGGTTTCAAAATAGAACGTTTTAAAATTCTATCGAAAATTAGTATTATCTTATTGTTTGATTAGAAATCCAACAGTGAACTCAGTTTTCCTGTATCTCTTTTGGTTTACATATATAAATTTCTGGAAATCCAGTGAAAATCCTCAATTCAAACCAGTTGTTATGATTTTTTCTCTGCTTATTTTCTCAGTAGGTCCAAATAAAAACACCACTTTTCACCAATTACTTTCCATATTTTATTAATTACTTGTTAACCCTTTCCTACTCTGGTCGCAGTGCATCCGGCTTTAGGACGGACTCGGGAATATAAAAAAAAACCCTTTCCTGTTAAATCACATCTAACTTACTTTCCTATTAACATATATATATATATATATATATATATATATATATATATATATATATATATATATATATATATATATATATATATAGACTCGATTAGAAATCTACAATTCCACTAGAAACATGACTAATAATGATAATTCTTCGATATAAGGCCTATAAGGTCACGTCCGAACTTAGACAGTTCCTAGCGAAAATATTTCTATAAGGACATGGCTGAATTCTCCTAGTCCTTCGTTACAATATTATAAAAAGAATTGAATTTAAATAATTATATAAAACATTAAATTTATTTAAAAAAGTATAAAATTTTTTATTGACACTAGGGTTGAACACCCAAACTTGGTTGCTCTCTCTGAGAAGAAGTACATAGTTCAGCTTTTTTTTTTAAATTACATTCCATTTAATTAATTAATTATTTTCACTATATTTTATTTAATACAAGATAATTAAGGAGAATATATTATTATTTTTTCCTAAAATACGCCTTTTACATCAAAAAGTAAAATATAAATTAACATTTTTTATTCCAATAGTTATAAATTTACTTAACACTTGTTTAAATTCGGATTAATTTTTTTGATAAATATAATTTATTTAGTTTTAATTGGTGTGTCAAATATTTAGACCTAAGAATGTTTCACAAACGAGTGAAAGTCATTTAATATACACAGTGCATTCTAAAGTGAACAGGACATTAATTTAACGAAACTTTTTTTATTGAAAATATTCTCCTTGAGACTATACATCGATTTGTAAGGTCCTTGAGAATGTCGGTACAAGCCTTTTGGATGGCCTCTATTTCGGCATAACGATTTCCTTTCATCGGCAAATGCAATTTTTCGAATAGGTAAAAATCACACGGTGCTAGATCAGACGAATACAGAGAGTGTTTGATGGCGAAAACGCGATTTTTAGTTAAAAAATCAGTGACAAGTGTCGATCGATGAGATGGCGCATTGTCATGCAACAAGTGCCGACTTCCTTCTTCACGATATTATGGTCGAATATGACGAATACACCTCACCAAATGCTTCAAAACACCAAGATAAAATATAGCATTAACTGTCTGGCCAAGTGTAACGAACTCCTTATGAATTAATCCCTTTAAATAGTAGAAACAAATCAACATTGTCTTAACTTTTGATTTCTCCAGATGGTTTTTTTTTCGGATTAGGCTTATCTGGAAGCCTCTATGATGCTTTGTTTCTGCATTGTATTGAAAACACCACATTTCATAATTAATCACAATGGTGTACAAGAATTTGGATCCCTTTCTGAGCTCTTGATGGGGTACTTCGAATTTTAAATTCTGAGCAATTTTTTGTCATTAGTCAACAAAAATTAGGAACAACATGTAAACAGACTTTTCGTGGCCTAAATATTCGGCCAAAATGTGTAAAATTGATGTTTTGGGCATGTTCAATTTCATTTCTATTAATTTAAATGAAGAATTTTGGGCGATCTTTGATGAATTTTATAACAGTTTTGATGATCTTTTTTGTTATCACAAATTTCGATTGGCCAAGATGTTCATCATCATTTAGGTTTTTAGATCATCTTTAAAGCGTGTATACCACTCAAGGACTCTACTACGGGATAAACACTCATCACCATATATTTTTTTCATCAACTCAAGCATTTCGGTAAAACTTTTACCACGTTTAAAAAGAACTTAAAATCGGCTCTTCGTTCTTGCACCGATGCAACAAACACACTGTCACTAATAAAGCAATAACAGCTTCTAATCGTCCATTGGTCACGAAATATTGAACGAATGGCAGCGAAGGATGTAGTTTCTAATTTAGGCAGCCATCAATAAGTGGCGCCACTAAAAAATGCTATTTCTAAAAAGTCCTATTTACTTTGGAAGACACTGTGTAGATTGAAAAAGAGAAGAAAATTTGTTAAGATAAAATAATAAAATTTTTTAAAAAAATTGAACCGACTTCTAAAAGTGCGCAAAAAAGTGAAAAAATCTATAAATTTTTATATGAAATTGAACTTTTTGAAGTCGGCGCCAAACTAATACCTGACAAAATGTGACTTGCATAAACAGATTAAAAATACTTTATTTGTAATTGCTTTCTTACCATAATTTGTATATATTAGTAGTTATTTATTTCATTTACAAATAATTTGGCGCCGACTTCAAAAAGTTCAATTTCATATAAAAATTTATATTTATTTTTTACTTTTTTGCGAACTTTTAGAAGTCGGGTCAATTTTTTTATAAAAATCTTATTTTTCTATTTTTAGTTTTAGAATTCATTATGATATCCATAAATTATTTGAACTAAGTACTAATCGAGATTAGTTTACCTCGCAGTGACTCCAAGGTGGCAAAAAAGTCGCCATTTTATCCAAAGTTGTAAATCACCCTAAAATGAACCACCAAAAATTCTTTGGTTCTCCAAATACCAGTAAAATTGTATCAAACAAATGTTTAGTCTGTTACAGTAAATCCACTATCTTAAATTTCAAATTAATTTTAGATTCGTAATATAGGCCCCAAAACCTTCCAATATCGATGTTTAAAGAACCTGATATGTAATTTTCTTAGCTCGATATATTTTATACCTCATATTGAGTTTGTATACGCCTCAAGAACCCCACAATATCAATTTTAGACAAAATCAGAATAAGTAAAATTTTCTGTCCCTCATATTGTATGTCATCAACCTAATAGATGTAAAAATTCGTAACACACGACTCACCATATTGCAACCGCTATATTGAGTTTCAAAAAAATTATTTTAAGTCTTAATCTAATCTAAATCTAAACCCTTCAAAGCCCCCTAGTACAAATTTTGGATGAAATCCGGAAATTTAACATTTCTAGACTTATATTCGGTATTTACATCCTTAAAAACGATTCAGTTACTCCTTTGACAAAATCGAAAAACATAAAATTTTTAGTCCCCTATCTTGGATTTGCCATATTGAATCCTGAAAAAATACTTTTAAATTCATAATTTACACCCTCAAGAACCCCCTATATCAGTTTGGGAGAAAATCGAAAAATGTAAAACTTTTAGGACATCATATTGAATCTGCCTGATTGAGTTTTTCAAAAAATATTTTAAATTCATAATTAACACTAACAAAAATACCACAATACTGATTTTAAACAAAATCGGGAGATGTAGTATTTTTAATTCGCCATCTTGGATATGCCATATTGAATTTTTTAAAATAATTTTAGATTCGTTATGTGCGACCCCGAAAACTCCCCCGTACCAATTTTGAAGAAAATCGGACAAAATTGATTTTTCCTTCCGCCATATTGGATCCACCATATTGAATTTTTTAAAAATAATTTCAGATTTGTTGTGTACGACCCAAAAAATTCCCCCATACTAATTTTGGAGAAAATTAGACAAAATAATTTCTTTTGGCCGCCATATTGTCAGCACCATCTTGGATATTACTGCACCAAAATCGTCCAAAAAAATATGGGACCATCGCAGTAACTTCCTAAACATAACGTAAAAAATTTCATTCAAATCGGTGCCGCCGTTCCGGAGTAATCGGTGTACATACATAAAAAAACATATATACTCGACGAATTGAGAACCTCCCTCTTAGAATTCGGTTAAAAAAGGCGATTGCTCAAACATTTTTTTAAGGTAAACCTATCCTGGACTTTATTTACAGGACCCAGTATATGTGTATTCGCACTTTATCCTATAAGTTTTAAGACTTTCCGAATTTTTTTCTAAATTCCTCACTTGTTTCGTAAACTTCCTATGTTATTAGGTAATAACTACTAGTATTGCTTATTGCATACCAACATACTTATTGGTGATGATTAGAATATTACGTTGGATTAAAAAACCGTGACTAGTAAAAGCTTGTCACTATTTTACATTAAAACCTAAACACTGTCAATTGGTCTGATCATGACTAGATAGATAATATACACAGATAAGTCTTCTATTAAATAAACCTATGTTCTCATAACCAAAACACATTTTTTACCACCTACTGTTACCGTATATCTAATCGAACAGGTACTAATTCCTAACGTAATTACCATATCACAATTCATTGTCTTGAAAGTCAGTACCTATTATCTCTTGACAATGATGAGTTAATCAATCTTATCAACTATCATCTTGTTTTTTTATTTATTTTATCTGAGAAAGCATTTATAATAAACTCGTCTATTAACTAAAAAAAATATGAACATACATAAACACTTGTTTAACAGAAGTCATTTACTTGTTTATTTTGTCTATGAAAATAAATCGCAATATATGTAAGAATTTTTTCTGTTATGAATTTTAGCATAGAAGGGCTTTGGCATAAAAATAAAGGTATAACTACAGATTCACCAAAAGGGCAAAAAGTTGTGAGAAGTATTTAGCAAGAGAAGTACTAATAACTTACTAAAAACACAAATTTAAAATATTAAGAGAAGTTTCTGTTTTTCCTGTTTGGTTAACAAACGAATTGGAATCCATAATAAAGTGTTAAATAACAATCGACTTTCAAAAGTTAAAACTAATAATTCGGACACAAATTTGAAAATAAATTGAATACATTATTTTTAACCGAGTTCTAAAAGAAGGGAGTTCTCAGTTCGTAGACTATGTATTTTGTTATGTATGTACTGTTGTGTAAACTACATCTCACCGATAATTCCCGCCACAGTTTAAGTTCAAATATGAAAATCAAAAATTATATAGTGCGACAACGGGTGTCTGGGAAGGTGTCAGTTGAAACCCACTGAGGAGTCCTAAGGCTGGCACCGGGACGAAACACCCCAAATTTTTACTTTAGAGTTTGTTCGTAATTCTCGCTGGGCACAGGGACTTTAGCAGATTACGACAGTACACCGATTACTCCGGAACGGCGGCACTGATTTGAATGAAATTTTTTTATGTTACATTAAGAACGTTGCTGCGGTGGTCCCATATTTTTTTGGATGAAATTGGTACAGTAAAATCCAAGATGACGCTGACAATATGGCGTCCAAAAAAAATTAATTTTGTCCGATTTTCTCCAAAATTGGTATGAGGGAATTTTGGAGGTCGTACACAACGAATCTGAAATTAGTTTTACAAAATTCAATATGGTAGATCCAAGATGGCGGACAAAAAATTTTTTTTTCCGATTTTCTCCAAAATTGGTGTGGGGGAGTGTTCGGGGTCGCACATAACAAATTCAAAATATTTTTTAAAAATTGAATATGACGAATCCAATATGGCGGACAAAAAACTAATTTTGTTCGATTTTCTCCAAAAATTGGTACTGGGGGATTTTCAGGGTCGCACATAACGATTCTAAAATTATTTTTAAAAAATTCCATATAGCGTATCCAATATGGCGGATTAAATATTAATTTTGTCTGATTTTTTTCAAAATTGATATGGGTGAGTTTTTGGGATTACACATTACGAATCTGAAATTATTGGAAAAAAATTGAATATGGTGAATCCAAGATGACGGATTAAAGATTCTACATCTCTCAATTTTGTTTAAAATCAGTATTGGGGGATTTTTGTTTAGTGTTAATGACGAATTTAAAATATTTTTTGAAAAACTCAATCTGACGGATTCAATATGGCTCCCTAAAAATTTTTCATTTTTCTATTTTCTCCAACACTGATATAGGGGGTTCTTGAGGGTGTAAATTATGAATTTAAAATTATTTTTCAGGGTTTAAATATGGCGAATCCAGTATAGCGGATAAAAATTTTTACATTTTTCGACTTTGTTCAAAGGTGGGACTGAATCGTTTTTGAAGATATAAATAGCGACTATGTCAGATGCAATATGACGGTCTAGAAATGTTAAATTTTCATATTTCATCCAAAATTGGTACTTGAGGGTTTTGAACGGTTTAGATTTTGATTAGATTAAGACATTAAAATTATTTTTTTGAAAGTAAATATGGCGGATCTAATATGGTAAGTTGAAAATTTTACCTTAGTCGCATTTTTTCAGATTTGGTATTAGGGGGTTGCCAGGGTTGTGCATTATGAATATAAAGTTAATTTTTTACATCTATTAGGTTGATAAGATACAATATGAGGGACTGAAATTTTTACATTTTCTTATTTTGTCTAAAAGTGTTATTGCGGGGTTCTCGGGACGTATACAAACTCAATATGCAGTATAAAATATATCGGGCTAAGAAATTTACGTCTCAAGTTCTTTAAATATCGATATTGGAAGGTTTTTGGGGCTTATATTATCTAAAATTAATTTGAACTTTAAGATAGTGGATTTACTTTGACAGACTAAATATTTGTTTGACACGATTTCACTGGTATTTGGAGAACTATAAGAATCAAAGAATTTTTGGTGGTTCATTTTAGGTGATTTACAACTTTTTTGCCACCTTGGAGTCATTGCGAGCTACATTAATCTCGATTAGTACTTGGTTCAAATAATTTATGGATATCATAATGAATTCAAAACTAAAAATCGAAAAATACAATGTTTATCAAAAAATTGAACCGACTTCTAAAAGTGCGCTAAAAAGTAAAAAATAACTATAAATTTTTATATGAAATTGAAATTCTTGAAGTCGGCGCCAAATTATTTCTAAATGAAACAAATAACTACTAATACATTCATAATTATGGCAAGAAAGCAATTACAAATAAAGTATTTTTATTCTGTTTGTGCGAATCACATTTTGTCAAGTATTAGTTTGGCGCCGACTTCAAAAATTTCAATGTCATATAAAAACTTATAGTTATTTTTCACTTTTTAGCGCACTTTTAAAGTCGGTTCAATTTTTTTATTATAAAAATTTTATTTCTATAAAAATATGTTCTAGTTAAATTACGTCGTAAATAATCTAGACATACATAGTGGCTCTCCCGTGACACCAAACACCCAATATCACCCATCTCAAGTTAACAACTATTTAACAACAAAACTAGCCGTCAAACGGGCAATTGTGCGATAAAGTGCCAATTTGACAGCTCAACATATAGAGATATAGATAGGCCATTGAAAAAAATGAACCAGCGCATACGATTAGGTGTTTTACGTAGCGCCGCGGGCGATACTCGAGATAAAAGTGTCCGACGGTATGGCCGGGTATTATGAGTGTGGTTTTTATAAATCACTTTGACAGTGGTGGGTACACATTTTTTTCTTAGTATTTGTATATAATGATAAACTAGAAATGAAACTGAATATATTATTAAAAAAAAACTACTTCACCGATTTTACAAAATTGCACTAAAAAGTAAAAAATAAATTAAAAATTGTTTTATATAGCAAATAATTAAATTATCGTAGATTTATTTATTAACTTAACACTTCTTTTGAAGGTGTTATTTCTAAATTAATTCTCCATATAAATTGGTATATTTTAAACATTATATAGGATGTCCGGTAAGGTACATGGAACAGAATTTTTACCAGCCCCTCTCCCCCTGGAATATCACGTGATACTTCAATTTTAAATTTGGCGCCTCGCTTTTAGTTGAATTTAGTGCGATGTGAATGCGTTAATACATCTTAACAACTTGTGACTGTAGAATGGTTTATCTTATCCCTAATATGTTGTTATCTGACTGTAATTATGTTTTGAAAATAAAGGTTTCAAATTAAAATTAAAATTAATTCTATTAATAAAATAACTTTTCATTATATTCGACAAATTCCACTTCCAATTTACTATAATTATTTATTTAGAGAGATATAAAAAATCTTGAAGCACGAAGTATCACGTGATTCACCAGGATGTTTTTGTGAACCTCTTCCCTCCCTCAAGATCATGAGATTTATGGACGACTTCTTAGCTCTGTAACCTCCAAACAACAGACATGTGTTCCGTCATACCCACGCAGCCAAATATTTTTATTATAACTATCTATTTTTATTAAATTTGCTACTGCGAGACTTTCCGCTAATTTCACATTGTTTTCAACTTTACCAGGTAATGGACATCCTGATTTTTTATTTTTTCTCTAAAGGAAGCACACTAAAAGAGTTATTTAAAAAAACTAATTTTGTTTGTAGTCATAGTGGCAAATAAAATGACTTTTAGGGACAAAATAAAAACACACACCTACGTAGAAAAATAAATATTAATAAATACACATAAATAATTGAAACTAAACTTGTAATATTTTTTAGAACCGCCAAACGTCAACAAAACACATGTCACCTGTTACTTGGTATAAACACAATAAAATACAGAAAATATTACAACATAGTTCCATCTTTCTTGCTCACATATGACTTGTTAGACCTTTGTTTTCTCACTGTGTCATATCACTTGAGATGAATGACAGGATCTTATGTTGCCGATTAAAAAAAATCCCGTTTCCAAATAATTAATTTAGGAAAAGAAAAAGTATTTAGAAAGTTTCAAGTAAAAATAATGATAAGAATATATTTTTAGAACAATTTAGCTAGTGCCATGACACTGGGGCATTAACTTTTATTAATTGACAACTATAAAGATTCTGTACTTTATTTTGAACAAAACGGTTTGTTCACACATTAATCTAAACATTTAAAATTTTCTTTAAAATTGACACACTGTGTGTCGAACGCAATTTACTTCTTGTCTGAGTAGTATTTATAGGCATTTTTTGCAAATAGAATGTATTTTAATTTTTGTTGGTTTTAATTCCATACACTTCAGCCAATCAGATTTATTTTCGGTTGTTTTAAAGCAGAAATTTCGAACTTAATCTTACCCATTAATGTCATTCTGGTCCGATTCACACTATAATGCTGCTCTCGATACACTCTTGGTTCGATCTCGATGCGATAAAATCTTTTTGAGTGAAAAATATCGATATCGAAATTTCTATGAGAACGATAGTGTGAACAGATTCATTCTTTCTTCTGTAAGAATATTTTGTGAGAAGGTTGTTAAAAATTTCTGTTTTTTGTTTTCTGTCAATAAATATTTAAAAAAAAAATTTTAATTTTTAAGCACTTCATTGTCAATAAACAATTTATTAAAATAACTTTTTCCTTCATCTGATCCTTACTCATTAGATCTTATGGAAAATTACTAAAATATTTGTTAATATACGGGTTAAAGTCGTGATATCTTTATACTTTGTATATATTTATTGTAATGTGTCTGTGGATAATTACCTCTACCACTACCACACCACAGAAATGACAAATTTAAAAAATTCCGAATAAACTTTTCGGCGTGACGCCTATGATTTTAAGTTGGATATTACACAGGGTGTTGAATCAGATAAAGCACAGCGCTCTGGATGGGATTCTTGACCGTGTGAATCGATAAGTGTAATATGAATGCGAACAAGGGCGGCAAGAAAAAATACGAAGGTCCGCTGAGGTCACGAGATTATAGCCTTATAGGCTATTAGGGATCCTATAAACATTTTTTATAAATTTTATTTGAGCTAATTACTCTCACGATACGTATTTATTAGTAACCTAGATTGTTTTCTTTTAATTACACTGAAAAAAATAAACTTTAAAGAGCCTCTGTATATTTGCTAAAAGAAGTTCAGTACTTTGACGTACCCAAAGAAAATAATTAAAATTGATATCCTTCATATTTTGAATATAAAATTTTATTTCAAAACGTTTTGGTGAAAGTATATTCAATAATTCTAAAGCCAAAATTATGTCATATAGTCCAAACGGTGTATATATTTACAAATTTAGCAATTATAACGGTTTTTAGTTGCCATACATCCAAAAAAAAATGTTCCTCGTAAATATAACTGGGGTTATTCATTTCCATCTTCTGTCTTCCTCTCGGAGTCTAGAAAAATAAGGTATTTTTTGAAATTAAACATTATATTTGTTTTATAATTTTTAATATGTTTTGTTACTTAAAATTTAATAATTCTTCAAAATATCCCTTTTATATTTTTATCAAAATATGGAGGTTAACACGCTTATCTGCTCCAGATGCAGCAGGAGTGGTAAAAGATTAAAACATTTAGTGGTTTTCTCTCCTTATATTTATCCATAGTAATGAAAAAGATAAAATTGCCTCACAGGGCCGTAACAAAGAAGAAACACAAAAAACAGCAGTTTTCTTTGAGAAGAATTTTAATACATAACCTTACCTCAGACTAAGGGCCTCTTTACTTTGTAGTTCTATAATAATGGCTGTAAAATATTATTAAACAGATTTTATGTACTTTGTCAACAACGTTGTGATAATCTTATTATATAAAGATATAAAATAGTGTAGACACTTTGTGTCGCTATTTAATATTGTAGTGTTTAGTGTTTATGACTTTAATCTGTGGATACCCTGTAGGTTTTAGACTATTGTTATTATATTGTAATAAAAAATACATTATAGTGATTATTATTCTCCTTCATTAGTGTGTTAAAGAGCTCTAGTTCAGTTCCGACAAAGCACAAATTTTCATCATCAGCAGTAGAATATCTAAATTAAAGACAGATAAAATAAAATCTTAGAACAGAAAAAAAAACGTTAAAGTAATAAATGAAAAAAAAAAATAACGCAGGTAAATCGAGTTAGTAGTTTTCGAACCTTATAAAATGTAACGATATATTAATTAAATATTTTTAACCTGTTCAATAAAAATAGTAATTATCCGTTGTTCCTTCTTCATACAATAAAGTAGAAAAAAAATCATTATTTTTGGTCATATCGGTTTTATTTCATGTTCAGTTCAGTTTTTGTTGATTATTTTAATCCGCTATTAAAATCTCTCATTCCATATTTAAAATATCACTTAGAGTAACGAACCCATAATAAGCATTTACACTCCTCATTAAATAACCCGATACAAAAGGGATATAAAATTATCGATATGTCTATACAGAAGGAACAAATTCGATTTTAAAATTCTTGTGTATAACATTTTTCTGTCTTAATTATGAAACTTGTTTATAAATCATTCGACAAATTTCTTGTTAAACAACGGAAAAAGAAAATTGTAGAATGGGCCACTCCGTTCCTGTACAGTTGCAAAAAAAATCACTAGTTTGATGTATTTTTTAAATTTTGACGTTTAGACTATACAAGAAAGTTTTAAATCTAATAGACTTAAAATTTACACAACTATAAAACGCAGGCGTAAATTTTTCCCCCTGGTTTAATTTTACTTTTTGGCATTAAATTAAAGGTGGCGCTTGGTTTACCACTAATTAAAAAATTTAAATGAAAAGAGAGGCTATAGTATTGGTAATTTGGAATATTTTTGTATTTAATGCTGACCAGGTTTTGAAATTTCTGAGATTTTGTTACTCAGTCATAAGAGACCAAATTTCTTTGGGTTTAAAAACACACATACGTCTGCACTAAAGTTATTGACGTCTCTTATTTAATGTGTGGTTTTAATCTTGCTAAAACTTACAAAATATCGGAACGAAATCGAAGAATGAACCCAAATAGTACTAAACCTAACATTTCTTCGATTAGAAACGGCTAAAAGCAATAATATCCATTCAAGACCATAAAAAATGGCAGAACGCATTAACACAACTTATCGGCTACGCCGGCTTTACAAAATAAAGTTTTATAAATCAAATTAAAAATATCTTTGTCATGCCGCAGACTCTTCAATCGGTCATTTTGTGGGTGTTCTTCATTTTCTCGGTAGCACTGTGACTAAAAGGAATTGTTTCGGAGGGTGAGAAAGTGCCATTAGTGGTTTTTACTTGTAATTGATTTTTTTAGCCACCCAATAAGTGGTTTTGGCTAGTTTCTGTCTTTTTATCCCTACGCAATTATTAGGCCTGCGGAGTTGGCTTCATATGAGGTGTTTTTGAAATTTACTGTTAGTAGACTTCGGATTACGTAGAAACCTTCAGAATGATAATAGTAAAGTGGTATCTTATGTCTCATTTTCTTTTTTATGGAAAAATTTTTATTTAACAATAAGATGTGAAAAACAGTTTTTTCGACCTGTAGGAAAAGCTATTATTTTTCAGTAGAAAAGTTTGAGACAAAAGTTGTGCACATTGAAAATACTTACAAAATGAGCTAAGGCCTCTCCGAATCGAATAATTTGTTCGTTAGTTATTGCAAAACAGCCTGCGAAAATGGCTGTTTCTTTAATTGTTTATAAACAATATAAAAATATATTGCATTAATTTTACACTGCAAGTAAAAGAGTCTCTTGTTGCATACTACAAATATACCAAATTTCAAGTAAAAATGTTCTATAGCTTTTTGAATAGTGAATTTGTTTATAACTTTTCATGTTTTTTTATTATTTATTCTTAGATTTAGAGGTCGTATAGCGGTCTGCCAGTACGCAAATGAAAATTCCAGACTTATATTAACAATAACAAAAAAGAACAAAATGAATTATTTATTTTAAATTGTTGAAGCAGATAAATAAATTTGGGGTTCGTTTTTTCATTATAAACAAATGGAATAACTCTTGGACAATTGTTGGGATCGAAATGCCAATAAGTAGTTCTGCCTTTGAGGCTTCTGGAAGTCTGGCCTATATAAACTAATTGACAGTTGGAACAGGGAACCTTATAAACTATGCAGGATGTCTCATTATTGAAAAAGAGATAAATAAATTTTCGAAAGCTTGATAGAATAAAAAAAGAGTTTCTTTCTTTACCAATGCCTACAAATTTAAACAGACTGCATCCCCAATAACCCTAGTTTGGTATATATATATATATATATATATATATATATATATATATATATATATATATATATATATATTGTATAGGTAGTCACCTTGTCTCAAGTGTGATAAGTTTTTGATTATGAAAATATTAAACATAATTAATTAATGCATTTATGTGGCAACTGCAGATGGTAGGATAGATATTAGTTAATAGAATTTATATTTGAATCATGTTTTGAAAGGACATAAAATGCCTATAATTGTGTAATATCATGATAAAATGTATAAAAATGTCTGAAGATTAAAAAGTGTGAATGGTTGGACATTACTGCATATAAAGTAAGAATTATAAACACATTGCACTCCTAAAGACATTAATCTTATAAACTAATAAATAAGTGATATTTTGAATAAGGTGTGAAGTGTTATTGACCAGAGATAGTGACCAAAAAAGGAATTTTAATACAATATAGTGAAATCCACTAAGATGAGAATCTTAATCACCCATTTTATAAATAGTGCGGATGAAGATAATATTAGTGAAAATACGCGTCAAATAATAACCGTTTAGTGAAATATAGACACTATTCATCAATAGTTATATATAATATATTAGTTTGCACTTATGACAACAACAATATTTATTAAAACTTTGTTAAAAATATTGTTAAGTGTAAGAATAGTATAAGAAAATGTAGATTATAAGATAATTTTAATAAGAAACTAGAATAAATTAGTACCTAATTGTAGGTAAAACCTTGTTAAATATGATTATAATATTAATAAAACAAGAATTGCCTATTTCAATAAGTTAAAATTAAAATATAAATGTATATGTAAAATTTTGTTAGATGTGATCAAATTTTATTTACTAATTTTATGTGGTAAATAATAACCAAAAGTAAAGTGTAGATATATCGAAATGTCAGGAAAAGTCCAAAATTTATATAAATCATAATTTATTGTCATCAAATAGAATTTTATTTCATAATATATCAAAATTTTATCATAAATTGACAATTAGGAATTCATTTTGATTTTGTGTTTCAAAACTTAAAATTACATCTAGTTGCTAGTTCACGTCAGATGGCCGACCAATCAGAAAAAAATTAAAACAAAAATTTATACTACGTCACCACCTACTGTATAACCCAAAATTCATTTTTTTAAAGAAAGCACAGGTCCATCATTTGTATAGTAAATATCATTAGTCTGGTTCATAGAAAGTAACATAACCTCGATATTTTCAGTTGTTATTTTGAAAAGTAAAAGAAGGAGTGGATATTGATCGGTTGTAGTGTAAAAATCGCCAGTTTCTTTTTATTAACGGGACCATAACCTCAAAATTTTTCATTTGTTATTTTATAAAAAAATATTTTAAAGGAAGATAGTGCAGATTAATCTGTGATAGAAATACCATTGCTGGCCTCATTCATTAAAATTTTTTATTTTTAGAAAAGGGAAGAAATATAGAGCTTGGATATAAAAGTATCCAGAGATGGAAAGTCAATTATAAGGATGGAAAAGAAGTTTAATAAATTAGTCAATAAATTAGGTAATAATTCGGAAAAGAGTAAATCTAGAGGTGGGGTGCCATTTTGGTTTTGTTTGTTTTGATTTTTTGGATAATTTTCTAGATTTTTCCGATAAAAATTTATGAAATATTATATAATACAATACTAATAGTGTGCACTTTTTTTTATCAGAAAAATTAAGAAACTTATCAAAAAAAATCAAAATAAACAAAACCAAAATGGCATCCACCTCTAGATTTACTCTTTTCCGAATTATTACCATAAATTATATCAGTAAGCAAGCAGCAGTGAAAAATATTTAAATAGTTGACAAAGGAGATAGGATTTGTAAGTTGTTTCTTTATAAAAAAAAAAGAAGGAGGAAATCTAAAATGTGGATATAATAAAATTTCTGGAGATTAAAAAGGTATGTATGTATAAAGCACGCTGCACGTTGACTTTTCTTTCAGTTGATCTTCAACCACCACGCACAGAGGATGCCAAATGAGATTTTGGCGAAGCGTCTGCAAACTTCTACAGGAAACCAAACGAATGAACGGATGTATTCCCGGATTAATACTGAATCACATGTTCCCATCCATGAAACACTACGCAACAACATATATATATATATATATATATATATATATATATATATATATATATATATATATATATATATATATATATATATGCTGTCCATAATTATTATTTCTCCAATAATAAAAAACAAACAATATAATTTAATTATTTTTTTTTACGGGCATGTTGCGCAGTCATGAATAAAACAATTAACTACGGAAATCATCGCAACATATATATATATATATATATATATATATATATATATATATATATATATATATATATATATATATATATATATTATGTTTTATTTTCGGGATGGATTTGGTATACGCTTGATGCTAAAAAAAGTCTTTTCAAATTTTAATAAAGTCACCAAATTAAACTTTATTTCAATATGATCATTACTGCATTTCGAAAACATAAATTAACAAACTCCTTAAGAATCCATCTAACTCTTAGACAGAACAGTTAGTGCCAATCTATTCGACTTACTTAACATTTTATATTAGTAAAGGAGATCCGCGCAATGGGCTGCAGTAAAAAAATAATTACTCAGGTATTCCTGCTGAGCGAACCTGTTGCTGGAAATGATTAATTGCATTAAGAAACGATTAGCAGGTTTTTTTATGAAAATTATTGGTATGCTTTTACTATTTTTTAGGCTTTTTGTCAGTTTATTGGAATAAGGTATTTTACTGCGTGTTTATAATTTCGTATACAAATCTTTAAATTCTAGAATTCTCAAATTAATATTACCGACTAATCGAATACTAACTTTGCTTTTATAGAAGTTACTATGGGTTTTGATATAAAAACAAGAAAACACGGACGAAGAATTATAGCTATGACAGAAAATTTATTTTTGTTTTGATTCCTGTAAAAATGCAAAAATATGCATTTTTTTTATCAGAAGAATCAGGAAAATTAGCAAGACACAAATCACAACAAATAAAAACAAAATGACCCCCGCTAATAAATAATAGCTTGCATTGTTCAGATAAAGATGGCGCGCTTGTTAAAATCGCCGATATTGCCAGATTGCAAAAATGATTTATTTGAAATTCATATATATTCTTCTCTTTCTACTACTATTTGAAGTCGAAAGAAAAGGTCGCAAAAAATTTTTCCTTTCCTTTGATTATTAAAGTACTAATTACTCTTATGCCTATGCCTTTTGATGTACGATTTTGACTCTAAATATTAAAGGTTTTAAGAAGAATGTTAACCTGAGGTAATCTGGAAAATAACATTTTATAATTAATAAATCTAGGTCAATTTAGATTAGTCCACGACAGGGGCGGATCCAGCCTCTCTCTTGGGGGGTTTGGGTGATATCACAAAAGTACAGTATGACAAGCGAAAGCAAGTTGTCGACGGGGGGGGGGGGACGCCAGCAACATTCACATTTTTAATGTAAGAACCAGGATCGGGTCTATTTTTCTGAATTCGAAGCTCTTGAGGGGGCTGATCGCAGGAACAAACAAGTTGTCGACGGGGGGGGGGGGGGGGGTTGGAAGCCAGCAGCATACACATTCCTAGTATAAGAGCCAGAATCGGGTCTATTTTCATAAACTCAAAGGTCTTGGAGAGGAACAGTCGCAAGAAAAAAAAGTTGTCGACAGGAGGCTGGAAGCCAGCATATACATTCCTAGTATAAGAGCCAGAATCGGGTTTGTTTTCCTACACTCATAGGTCTTGGAGACGGCGATCGTAAGAAAAAATAAGTTGTCGACGATAGAGTGGAAGCCAACAGCATACATCTTCCTAGTATAAGAGCCAGAATCGGGTCTATTCTCCTAAACATAAAGTTCTTAGGTGGGAGATCGCAAGAAAAAACAAATTATCGACGGGGGGTTGGGGTGGAAGCCAACAGCATACACATTCCTAGTATAAGAGCCAGAATTGGGTTTATTTTCGATGCCCCCCCTTGGATCCGCGCCTGGTCCAGGTTAATTTCAGTTTTCTAAACTAACCAAAACCAATCTTACTAACCGGAATTAACCAAAAATTTGGTCTGGTTAACATCAATTTTACCCTTTTTTATTACAAAAATTAAACTATGTTGTTAACTGTAACGGATACATTTTGTAGTTGATACCAGGAAAGTATAAATCTAGGTTAATTTAGATTAGGTCAGGTTAGTTCCTGTTGTCCAAATTAACCAAAATCAAGCTAAACCTGAACTAACCAAGGTAATAATTCAATCAGAGTAAATCTAGAGGTAGATGCCATTTTTGTTTTGTTTATTTTGATTTGTTTTTGATAATTTTCTTGATTTTTCCAATAAAAAAGTGAACATTAATAAAAGTATCTGTATTATATAAAAATTCATAAATTTCTTTTTTTTTATCGGAAAAATCAAGAAAATTATCAAAAAAAAAAAAATTAAAACAAATACAATCAAAATATCACCCACCTCTAGATTTATCCGGAGTCAATTTAGGGGTAGAGCCATTTTGATTTTGTTTGTTTTGATTTGTTTTTGATAATTTTTGTGGTTTTTTCGGATAAAAAAAGTGCACACTAACAAAAGCATTTGTATTATGTAATAATTCATTAATTTGCACTTTTTTTTATTGAAAAATCAAGAAAATTATCAAAAACAAACAAAACCAAAATGATATCCACCAGAAGTATCTGTATTATATTAAAATTCTTAAATTTACTTTTTTTGTAGTTCTATATTTATTTTGGCCGAAATAATCGAATAATACGACGGACAAAAAAATTAATTTTGTCCGATTTTCTCAAAAATTGTCGAACTTCAAAATTTTCAATCACTACATAGTATAAAACAAAGTCGCTTTCTCTGTCCCTATGTCCCTTTGTATGCTTAAATCTTTAAAACTACGCACCGGATTTTGATGCGGTTTTTTTCAATAGATAGAGTGATTCAAGAGGAAGGTTTATATGTATAATAACATCCATTAAATAGTGGAGAAATACTGTTATTTTTGAGGTTTCTAATGTGATGTCGTTAATTATCATATTTTTTTCCGCTTACATTGCAAACGCAGGCTGAACCCTACGAGATTTATCAAAATAATGTACTAATTATTTGTAGACATTGAAAAGGTCTACAGAAAACTCCGCGATGGTATATGTCTATCTCTCATGGATATCCCACAATAACATTTTTTTGTCATTTACTTTTTACGACAAATAATGGCAAATTTTGAAGCGATTTTAACCAATACAGCATTAATCCTTATCCAATTAAATAGCTTAAATACATTGTTGATTTAATATAGATCTATATGGTCCTTTACAGCACAAGATTTAAATGAATATTTTCGAAGATATTACAGATTTAAAATTGCGGGAAGTAGCGCTTGCGGCGGTACTGGCCGACCGGGGCGGCGGCAGCGTGCCTATAAATAGCGCGTCGGAGGCCGATGTAATAATTGTTGTAAAAATAAAATAAATAGTCACAGTTTTTCTGTAGTGTATTTAGTATCAGCATTGCACCCGTGCGAAGCCGGGGCGGGTCGCTAGTTTCATATAAAAATTTATATTGTTGTTTTTGGTTTTTTGTCGCTTCTAGTAGTCTATCGATTTATTTTTTTTTTTATAAAAATAACAACACAGCGCAGATAATCTATTATTAAAAATTTCATAATAACTCTTGATTTTAAATGTCAGTAACATATTTCTAGTGAAACCTAAACAAACTCTCACAGATCAAATTGCCGGCAAATAAAAACATCAAATTACATAGTTTTAATTTACCTTTACAAACAAGAAACAACAAGATCATTCTCGATTTCTTTCTCAAGGAATTTTGTTATTTCATTTCCGCTGGTTTTCAAGTTACACCGGCTACTTGATGACGGAAACAAAGAAACAAAATCGAATCTGAGAAACAAACACTGCTTGATTATTGTTTTGTCGGTAACTAAAGGCTACGGAATTGTTTTTTAAAGACAAAAGATTGACGCGAGTGAAACTGATCGCAGCATAACACGATGCTAGTGGTTAATGCCACAATAGTAAATAATGAAGTTAGCAAGTTTAAGCCATCTAATACACTAAATAGTTTGAAATTTATACTACACTGTTAAAAATAACCTTAAATCTAATGCAAATTTAATGTCCATTCTACATTAAATTTAATGATTTTGTACCAAATAAATAGTGAATAATTTACATTTACTTTGAATTTAAAGCTGTTCATTCAAATATCAGTTCGTTGTTCATTAATTTTTAATAAAGTAACTGAAAAGATATTTCAACTCTTTGTACATTAAAATTAATTCACATATACCCTAGCACTAAAGGAATTTAGATTATTATTTTATATTTGATTATATATAATATATGAATGTCAATGACCCTTATATTAATATATATTTTTTATTTTTAAGAATTTATTGCAATCTTGTCACATATGGCAAATGAGCAATTTGTTTCAAACCTAATCCTAACTAGTGTTCTCTTAAAATCTAAGTCTTACTCTACAGCAATCCTTAGTGTCCACTATAATAAGTATCACTACTCGTGTACACAATATCCGCACTTTGCTCTGCTTTTGTTGGACTACCACTTCACCAATTCGAATGGTTTAATTCTTTTTTATATTAATATATATATATATATATATATATATATATATATATATATATATATATATATATATATATATATATATATAAGTACAATAATATGATTTCAGATACTGCATTAAAATTTTTTGTCCACATACAACAAATTTAACGTACACTGCATAAGATTCCAGGAGATGGCGCAACTTGTTTTAAACTTTTTGTTTAGTATGATATAAGTTGCTTAAAGAACTCAATTTATTTATGACTAGCGACCCGCCCCGGCTTCGCACGGGTGCAATGCTGATACTAAATACACTACAGAAAAACTGTGACTATTTATTTTATTTTTACAACAATTATTACATCGGCCTCCGACGCGCTATTTATAGGCACGCTGCCGCCGCCCCGGTCGGCCAGTACCGCCGCAAGCGCTACTTCCCGCAATTTTAAATCTGTAATATCTTCGAAAGTATTCATTTAAATCTTGTGCTGTAAAGGACCATATAGATCTATATTAAATCAACAATGTATTTAAGCTATTTAATTGGATAAGGATTAATGCTGTATTGGTTAAAATCGCTTCAAAATTTGCCATTATTTGTCGTAAAAAGTAAATGACAAAAAAATGTTATTGTGGGATATCCATGAGAGATAGACATATACCATCGCGGAGTTTTCTGTAGACCTTTTCAATGTGTACAAATAATTAGTACATTATTTTGATAAATCTCGTAGGGTTCAGCCTGCGTTTGCAATGTAAGCGGAAAAAAATATGATAATTAACGACATCACATTAGAAACCTCAAAAATAACAGTATTTCTTCACTATTTAATGGATGTTATTATACATATAAACCTTCCTCTTGAATCACTCTATCTATTGAAAAAAACCGCATCAAAATCCGGTGCGTAGTTTTAAAGATTTAAGCATACAAAGGGACATAGGGACAGAGAAAGCGACTTTGTTTTATACTATGTAGTGATAAGGTGTAAATGTCTGCTCTGTACTGACGGGAACCAATGAGTTAGAAACCGGTCTACAGATGGCAGTACAGTACCAATGGGAAAACTCTTCACCTTTTCCTGGTAGTTTTTTGCAATCTGAAGTAGAGCTTTTGATTCTTATCAGGTATTTCCAGTTGAAAATTAATTTCTATGTAACAAGAATACAGAATTTTTTGAACTCATATTAATGTAGGTGCATTAAATATATAACATATTTCAAATTCAATGAATATTTGCTGTATATTTAATGTAATTCACTGAAGCTAACAACTCACGTCCACCATGTTGAATTTTTTAAAAATAATTTTAAATTCGTAATTAACTTTCTCAAAAAACCCCCTATACCGATTTTAAACAAAATCGGGAAATGTAAAATTTTTAGTCTGCCATATTGGATCCGCCATATTGAATTTTTAAAAATAATTTTTCTAAATTCGTAATCTATACCCTTTAAAACCCTTTTATACAAATTTTGGATAAAATCGAGAAATACTAAAATTTTTAGTCCGCCATATTTAACTTTTTAAAATAGTTCTAAATTCGTAATTTAAATGTTCAGAAACCCTCCTATACCAATATTGGACAAAATCGACACATGTAGAATTTTCATTCAGCCATATTCAATACGCCATATTGAACGTTCGAAAAATAATTTTTAATTTGTAATTTTCATCCTTTAAAAACCCCCTTGACAGATTTTCGTCAACATTGAGAGATGAAAAATTTTTAGTCCGCCATATTGGATCAGCCATATTTAATTTTTTAAAAATAATTTTAGTCGTGATCTACACCCACTAAAACCTTTCTATACCAGTCAAAATCGAGAGATATTAAATTTGATGTCTTCCATATTGGATCCGCCATATTGAATTTTTTAAAAATAATTCTAAATTCGTAATTTACATGTTCAGAAACCCTCCTATACCAGTTTTGAACAAAATCGACAAATGTAAAATTTTTATTCCGCCTTATTCGATCCGCCATAATGAATATTTCGAAAATAATTTTTAATTTGTAATTTTCATCCTCTAAAAACCCCCTTGACAGATTTTCATCAAAATCGAGACATGTAAAATTTTTAGTCCGCTATATTGGATCCGCCATATTTAATTTTTTAAAAATAATTTTAAAGTCGTAATTTACACCTTCTAAAATCCTTCTACACCAATTTTGGATAAAATCGAGAGATATTACATTTTTAATACTCCATATTGGATCCGCTACATTGGATCCTTCATACTGGACACGCTATATGGAAGTTTTTAAAAATAATTTTAAATTCGTAATTTACATGTTCAGAACCCCATACCAATTTTGAATAAAATCGACAGATGTAAAATTTTTAGTCCGCCATATTGGATCCGCCATATTTAATTTTTTAAACATAATTCTGTCGTAATCTACACCCTTTAAAACCCTTCTATATCAATTTTGGAAAAAATCGAGAGATATTAAATTTTTAGTACTCCATATTGTATCCGCCATATTGGATCCGCTATATTGAAGTTTTTAAAAATTATTTTAAATTCATAATTTATATAACCCATACCAATTTTGGACAAAATCGACATATAGAAACCCCTTACACCATTTTTGGACAAAATCCAGAGATGTAAAATTTTAGTTCGCCATATTGATTCCGCCATATTGATTTTTTAAAAATAATTTTAAATTCATAATCTACACTCTTTCAAACCATCTTGTACTAATTTTGGACAAAATCAAGATATGACAAATTTTTAATCCACCATATTGAATTTTTTTAAATTATTTTTTTTATATGGTTGTAGAATGATACTTCTACTTCCAAGATCTTTTTACACATTAAAATCGGACCATCCTTGACACATCTAGATGCGCTGAAAGATAGTGCACTAAAAATTTCAAATGGCAATTGTTTTGCGAGGGGTCAGCGTTAAAACTTTCAAATTAATGGAGATATGCATTTGTAAAAGAAAGCAGAATTTTCTTGTTTTTCCTGTTTATCTCCGTTATTAATAATCCAAATAAGTTGATCCAGGGCTAATTTTATTGGTATTTTTATCTTTACAGTGAATCTCTTTAACCATTGTGATTGCTTCATTAGTTTTGATTTTATAAAATGTTTTAATAAAATTCATTTAAAAATATAATATTTATATTATAAATACGAAAGATGAGACATATTCGTTGAGATAATTGGATTGGTTAATATAACACGAAAATTATAATGAATATATGATTAAACACCATTAGAAAAGTTTCTTTTTTAATTTTATATTTTAATGTACCAAATCAGGCATTTTACATAATAGAAATAAGTAAAGAAAAAGATCTATACTTTATTATCTATAGCAAAGTCGTATCATTATTATGCCGGAACATGGTGGTAATTGTTAGCAAAGATGCGAAATAATAGCTATAATATTTTACACTGTATTTACTTTATTAATGCATTTAGGAAAATAGCCACTTTATTTATTATTTCACATATACAAAGAGATATTATTGATAATATTATGTGCACGTGGATTTTAAGTAAATAATTATCGAAGTACCGTTTGAGGATACTGAGTCGATTAAGAGTTAAGTGCAATCTCAAAATAACCCAGATAGTATTACATTGAAATATTGCAATTTTTACTCGACAACGCCCAGGAGGTAATGTGTCTAAGTTGGAATGAGTCCGTTAGTTGATCAGTGGTTATGTTTATTCTTCAATAACTTTCCAACGATGGGTGGGATCTTCATTATTCAAGTTGATTATAATAAAAGAATGGAAGGTATTTTTGGTTTTAATAATTTTTTCCTTATTATATCGAGTGACGTATTCAAAAAAGCCATAATTTTGGTTTCTTAATTACGGATTCAATTGCAAAAGTCTCGAACTATTTTATGAAAATATTTGTGACCATTGGTGGGAATGAATTCCATCGGTAGTCCGTTATTCTGGATGTAGAATTTTTCCTTTTCTCGATAATAGGAATTAGTCAAACAATTCTCCAACAAGTCCATGACAACATGCGGTGGTAAAGTTGTTTTTTCTGCTAAGATCTGGTCTTCGTCAACTTTCTTTCTTATGATTTTTAGTGACTCCTTAACTCGAACGTTGGTGTATAGTGCCACGTCACGGGAGAGAAAAAGAATTAAAATGAAAAAGAATGAATGAATATTAAATATTTAATGCTTCTGTACAGGTGGTTATTTTTTTAGTGTTGATCGCTCCTTCTTTTAGGGCAGTGCCTAGGCTAGCATGCCGGAGATTAGGGGGGGTTATATAAATTAAAAGCGCCACCTGTTTTAGGCCCGTCGGTAAGAAGAAGCGATGATCTTATCGAAAACAGGAAACAACCGGATCAAAAAATAAAACACACCGATTCCAAAAACAATTAAAATCTATATTTAACAATAAAAAAAAAGGGATTTTGAATTACAGTTTTAAACTAAAGAAATATGTGACTATTTGCTAAATGGATCATAACAAAAAAAAAATAAAGAAACAATGAACAGCCCTACTACAAGTATGACGTCATCTGCGCCATACGCCAAGTCGGTTTAGATGTAGGTCCAGCTTTAATTTTCAGTATCGGCTAAACTGAATAACCTTACTTTTTGAGTACGGTTGAATTTTGCAGTAACAAAGTATCTAGTAGGCCGATTAAGCCTAAAATTATGTTTACTTAAGCCTAATTAAAAGTGCTATTAATATGTGAAGTGATGTTTTAAATTACCTAGTGTCTACGTATACCTTCGGTTTACAAGGTATTTTAAATGAAATTTAAAAATAAAGTGTCCTGTAATTGCTCGCATAAAGTCTGATTAGTTCCCAATCACAGGGGAAAAAGGAAAGTATACATTAAAACCGGTAATTTCACTGTTTATTTTTTTTTATTTCAAATACCTGAAAGACAGTTTTGTCATTAAATCCAAACACTTTCGGCAAGCTGAATAGCCGATGGCCTCTATGGAGCAATGCTGTGTAATATGTTGGCTCTGGTAGGCAATTCTAATTTTAGATAGGATGGCAACTTCCCGGTATAATAAGAACTGGTTGTGGCATGTACCTGATTGTCTTGAAAGGTGCACCAAGTAGTCACAACGATGGTATGTTAGCTTTTTAGGTGAGATCACTTCCACTAAACTGTACTTAACGAAAAACGAATACAATAAAACTTTGTTTATCCTCAATATCTGGCAAATGATGCCTTAACGCACTAAACTATGATTTTAGCAGCAAACAGGAATAAAAGTAGTATTATATTCTGAGAAAATCAGCAAAAAATCTTTGCTTTCTGGGTTTCTGCCAGTTTTCACAACCAAGGCTTGGCCCAGACTCTCTCTACTGACACTCAAGAGCGCCAAGAAAAAAAAACAAGAGAATAACTAACTACACCCTTGATGAAAGTGGCAAAAGTGGAGTGTTTGATACATTTCCAGGCACACTTGATTTTTTAGCAAAACCGGTTTTTGGTGTGACAGTGACAAAAACTTTTAGTTTTTATTTTATATGTATTAAAGAGACTGCTTGATGAAAATAAGAGTTTAATTTATGGTGAGTATTGGCTTGATTGTTGGTATATTGGTAAAATTATTTATAGTTTTGTTTGTAAAATAACAAAACTGTAACAATAGACTTTCCACGTCAAAGCTAATAAAATGGTCTTCCAGTTGTATTTCTATTTCACGTATAATTCCTACGAAATGCTACGAGTTCTTGACCCAGGACGATGTGTTTCCTTGTAATGGTTGCAGGATTGGAAGAAGGAGCTTGACAAGCTTAGAAGTCGGAGAGTTCCGGGAACTCGTGATAGGTCGTATTTTCGGGACTCCATAAAGATGTGGAGTTTTATTGTGGTGTAGCGTCAAGTTAGATTTGTTATTACTCGAATATCCCTTTTTGGAAGCTCGATAAGCTTTCTTGCATTTTATCTAATTTCTTTCCCAGATTATTTAGTAGCCCACAGAAAGGTTTCGGATTGATAGAAAAAAGTTTTTACTCCTTCTTTTGCGAGGCTCTCTGCTTCTTCATTTGTTTCATTTCCTTCTGCCTTAGCACCCAAATCCCTGATGGTTTTAGCGAGTTGCTTTAGGGCTTGGCTATGATCCTGTGTCAACTTACTTGTTGGTGTAGTTCTTCGTATTGCTTGGATGTCTGATATTTTGACCTTCTTTTTAGGTACTTATCTATGCAAATCTGAACTGTGTACATTTCTTTCAGGGATATGATAAGGGAGTTTCCTAGGAATTTAGGGAACTTAAGGCCTGGGCTTGTTAACGCTACTTTGGATTGACAGAGTTACCAACGAGAAGATACTAAAAAGAATGAATAAAGACAGAGAATTCTTCACAGCAATCAACAGACGAAAAACTGCTGACCTTGGTTATATCATGAGAGGTGGGTAACACAAACTATTGCAAATAATCACAGAGGGCAAAATTAAAAGTAGTATAGGAGTAGGCAGAAAACAGATGTCTTGGACGAGGAATATAAGATAATGGACTGAACTGAAAACAATAGTGGAATTAATAGTGGCAGCGAGAGATAGAGAAAGATTTAAAGATGTGGTCGCCCATAAAATGGATAGGCAGCTGAAGAAGAAGGTCTGGGCTAGGTATACCAGTACATCCTTCACTAGTCGAGATACTTCCTTCTCATGTGCTTGGTAGCAGCCGCTCATAACTTCATAGTTGTCATATCAGATTTACGTTACGGACATGCAGTAAACTGGTTTTGATATGGAATTATATCCAAACTATTCATATGCTTAATAACATTACCAGATCTGAGGTTTTCTGTTTGGAGCATCTAAGAACATTAGTTGCTAACTCCTTCGATATAACGAGGTGCAGGGGAGGGAGATTCAATATCGTAGTATTGTGGCTATCATACTAGGGATGCAAATGTGACCATGGTTTTGATCATTATTTGCAACATAGCTGTTCCAGGTCAGTGGGGAACAAGGGAGTTACTCCCGATTTATTCGTCGAGAAAATTTATAATTCTAAAAGTCTTATTTATAAAATAGGGTCGAAATAATGAGGGGGATATTTAATTCAAATTTAAATTGAAGCCAGAGCGGAATTTACTTTTATTTACGTCTTATATTTAAATATTATTTTCGCGGCATAGATCAAATTTTGTAATTTTGTTCTTCTTCTTCTTCTTCTTCCTCAGCCACTTCCTGTCCACTCCTGAACGTAGGCCTCTTTCATCTGTTTCCATACTGTTCTGTCCTGTGCTATTTGAAACCATCTTGCTCCTGCTTGCTTTTTGATGTCATCTAGCCATCTTTTCTGCGGCCTGCCGACACTACGCTTTGTTTGTCTTGGTCGCCAATGCGTTAGTCTTGCCGTCCATCTGTCCTGAGTCTGCCTAGCTACATGTCCCACCTACTGCCATTTAAGTTCTGCGACACGCCTTATTATATCTGTGACTTTGGTTCTTCTACGAATTTCCTCGTTTTTGATTTTATCCCTTAAGCTGATTCCAAGCATAGCTCGTTCCATTGCTCTCTGCATCACTCTAAGCTGTTCCGCAATTTTCCTTGTCACCGACATGGTTTCGAGGCCATAGGTTGCCACCGGCAATACACAAGTATCAAAGACTTTTCTTTTAAGGTTCATTGGTATGGCACTGTTTCGGAGTATGTAGTCCAACCTACCAAAAGCTGCCCAAGTTAGTTTTGTTCTGCGTCTGATCTCAGCTGTTTGATTATCCTTTCCTATTTTGATGATGTGCCCCAAATATGTGTATTCTTCCACATTTTCCAGGATTGTGCCATCCATATTGATGTTTCCTTCAGTGTTAGTAATTACTTTGGTTTTGGAGAGGTTCATTTTTAAACCAAATTTTTTTGCTGTTCTGTTTAGTTGTTCTAACATCTCTGTCAATTCACGAATATCACTGCTAATTAGGACAATATCATCAGCAAAACGTAGATGGTTTAAATATATCCCGTCAATGTTGATGCCTTTAGTCTCCCACGGTAGTGTTTTAAAAATGTTCTCTAGGGCTAGAGTAAATAATTTTGGAGATATAGTGTCTCCCTGACGCACTCCTCTATTGATCTTGATTCTATCGGTGACTAAGTCGTCGTTGATCTTTACGTGAAATGTGGCATTTTCATAAATGTATTTTAAGAGATTCGAGTATCGGGAGTCGATTCTAGCGTCGTCCATTGCATTCAAGAAAGCCCATGTTTCAATAGAATCAAATGCCTTGTGATAGTCTACGAATGCCAAGTAGAGGGGCAAATTGTATTCGGTTGTTTTTTCTATTAATGTTCTTACTGTTTGCAAGTGGTCCAGGGTGCCAAACCCTTTTCGAAAACCTGCTTGTTCCACTGGTTGATAGGCATCGAACTTGTTTGTTAGTCGGTAATTTTGTTACCTTGTTACAAAAAATAATAATTCAATTTAATTAAATGATAAATGAAAAGTAAATGTTAGTAAATTAGTTGGGAAGGTTCTGTATATTTTAATTTTCAAACATTTACAAAATTACAAGGATTTTCGCGTTGGTAAAATATACTTTATCCTTCATTATCGCAGGATACCCGATTCGTACTTGACGGTTTATTTTTTAGTTGTTTGTTTTTACACCGATTCAACCGTAATTACGAAGTTCAAAGAAACCGACTGAAAAATCTATAAATTTACCAAGTCCCATAATTGCCAGTGTTCAAATGAGTCCTAAATTGCAGCCAATATAAGCCCAGTCGATAAAGACCTCAGTTCGAGCCGTTTATGTCTTTTAAAGAGGTTGGAATTTGTTTTTATAGAGATTAAGATGCTCAAACAATGTTAAATAGAATTTTAAAGATCTTATTTGCATTTGAGTTATTATTAAAATAATTTTATTTTATATTCAGAATATTTGCTTCTTATACACGTCAATCAAGAAGGCGACCAAATTTCAAAGCAAACACTTAATTTTCGATGCGAATTATCTCCGAAGGGTGTTGTGCCTTGAACAATTTCTACTGTTTGGAATCAATTCAGTGTTCGTTTCTCTTCTGCAAATGAACTTTTCAGGTGTTTTAATTGTAGTACTTGTCCGCTGAGGTACCGCACAATAGTTAAAATAACTTAGAACTCATGATAAGTCTTGGCATTTTGGAGGGAAATTTGAAACGGAATTTAAAATTTATGTTTTTAAAGTATTAGTTGTATTTAAAAAAAAAATAAATATTTTGAGCTATATTAGGTCCTTGTGCATGGTTTTAAATACTTTCCCAAGAATAGTCAACATCCAAATTACCAATACATTTTATAACAGTTATCGATGCAATAGAGGATGGTGTCATCTATAGTTATAAAACTTCAAAGAAACTCAACAAGTTTGCGTCTGAATAAGTCTAATCCCTCTTGCGAAGTGTTCATTCGAAGGCGTTTTTGATCGACTGTTAACAAACGCGGCACCCATCGCACAGAAAGCTTTTTCATGCCAAGAACGTCATGTAAAATGAAGTGGACTTGGAGTGCTTTCAGTCGGCGGTCATGAAATATGACACTGTGAATTTTTGTGACAATTTCGTCAGTTGTTGCGGTTTTTGGGCGTCCCGAGCGCTCATCATCTTGAATTGATGTACGACCACGATTAAATTCAGCAGCCTATTTTTTACGGTCGAAAACGAAGAAGAAAAATCATTTAAAGTAAAATCTAACTCATTTTTAATGTCCTTAGGAGTAAAGCCCTTTAAAACAAAGTACTTTATAACCACTCGAACATCAATTTTATCCATCTTTCACAAAATATCGAACCTTATGTGTTCACTCGATCGCCACAAACACGCAACTGAACGCAAACGACTGAAACTTTGCAGGGCGTCATCTCAAGGTTAACGCTTACAAAATATTGTAGATATTTGATCCTACAAGCGCCCTCTCTGTTTCACGCCGAGAACTTATCGAACCACCGTCGTATTATCAAGTAAAGTTATAGTATATTCGGACTTCGGACAACACATTGGCTACCTTAAGGCTAAGTGTTCCAAAGATCTCAACATTTTAAGAATGCTCTCTGGCATTAAATGGGGTTCCCATCGTATCTCATTATTAAGACTACATAACTCCCTCATCCTTTCAAAATTGGATTATGGCTCGGTGGCATACGCGTCTGCCCCTCCTTACCTTATCAAAAGACTAGATCCCATCCATAGTAGCGGATTATGAATGGCCCTGGGAGCTTTCCGTACTAGCCCCACCTCCAGCTTAAATTGCGAATCAGAATTTCTCCCCCTTCACCACAGAAGAAATCTATTGCTGCTAAACTATGCAAACTCTCTGAAATTCAGACCTTTTATATCTCATTCCAAATATTTCTCGCATGGATGTGGCCTGTAGTTGTGCATTCTCTTCTTGAATCTTCTTTATAATTCTAGTGCTCTCTTCTAGTTGTTTTGTCATGTGGTCTATCTTTTCATCTTTTTGTTGTGCTGTGACCTCAGTTGATTTTCTAGTTCCTTGATTTTTTCTTGAAGAGAATGGGTGTCCAGTTGTTGTCCGAAGGGCTTAGCATCGAAGTTCTTTCTTTTGTCTTCTATTACGGCGAGGAATTCTTGATCGCTCATCTGTTCTAAATTCATCTTGAGTTCGCTGCGGCTGCTCGGTGTCTTCTGATATTCAGTTGGTTTGAAATGAGAAATATTTCGTCTTAAGTGTTTGTCTAGATGGATATTGTATTGTTTACTCCCTAATGAGAAATATATTTTGATCAAGTTACTATAAATTGTATTAAATGTCTAACAACCACCGTTTTTGTCACTATTTCATTTCAATATTTCAGTTATGATATATATATATATATATATATATATATATATATATATATATATATATAAATTATATATTACGTGAGCAGTGATATAAAATCAAAAGTTACAATTAAAATCGTATTAAATACCCTTTATACTAATGGGAACCTTGATTCTCCCCCGCCTCCCAACAATAGTATGCCTGGCTCACATATGAGATTCCTTTCACTGTGTCAAACCACCTTTCACCCGCTTCCAGACCTGATCACTCATGAAAGATTCACATTCCCTCCATGGAACTCATCGCCCATCATAACCGATCTGTCGTTTCTGGAATACTCTAAGGAGACCTGCAACAGAGAACTCCTTAGAAAGTACTATAATGAACTCGCTCACATCAAATACAGAGATCATGCAATGGTATTTACTGACGGATCCAAGACCGATTCTAGAGTTGGTGCAGCTGTTTTTTTCCCTCATAAATACTCTTACTCCCTACATCCCTCCACCAGAATCCTATCTGCAGAACTGTTTGGGATTTTTAAGGCCACTGAGATAATAAAAGGATCCCATAAAAAATTATGGACTATTGCCACTGATTCCTTAAATTCTATTACCTCTCTAAAATCATATAATTCCACTCACCCTTTGATCATAAATATAAAATACAACCTAACAAGAATAAGCATATAAAAAAAGAAAGTATCATTTCTATGGATATCTAGTCATGTGGGCATCGGAGGAAACGAGGAGGCTGACACTTTGGCAAAGGGTGATCCCACCTCTCTTTCTGTTAATCTAACCTCCTGCCTCGGAGATCTTCGTATATTCTCCAAGCATAAAATAAGAACCCTTTGGCAGTTAGAATGGGATCTTCAATTGGAAGAAAATAAGCTACATGAAATAAAAGACACAATACACACTAATATTGCTCTTCAGAGCTTTCCTAGAAAACCCCTGTCCGTTATGGCCAGACTCAGAATTGGCCACACTAGACTAATATGGCTATCTTATTGATTGTTCTGATCCCCCCCTATGTAACCAATGTGAGGTAGCTCTTTCAGTTAAACATATTCTGGACTTCTGCCCTAAATACTCTCGTCATCTGATTGAACTTGATATCAAGGGCCCCTTAAAGGAGAAACTCCCTTATGAAAACACCATGAAAATTTTCTACTTCTTTGAGACTCCTCCCTGTTACCTCATATACAGGGTGATTCAAAAATCGATCACGAAACTTAAGGGGGTGATTCTACTTGACAAAATAAGGGTAGAGCTTCATATAATTTTTTTTCAAAATGTCATTCGTTTTCGAGTTACAAGCCGTCCAAGTTCAAGTTTTTATTTTTTGTTTTTTGAATTACTCGCTTACAGGAAAACCGATTTGACTAATATTTGAAAGATAGGCTAAGTCTTCTGCGCTTCATCATTTTAGTAACAATTCACATTGATTGTTTGCCGCTAGAGGGTACTTTACCTACATTGAAAATTGTTTTTTGTCATAATTTTTTAGTGTTGACAGCTACAGTAGTTTTTGGCATAATTTCTGAAAGACTGATGCCAGGCCTTTAAAAAAGGTGCTTTTTATTTACATCGCTAAACCCAACGGTTTAGACGTAAATCACCCTTAAAAATTAAGTGGTAAATTTACTTTTCTCATTTCATTACCACCAGCTACCAGGTAAATAGCTATCAAAGTATACTAGAGCTGTCAGTTTAACATCAAATAAATTCGCTTTTTAAACTATTTAATTTATAATCTTAAAATAACTAATAATGGCTAATCACCAATATTCAAATATCGAATATTGTGATATCCATTTTTGTTATGGAAAAGCAAATGGTAATGCAGAGTTGGCAAGAAGATATTATATGGAGAGTTATCCGGAAAGAAATATCCCTCATGCTCAAACATTTTCCAGTGTGCACAGGAGGCTTGCGGAATGTGGTTCCTTTAAAAGTTATAATGGAAATAGGGGAAGACCTAGAACTGCTAGAAACGTGCAACAAGAAGAAAGAGTGCTTGAAATTATTGAAGATAATCCAGGTATTAGTACTAGAAAAATTGGGAATGAAGTGCGGCTCTGTCAGGCTAGTTCATGGAGGATACTAAGAGAAGAACAACTCTACCCGTTTCATTCAAAAAAAGTGCAGGCTCTTTATGACGATGATCGGCCGAGACGGTTGGAAATGTGCAATCAGATCCTAGCTAAGTATGAACACGATAATCGATTAATTGGCGTCATATTATTTACTGACGAAGCTGGTTTCACTCGTGATGGCATAACAAATCTACACAACATCCACACATATGCTTACGAGAACCCAAACAATGTGGTAGAAACGAAACATCAGCGTAGATTTTCACTAAATGTGTGGGCAGGGATAATAGGAGATTACCTTATTGGTCCTCATTTCTTTGATGGCCCATTAACTGGTGACGTATACTTAGATTTTATCCAAAATCGTCTCCCATTGTATCTGGAAGATGTGCCATTGGAAGTAAGGGCCAACATGTGGATCCTCCAAGACGGAGCTCCGCCCCACTTTAGTATACGTGTCCGACAGTATTTGAATGCAACGTATCCTGAGCGATGGATAGGACGAAGTGGACCATTGGCATGGGCAGCGAGGTCACCAGACCTTAATCCTATGGATTTTTTCTTTTGGGGTCATTTGAAACAATTGGTGTACGATATTCCAGTAATCAACGTCGAGGATCTTCGCTTCAGGATAATCGAAAAGTGCCAAATTATTAAAGAAACACCAGAAATTTTTCATCGAGTTAGGCGACATTTTTTGAAGAGTGTTAGGAAATGTATAGAAGAAAATGGGGGACATTTTGAGAATCTTTTTTAGTTTGTTTAGTACTGTTTCATTAATTTTTATCAATTAAATGTATATCGCAATAATCCATAATATGAATATTTACTGATTAGCCATTATTAGTTATTTTAAGATTATAAATTAAATAGTTTAAAAAGCGAATTTATTTGATGTTAAACTGACAGCTCTAGTATACTTTGATAGCTATTTACCTGGTAGCTGGTGGTAATGAAATGAGAAAAGTAAATTTACCACTTAATTTTTAAGGGTGATTTACGTCTAAACCGTTGGGTTTAGCGATGTAAATAAAGAGCACCTTTTTTAAAGGCCTGGCATCAGTCTTTCAGAAATTATGCCAAAAACTACTGTAGCTGTCAACACTAAAAAATTATGACAAAAAAACAATTTTCAATGTAGGTAAAGTGCCCTCTAGCGGCAAATAATCAATGTGAATTGTTACTAAAATGATGAAGCGCAGAAGACTTAGCCTATCTTTCAAATATTAGTCAAATCGGTTTTCCTGTAAGCGAGTAATTCAAAAAACAAAAAATAAAAACTTGAACTTGGACGGCTTGTAACTCGAAAACGAATGACATTTTGAAAAAAAATTATATGAAGCTCTACCCTTATTTTGTCAAGTAGAATCACCCCCTTAAGTTTCGTGATCGATTTTTGAATCACCCTGTATAAACCTTAATTAGTACATACATGTATAAACATGCTACTCCTTTAGTAAATAACCCTGTTTGTCTTCTGTTTATGTTCCTTGTTTTTACTAATATGTGTTTTAATTTTTTATCTATTTATTTATATATTTATTTCTGGATAGTATACTAAGGAATGAAGTGTATTTTAACGCTTTCCCTCTCACCAAAAAACTTCATAGGTTGACGTGTCTTTAATGAATATAAATCAATCAATCAATCAAGTAAAGTTGTAGTATATTCGAGTTGAACCAAAACTGACTTTTAGTGGTGAATCAAATATGGAAGACATGAAGGATAATAAATTAAAAGTATTCTGCAGAATAAATATTATAAAATAAAAAAATTATTACGAGTTTTGCCTAGAAAGGTATTCACCATAAACGCTGAAATTTTTTATCAGAATAATAAATTTGATTTTATATTACTATTTTACCTAAGGGCTCAACAGAGACAAACAAAATTTTCTATCCTCAAACATAGTCTCGGTTGACTGCTATTATTTTAATCATTCCCATAATAATTGACGGACTTAACTTAACTTACTTTAATTTACCTACGGAAATCCACTTAGCTGCAAGCGAGCTATCTGATAAACAATTTCTCATTTTCTAACTGTACCGAGAACTATCTCCTATTTTTCATATGGATCAAGATGGCAGAGTTAAGAGTACTTAACAATGGCAAAGACTAAAGACAATGTGTTGGCGCGTGCTGACTGTAGCGTAACTAAGTACGCTTTCCTTAGACCATTGTCTAAACAGATCGATCTATTAATATGATGTTTTCAGTTATTTACGATAGAAAATGATTTCGTTAGTGTTAATTACGTTAAGTTTTTTTTATATATAATGGATCATTATTTGCAATCATGTTGGTTAATAAAGTTGTGGGATACTTTGTTTTTACATAATAAATTACTATTGACGGAACTTGTCAAAACCTCGTCCAAGTAAAAATAATTTTAAAAAATGGAAGAATATTCTTACGCAGAGTATGCTGATATGCATTTAATTTATGGTGAAGCGCTGTCAAATTCTTTGAAGGCACGAAGACTTTGTGCTGAAAGATTTCCAACTCGACCATTGCAAAGTCCAAAAAATTTTCAAAAGGTTGATCGAAGCCTAAGGGTAACAGGTAAAATATGATTAGAAAATAATTATTTACATCTTTTATTCAGGGTCATTCTCGCCGTAACGTGGCGGTGAGTGCCCTCTCAGAAGAGCATGAGACCCTCACGTAGAGGAACAAATTTTCCTCACAACCCTTCAAACAGTATATTATTATTGATGATTATAAAATAATTATTATAGTTAACAAATTCATTTTTTACATGTTTTATTTAGGGACATTTTTGCCGCGAGGTGGCGGTGAGGGACTCTCCAGAAGAGCACGACACCCTCACGTAGAGGAACAAATTTTCCTCACAACCCTTCAAACAGTATATTATTATTGATGATTATAAAATAATAATTATAGTTAACAAATTCATTTTTTACATGTTTTATTTAGGGACATTTTTGCCGCGAGGTGGCTGTGAGAGACCCTCCAGAAGAGCACGACATCCTCACGTAGAAGAACAAATTTTCCTCACAACCCTTCAAACAGTATATTATTATTGATGATTATAAAATAATTATTATAGTTAACGAATTAATTTTTTACATGTTTTATTTAGGGACATTTTTGCCGCGAAGTGGCGATGAGGGACCCCCCAGAAGAGCACGACACCCTCACGTAGAGGAACAAATTTTGAAAGATATTGCTGACAACTCTTTAAACAGTATAAGAAAGCTCGCAACACAAAATGGATTGTACATGAAAGTTTAACAAAACAGTTACTTCACTCGTACCACGTTGAAAAGTACACGCTATGTGTCCAGATGATTATCCCTCAAGACTTCCATACTTCAACTGATTTATACAGCACCATAACCTAAATTTAAATTTTTCCTACCTCATTTTGTTTTCCGATGAGAACGGTTTTACAAGAGATGGCATAATAAAGTCACACAATTTACATTTTTAGGCTCATGAAAACCCGCATACTATAATTCAAAACAAGCACCAGCAAAGGTTTATTGTAGATCATCCAAAATAACCTTATAGATCCATTTGTTTTGGAAGGAATACTCAATGGTGAGATTAGAAGACAGATCTCTCGATAGAAGAATGCAAATATAGTACATTCATGTGGGTGCTCCACCTCATTTTAACCGTAACCTTAACAAACGCCCCGGATGGATATTTCGAGGTGTGCCTGTTTAATGGTCACCAAGATCTCCAGACCTAAATCCCTTAGACTTTTACTTCTGAAGACATCTTATTCAATACCAGTAAATACTAGAGAAGAAAGCAAGTTGTCGACGGGGAGGGAAGGGGGAAGACACCAGCAACATTCCCATTTCTAGTGTAAAAGGTAGAGTCAGATCTATTTTTCTGAATTTGAGCTCTTAGAGAGGGAGGGGCGATAACAAGAAAAAACAAGTTGCCGACGGGGAGGGAGGATGCGAGCAGCACACATATTTTTAATATAAGAGGCAGAATCGGGTCTATTTTCCTGAACTCAAAGCTTTTGGGGGGGAGGAGACTATCGCAAGAAAAATGAGTTGACAAAGGGGGGGGGGAGTGCCAGCAGTATACACATTCCTAATATAAAAGGCAGAATCGGTTCTATTTTCCTGAACTCAAAGCTCTTGGAAAGGGGAGGGGCGATCGCAAGCATACTCATGCCTATTTTTTGAGATTAGTGAGATACCCAAAAGATATGGCTTCCACATATATATTTATTTCAAGATTGCTAAGCCAGGCAGAGAGAAAAAGGCTATATTTAGTCTGAATGTGCCTAAAACAGTTTCTATGCCAAAATTAAAAATAATAAAAATACAGTTGTGATTTGTGTTAAATATGTCAAAATTATCTATATTTTCTAATGTACGTGAATTATTAAGAAATCATAAGAAATAAAATAATATTAAAAAGACTTTTTATCTCAAGTTTATAACCGAAATAATATTTTATGCCATAAATACTTAGTGATTAAATAAATCTCCTTTCGGCGCCTATGACAATCATTAAAATCCTTTTTAACACTTGACACATCCAAATATCTTTTGTTATCCAACTCACATAGTCCATTATTTTAGACCGGTATTTTTGATTATAAAATTTCTAACCCATTCCTATGAAAAATATATATGTTTGCGAAGAAAAAAACGGTAAAAAAAGATTTATTACTCTCTCTAGTTCTTGCCAAAACGCCTCCCTCCCCTGGATCCGCGCCTGCTTGCCAGACACCCTGTGTATTTTAATAAATAAGGATCCTTTAACACGTTAACAGCAAAACTGTTTACATTTACGGAAAACCGAGATTATAATTTTATCGTTCTAAATTTTTTGTTACTTTAAACATTTTGGGACATCCTTGCAGATTATTTTACCTAAAAAATTAATATTTCATTCCCAAACTACTTTTTACTCAGTTTCAACGGAAATTGAAACGACAGAGCTAGACCATCTTTGTATTTGTACATTTAGTTAAGGTTTTTATATAATACAAGAAAAAACTGGTAAAAGACAACACTGTAAAAGATATAATTAAACCAGCATAAAGCCAAATAAATATTAAAAACGTGTGCTCTGACTGACGTTATCGAGTATTCATTCAAGTTTTTTCGTGAACAGATTTACACACCCGTTTTGGTCGTATTTCAAATAAGTACTGAATTTTAAAAGTTTGAAGTTATATAGTACGTTTGGTTTTAGGTCTGTTTCACTTAACTTTCTCTTCTTCTTCTTCTTCTTCATCCAGCCCTTTGTGTCCACTGCTGGACATAGGCCCCTCTCATTTTTGTCCATTGTGCTCTATTTGAGCGATTTGCATCCAATTTGCTGCAATTCACTTGAGATCGTCAGTCCAACGAGTAGGGGGTCTTCCTCTACTTCTTTTGTCTAATCTTGGCCTCCACTCAAGTAATTTCTTCGTCCACCTTCCATCACTGATTCGGGCGTACCGCTTCCTACGTAGATGTTCCTTTACACCCTTTTCGGGCCCGAATTCTTTTCTGCATATATCACAGAGAACCATTATCCCTCAGCAATTGTTCTCACGCTAATAAAGAAAAAATGGAGGATAGGATAACTCGCAGATTAAATGTAAAACTACGAGCTAAATTTAAATATAATTTTTAGACACTAACCTATCCTATGTAATGACTAATAATTAGTAGAACGAGCCTAGACAGACCCTGGGACCCTCAAATGGGTAGCGACTGAGAAAGTCAAGCCCTAAAAAGGGCAGGGGGGAAGTGCGGAACGAGGGGAATTTATAAGGATGGAAAAATAGGTGGGAAGTGGGGAGTATGATCTTTAGCCGCTGACGGAACTTATAGCGTGGCGTCCACGACTGATTGTCGCCAGACGTTACCACCCTTAACCACGTGGAGGTAGGTCACACGACTTCCGTGGAGAAGATCTTGGGTACACGAAAAAAAACCCACACCCAAAACGCGACACCCTCGATACCACCCTGAGCAGGTGAGAAAGGAGCTTTCCCCTAGCGACGACCTTAGAAGAACCTCGTGAGAAGTTCCCTTCGGAAGCCGGGTTGGATCACGACTCCTGTCGAGCGCGAGCCGTAGCTCTCGTCCCTCACAAACTTGAGTTTCGGCTCCAGTCAAGCGGATGACTGGGCTAATAGATAACCTGGGGGTGACTTTTCTGCCTACAGGGGATACACGAATGCACCTGGTCGAACTACCGTACTGGGAACACCACGGCCGTAGTGGCTGCCTCCCACCGACATACCACCCCAAGCCGACGTCTCTTCGGTAGTCTAATAAGCGTACACGAGGGTACTCGGTCGACTAACCTACTAGGACACCACAGGAAACCGTTTACCCAAACAGAGCCGTCTTGGGAACCCCCAGAGACCGGTTGGTCAGAGAAAGCCACTATATGCTCGAAGTACCAAATGTATGTTCGTGACGCTAGAGCGTCCGCGTTTTCCCCTTATTGACTTTTATGCAAACCTTCGATATGTTTTCCCAGAAGTTGGAAGTCTAGGGCGAAAGATTTATTCGCTTTGAAGAGAGTCCAGGGTCAGGGACATTTGAGTGTGGCAATTCGGAAAATTACGTCGGTAACTCCTATTTTTCGTCTCAGGTCTTCATTTCTAACTCTGCCACGCGATATACCTAGCATTGACCTTTTCATCTTTCTCTGAGTTATTTGCAGCGTTTTAGAAGTTGCTGTTGTCAACGTCAAAGTTTCGGCACCGTAGGTCATAACCGGTAACACACATTGGTCAAATGATTTACGTCTTCAATAAATTGGTATATCGCTTTTAAAGATGTCTTTAAGTTTTCCATAGACCGCCCACGCGAGATTTACTCCTCTTCGTAGCTCGCATGTTTGATTATCTCTTGTGATCTTTATTTCGTGTCCAAGGTATATGTATTTTTCCACAAGCTCCACTTCGTTGTCTCCAATATTGATATTTCCACTAGGTACCAGATTGGTCATAAATTTTGTTTTTGATATGCTTAAAACTTAACTTTAAGTGAAGCATAAAATATGACATTTTACAGGATTTGCAAGTAATTATTTCAAGTCTAGAATTAATATGGGAGAATTATACTGTGTATATGTAAATTATTACTCTCATACTCTCATTGCTTTTTGTGTATAATATATTACACTGAATTAAAAGAATTGAAGTTGGAAGGAGGAATCACGTGGAAGGTAAATAACATAGATAATTTTATACCTAGTGGTTCAATAATAATGTTTAAAAAAGTTGATTTCATTGCAGTTCTGGGAGCCTATATCTCCGAAGAGGAGGACTATACAATAAAATTTTACATGAACTTGTATTATTCTTTACACGTATTTTTTTTTTCATATTTGGGAATTTCTCACATTTTCTTGGACACCCTGAATACTCTGTATAATTTGGAATTTATTTAAAGATGATATCTAAGGCAAAATATGATAAGAGAGATGTGTTGGCAATACAGACGGAGAGCCATCGAAGGTAACTCTTTCAATTCGACCCTGATAACATTTTAAGTAAAATGCTTGAAAAAATGCAGGCTAGATAGGTATATAAAAAGTAAGATCCAGTTCTAATGTTAAAACAGGAATATGTCTTACCTGTAAAAGCAGGTTATATTGGGAATTCTAATACATAAATAATTAGAAGTGGAAGCGTAAATTTAACCAGATTGCCCCCATATAATTGAATATTATTACACGGTGATTATCGTATTAAAACACACTGATTTTTCAGGTAGTGTTTGCGTATATCAACTTGTAATTATTAGATTTAATACTTTCTTAGAGACATCAAAAAATATTTAGGTTTTTGTAGCAACAACTAGTTTTTAAGTAAAAGGAATTTTTGATGAGGTTATAATTTTTATATGGTCTTATGTGTCTATTTTAATCTATATATATATATATATATATATATATATATATATATATATATATATATACCGGGTGTCAACGAATCTATTAGACAAGTCATAATTTCTAGAGTATTATGTGTATCAAAATGAGAATTGGTACAGGTAAAGGTTATGTGAAGAGGAGAGTTTTCGCATATTTTCCACTTTCCGGCCACTTCCGGTTTCACCGGAAATGGCCCCGGTTTTGAATTCTTAAATAGAACACCCTGTATATTTTAACATCTTTGGATTTCTGAGACAATTCTAGATCAGAATATGACATTTTAAAAACTTTTTACGTCTACTTCATTTTTTTAGAGCCACTTTTAAAATTGCATCTAGGTGGCCATGATCGGACGCAAACTAATCTAACGGCCTTAGGTGATGTCAAAAAAATACAATCGCAAAGTTTTAGTTACTAGTATGAAAGGCAGGAATAAGACAAGTTGACAAAATTACGTTTTCATTTCTAACTATTAATTTTCAAATGGCGACCCCTTTTTGACAACTACTTTTCGAAAAAAGCATTCTTTGACGAATCTAACGGTACTAATTTATTTGCGATTGGATTAGACATAAGAACAGAAATTAAATATTATTAAGAAAAATACTCGATAATTTATTTACTTATGACAAGTGCGCCATGGACAGCCATGATGCGTAATAATTTGTAACTGTTTTTATCAAGTCTTCTTTGGAAAACAAAGCGCTCACTTAAGTAGATAATGACAGTGACATACGCTCTAAGAACAGACGTAAAAGTTTCTTAATTTTCGTTAAGTTTACTTTAAATTTTCGTTAAAATAATGTATATTCAAAGTGAAAAAGTGGATATGTTATTAATATTTGGAGAGTATCATAGAAATTCAAGGAATGCTGCCGAGTTGTAAGCTCATAGATATCCGAATTGGCAACATCCAGCCCATCAGTATTTTTCGTACGTCGAGACTCGTTTTAGGCAAATAGGAAATTAAGAGGCGGAATAGAGGTTTTATTTTATTATAAATGAAGAGACTGAGATTAACGTACTTGCTATGGTTGAGGTTGATAAAACAGTTTCGTTAAGAAAAATTAGTCAAGAACTGCAGATAAGTTATGAATCAGCAAGAAAAATACTGAAAAAGCATGGATATCGAGCATTTAAATATCAGTTACATCAACATTTGTATACTGAGGATGGCGATAGACGGGTAGTGTTTTGTGATTGGCTGCTTCAAAATCATGTTTTCCAAAGAAGACTTGATAAAAACAGTTGCAAATTATTATGCATCATGGCTGTCCATGGCGCACTTGTCATAAGTAAATAAATTATCCAGTATTTTGCTTAATAATATTTAATTTCTGTTCTTATGTCTAATCCAATCGCAAATAAATTAGTACCGTTAGATTCGTCAAAGAATGCTTTTTTCGAAAAGTCAAAAAGGGGTCGCCACTTGAAAATTAATAGTTAGAAATGAAAACGTAATTTTGTCAACTTGTCTTATTCCTGTCTTTCATACTAGTAACTAAAACTTTGCGATTGTATTTTTTTGACATCACCTAAGGCCCTTAGATTAGTTTGCGTCCGATCAAGGCCACCTAGATGCAATTTTAAAAGTGGCTCTAAAAAAATGAAGTAGACGTTAGAAGTTTTTAAGATGTCACATTCTGATCTAGAATTGCCTCAGAAATCCAAAAATGTTAAAATATAGAGGGTGTTCTATTTAAAAATTCAAAACCGGGGCCATTTCCGGTGAAACCGGGAGTGGCCGGAAAGTGGAAAATTGCGAAAACTCTCCCCTTCACATACCATTTACCTGTACCAATTCTCATTTTGATACACATAATACTCTAGAAATTATGATTTGTCTAATAGATTCGTTGACACCCGGTGTATTCATGAAGTTTCTTGATTTTTATCGATTATTTATCAATTTTCCAAGTATTTTACTCATTGATTAACGGGCAAAACTTCAACTTTCATTTTATATTAACAATAACTTATAAAGAAAGTGGGACCAAAGAATTCACCACCTAAACACATAAACCTGTTGAACCACCCCAAAAAATTGTTCCCTATAAACGCCTGATCCAACGCATGAGTACTTCAACCTGTTCCTCGGTTAAACAAACCGTAAAATTGAGGGGTGAAATCGACAAAAAAATTAATGTCGGACACTTGTTTTTTTAACCGTTTCCTATTTTAGTCTGGCTACAAGATAATTAACTAAAAATCGATTTGGTAAGGCGCCGCAACGTAAAAAAATATTGGTTTTTAACGCTATTTTAGAAACAGCTTAATGGTATCCAATACAAGAAAGTAAATTGAAAGTTTTGCGTAAAATTCACTTAGAATAAACTTTCAAAATAAACATATATATATATATATATATATATATATATATATATATATATATATATATATAATGTGACGATTTTCGATGGTGTGTGGCCGCGCTATTGGCTCTACGCTTGACGAACCTTTTAGCCCTATACACACCGGCACAAAAATTTACTCGGTTAAAAAGAAAATAATTGGATTTGGTAGAAAACTTGTTTATTATTATTACATTGGTTCGAACCAATGTTTACTTCTTTAAAAAAATGTCACTTTATTTTCTTGTATTTTCCAAAACATTATTTCCCGAACTTGTTGTTATTTGAGAGTTGATTATATTATTCGTAGGGCGAAATCCAATACTTTTATTTAATTTTATGAAATACTAAACTTGTTTACTCTTGAAAACAAACATATAACCTCACTTATAATAAAAAACAAAACAAAATATTTCACTTTTGTTTTAATGACGTAGGTAAACAATTGAAAATTTGAGGTAATGGTAAAATTTCGGGAGCTCTCAAACTTGATGCTTTCAGCAACTGGATTATTTCAACTCTCCATCTTCTCCAGCCTCATGAGAAATTGCATTATGTCTGTGTGACTGTATGACATTTTGATTATTTTTTTTATATACACGTCCGAGATTGATTTTTTTTTAAAATTTTTGCCCTGCGTCATTGGTTGATTTAAAAAAATTTGAGTCCCACGTTAGTGATTGATTTTAAAATGTTTTCCCTACGTCAGTGATTTATTTTTTAAATTTTTGCCTTATGTTGATGAATCTTTTTTACAAATTTTGGTCCCACGTTAGTGAATTACTTTTTCTAATTTTTTCAAATTTTTGCCTCGCGTTAGTGAAATTTTTTATCTAATTTTTGCAAAACTTTGCCCCATGTTAGTGAATTACTTTTACAAATTTTGCCCCACGTTGTTGAATTACTTTTACTAATTTTTGCTCTACGTTGGTGATCTACTTTTACAAATTTTTGCCCCACGTAGTTGAATAACTTTTATTAATTTTTGCTCTACGTTGGTGATCTACTTTTACAAAATTTTTTTTTGCCCCACGTTGGGCGCCAGTTGTGACGATTTACGTTTGGCGTATAGCGCTAAAAGGTTCATAAAGGCTCAGAGCCTATAGCGCGACCATACACCAAACGTAAATCGTCACATTATATATATATATATATATATATATATATATATATATATATATATGACGATCGGTTCCAATCATTCCAGTCTCCTTCGTGGAGTCCTCTATTTTCCATTTCAGTGTAGATGTTTGAAATCCATTTTTTCTGCCGTCTCCTAGTTTATTTCTTTGTGCTGGTGTCCAGTTCCAAACTTTTAATGGTATCTTTTCTTCGCTAATTCGTTGCAGGTGTCCAAATCATTTGAAGTGCTTTTCAGTTATATTGTCCATTATCGAACTTTTTTACTTCCATTCTTTCTCTGATGATCTCATTTCTTACATAATCAAGTAAAGTTAAACTGGAACATCTTCTCCAGTACATGATTTTGGTTGAATGAAGCTTTTATGACAAATTTTTATCTGTGACCCACATTTCTGACCCATAAGTCAGTACTGGCTGAATCATAGCCTGATATATCCTTCCTTCCTTTCATTTTCTTTGTTAGGTTCTTACTCCACAAAATTGTATGCAGTGCTTTAATCATATTTTTTTCTTTTCCTATTTTCTTTAGTATATCTTTATTATTTTTTACGTCTTCATCTATTGTATCTCCTAGGTATTCGTACTGTCTAACGTTTTTTATTATTCCGCTTTCTGTTTATCTCTAAAAAAGAATGTTATATTTTGTGGTACAGCCAGCATCACTAAACAGTTTTAAAACTTAGCTTCGATCTAACTACCGTGGAACTTGGCAAGTTTTATTTTGCTTATAGTATTGTGTATTTAATTTGTGTTACATATGTTAACAAGTAAACACTTATATAGCAAAATTAAGAATAAAAACCTAGAAAGAAAGGATTGAAATCGCTAAAAGAAATTGTCATCTCTTGAAAACTTTACATTTTTAATTGTTTGGTAATGAATGCAAACGATATTTTATTCTTATAATTTTAAAAATATTCGAGCGAGATGGTCATTTTAAAACAGGTCTAAGTTGACAATCAACCCTTTACTTTCCTTTTTTGCAACCTTAGAAACAAAGTAGTGGATATATGAGAGAAGGAAAGAGGAGGAGGAGGAGGAGTAAGAAGAGTAAATCATCAACACTTTTCATCCTCCTCCTCCTCTTTTCTTCTCTCATTATACTTTTCAAATCTCTCATTATACTTATTAAAAAACCTCGTATCATCAACACTTTTCATCCTCCTCCTCTTTTGTTCTCTCATTATACTTTTCAAAAAGCCTCGTATACATCACCTTGAGTTTAATCTTAAAGTTAACAACATGGCTAACCTTTCATCGAATCCGATCATAGTAGGAGATCTAACCTTATGTTTGACCTTGAGGTGGATAACCTTATTTGACCATGAAGTCGATATAAAGTCCTACCACCAATGAATTTTCACTTCAGTAAATTTATAAAATAGATACGTGGAGCAACAAAAGATGATAAATTAAATACCAACAAATAATAAGTAAATAATAAGTAAATAATTTTATATTTAATAGTAAATATTACAAAGTAAATATTAAAAAATTCATTCAAAAATTTATGGATAATAATATTGAAGAAGAAGATCCAGATCTAGATGAATTAATTGGAGTATTGGATTACAATACACATCTTAACGAAGAAAAATTTCAGAAGAACTTCAGAAATTGTTTAAACTACGATATAAATAATTTCGAACAAATTGAAGCTGACTCTGGTGACTCCGATATTGAAGAAGATAATGAAGAAGACAGTGCTAGTGCTAAATTTTGTTTAGTGAAACATAAGTACACTGATCCCAAAGAAGTTGCGTTCTGTATTACTCAGAGTTATATCGTAGTGTTTGTAGTGACGGAAAATCAAGAAAAAACTCTTTGTCACGCATGCTATCAAATTATACAATTTTATCAAAGGGCAGGGGCTCATAGACATGTAAATACTCATAATAAGAGAAAATTAAAACGCTTAAGCAATGATTTACATTGCGATATGTGTTCAAGACAGTTGTATCAAATTATTACCCCCAAAGTTTGTTTAATTTGCAATAGTAGTGTTAAAAATATTGATTTAGATTGGGACGCAAATGTTCCAGTGGTGCCAATATAATGCCTGGTAAAAAACCAATATATAAAAACGGTAGGAAGTCGCGAAGGGTAAAAAAAAAAGTTGTTAATGAAATAATTGAAAATAAAACCGAAGAATGTCCTATATGTCTTGAAGATATATTATCTAATAAAATGATATCACCAGAACCTTGTAATCACAGATTTTGCATCCCTTGTTTAGGAATGTGGATGTTAATTAATAAAACATGTCCAATCTGTCGCAATGAACTATGTGTAATTAAATGTGAAAATGAAGAAACTGTAGTCCTAGAATATTTAGATTAGAATGTATTATTTAATATTTATGTATTGCAAACCACTTCATAAATGTGAAAATGAAGAAATTATAATCCTAGAATATTTATTTTAAAATGTATTATTATTTAATTTTTATTATTTTAAAATTATTATTGTTTGTATTTAATTTATCCATTTATTCTTATCTTATTGGAATAAAGAATTGAACAATTTCGAAAAAAAATGTTTTATTTATAAGAATAACGAACAAACATAACAACTAAATACAAGAGTTTTGATTATTCATGATAGATTGAAAAAATATTTTAAATTAACCACCCTGTTCAAAAATTCTTAATCCTTTCTTATTTTAGAGAGTTTTAAATCTAAAATTAATAAGTTTATAAATATGAAAGAAAAATATTATAGGAAATTTAGGTACAGTTATCTTCATACTCCTTTATAATTAGATCAATTAAATAAAATTTACATTACCTTAAATCGTCTCCGTTACTATTCACTATCACTTAAACACTTTAACTTAACCTAAAAATAGTTTCACTTAACACTGTCCCTAAACTTGGTCTATTGTTTGTATCTGTCAACTGAAAAAAAAAAATCAATTAGTATTTTGATATTAGGAAGACTAATAATAAATTTAATATAAGCTACTTACTTTGTAGTGGAATCGACTTCGTCACACTGGACTGGCGGATTTATCTGAGGTTCCACTTGAGGATCCTCATTTTCCTCTGGATTTGTCGAGGAGGTTATGGTTGGTACTTGTACCGGAGGAGGAACGTTGACTCTCCTTCTTATTACAAGTCTATTACCATCCATAACCTGAATTTCATAATTTCTGTTCCTGAACATATTGATAATTAAATTAAATAATAAAAATTAAAATTTAGGAAGACAGCACTGGTGATGAACCAAAAATGAAAAAGTCACCTCGCAAAACAGTCATTTTATGAAAGTAGGTCAAGGTAAAATTTCGATTTTTAAATCGCGGAGAGGGCCCCTCATACCGCCCCTATACTCCTCCTATACCCCCCCCGCCCCCGCCCCGCCCCCCGAAGGGGGAGGGGCGGGGGGGGGCTGCGCTGCCTTCCAGGGAGCGGGGGGCCTTCGGCCCCCCGCCCCCTGGACCCCTCCCCAGTCGAGATGCCCCGAAAAAACCTTGTGTTTTTTATAGGCCCGCAAACCTCTCGAGTTTTTATAGTTACAGCACATTTTAGGACGTCTCACTGAGAGTTATAGGGGACCCTAAGGTAAGATGCTCCGAAGAGAATTTTGTGTTTTATACGCCCGCAAACCTCTCGAGTTTTTATAATTACAGCACATTTTAGGACGTCTCACTGAGACTTATAGGGGACGTAACTCCCTAAGCAGCTCAGCAGAGGGACTCAGCTGGGGGGCTCAGCGGGGGGAAGGGAGGAAAGGGGAAGGAGGCTTTGCGGGGGAAGGGGGCGGGGAAAAAATTTTGCGGGGGAAGGGGGGAGGGGGAAGGGGGGCTCCGCGGGGTGTGACGCGCAGAATTGAGGTCATTGACCTTTATTGAGGTCACTATACGTACGAGGACAAACCGTGGCCTGCTTTCATATAAAACGGTCGAGGATCAGTTTATAGCAAGCTTAAGTCGAGTTTACCACGCTTTAAATTTAAAGTCTCCAATTTTAGTTTCTTTTAGTTTGTTTTAGTGTGTTTTAGTTTGTTGCTGTCAAGTGTACTCAAATTTTAAAGGTATGTCTTTTCCTTTTGCCTCAACTTCCACTGAACAGTTAGGAGTGGTGAACAAAATTAATATAATTTCAAATATAATAATTCAGCCTGCTTTTTTGAATAATGAAAATGAAAGTGACAACCAAAATTTAAGTCAGAGAACCCAAAATTTTAACGCGATGATTAATACGATGCAAGAAAAAAATTTAGAAAACAAATTACTCCAAAGTTGTTCAGAAACGAACATAAAATTTTTAGAAAATTTGGAATATTTGCCTGAACTAGAGAATATTTCGGAGACAGATTTTGACTTTCAAAATTCAATTTTATCACAAAATTTAGATTTTAATAATATTTTAACGCCGGAAACCCCAAATTTTTTAACTCAAGATTTAGATGTAACAACGGACACTCCCATTACAAATACTCCCGACATATTAACTCAAGATTTAGATAATATCGACAATTTTAAAAAGCTAATGGGGATTCCCAAAATTAATAAAAATTTAACAAATTATCAGAGTAAAAGTGACAGTGACAGTGACAATGATTCGAGTTCAAATAAATCACAAAATTTTTTTGGAATGTTGAAAACTAGAAATTTTGAAAGTGAAAACAATTCTGGAGGAATACCGGGTAATTCTTCATTTTCTCCTCTATCTCTGTTCAAAATTTCAACTAATCAAAAAAAAAATAAAATTTCGGAATCGACTAGTAGTGGAAATATGGGGGTTGATGTTTTGGGGGAGGAGGATGGTTCACGGGATAGTTACAAAATTTCAGATTGTAGTGAAGATTTGGGAGCATTGTTTACTAGTGGTGGTGGTTCCCAAGAAATTCTTCCAATAATAAGTGAACCATCTGAAAAAAATGAAAATTTTAGTCAAAATTCAATTCCGTGCGGCCAAAATACCTACTGTGAATTAAATTTTCCAAATTCTCCAATAATTTTTGAAAACTCGCCACCAGATTTCGATGAAATTTTAAATTCTGTTTCTACACAAACAGAGACAGTTCAAAATTCTGTTTTAACACAAACGGAAGTGTCAATCCCCTTCGAAAACGATTATCCGAAACTAAGCTTTCATTCAAAATCAAATTTCAAAATTAAAAATAAACATTTGTCTTATCAAAGATCATTAGGATTTGTTTTGGATTCTATTTTAAATTGCGATCCTAATAAAACAGCTGAGGAGAAAAGGAAGATGTGGGAAAGGGCGATAGAACTTTATAAAGCTACTCTTAGCTTTTTCCATCCCATTCCTTAACTCCCCTCCTACTTCTTTTCCACCATTTAAATTCATACCTGACCGTGTCACCTTCAGTGTGTTAAAATCGACTTGGGCTTCACAATAAGAGATTCGTTTTAGAAAAATGGATTTTAAATGTGAAGAGTGCTTCAAAATTTTTACTCGAAAAGACAATTTGAATCGCCACAAGAAGATAATTCACTCTAACAATGGCCCCCAGTTAGAACAGAAGAAGAAAAGCTGTAAGTTTAATTTTAAATAGAAATTTTGTTTCAATTTAATAATTAGTTATTAATTTGATGAATTAGAGGCAAATTTAATAAAGAAGTTATTAAATTTTAGGTGAAAGAAGATATTGTCAATTCTGCAAAATATTTATAAAAAAGTCATTATGGTTCTGTCATTTGAGAACAAATAAACACAAAACCAATTCAATGGTGGTTAGGGATGAAAATGTGTCTGTAATAAAATCGGCATTTAAGGAAAGAATCATTTCATATAAAATATCATCGACTCAATACCAAATCAACATTTATGATTTTTTCTCCGAAATACAACAAAAAATAATTGAGGTAATCAATTATGAAATCCAAAGACACACCTGCATCAAACTCAACATGGAGTTATTTGGTCTTTACTTAAATCCTTCCAATGAAAGTCATGAAGTTAAGTCTTTCAATACCCCATTTCGGATTTTATGTAATAGTTCAGAATTAACGCAAGAACTAGAAGATATTATTAAAATTATTGACCGGAAAGCTGATGAACTGGCAGAAAAAGATTCGGGTAAATTATTTTTTATTAAATATTTAGTAACTAAACTTAAACCAAAAATAAATTTGTTGTTAATTATTCTTCTTTAATTTCAGGATGGATTTTAATAAAAATATTACACGTTGAGCTTAACATCAACAAGTACAACCCCTTAAAAGCTTCTTCATATATACCGCTACCGTCAGAGGTCAAGTTGAAAAATGCTGTAGTCAACGTTCAAAACAATGATGAATGTTGTTTCGCCTGGTCTGTGGTTGCAGCTCTTCATTCACCTAACGGACCAATTGAAAAGGTGGAGTCGTATCCACATTTCACCACTATTTTAAACTTTAAAGTTATCAATTTTCCTTTAACTTTAAAAGACATAAGTAAATTTGAAAATTTAAACAATATTTCGGTTAATGTTTATGGATTAGAAAAAATCAAGAATAATTTAAAAACTCAATTCGAAATTATAGGACCTTTACATTATACAAAAAATAAGCGAGAACGTCACCTTAATTTATTATTAATTGGAGATGATAATGGAAATTTCCATTACTGTTATATTTCGGATTTATCTAGATTAATTTCAAAACAATTATCTAAACATCATGGGAAAAAATTTTTATGCGACGGTTGTTTACAATATTTTACTACTGAAGAATTATTAGTCAGGCATAACACATATGATTGCGATTTTGTAAGAATAAATCTACCTTCAACTGAAACCAAAATAGATAGATTTGGAAATATTATTCCCGAAAATATTTTAAAATTTCAGAATATACAGAAACAAATTGAAGTTCCATTTGTTATATATGCAGATTTTGAATGCATTCTTAAGCCTTTAAATAATGAAATTAATGATGTAGATCCAAGTTCTCCATATACTGAAAAAAAATGTCAACATATTCCATATTCGTTTGCTTATTATATAAAGTGTTCATTTGATGATTCAATTTCCAAATTTCAAAATTATATGGGTCCCAATTGTGCACAAATTTTTATAACTTACTTAGAAAGAGACGTTCTTAATATTTACAATAAATATATGAAAAAGTTAATACCAATGAAAAAATTAAATGTGTTGGAACAATTACATTTTGAATATACGAATGATTGTCATATATGTGATAAACCTATAATTTCGGATAAGGTTGCTGATCATTGTCATTTAACAGGTTCCTATAGAGGTCCGTCACACTCTATATGCAACTTAAATTATAAATTATCTAATTCCATTCCAGTAGTTTTACACAATTTGCGTAATTATGATTCTCATCTGTTTATAAAAAATTTATGTCCAAATCATGAACAATTATTTGTCATAGCCCAGAATAAAGAGAAATACATTTCATTTCAAAAATCTATTGAAGTAGATCAATATTTAGATAAAAAGACTGGTTTCACCAAGTCAAAATTTCTATATCTTAAGTTTATTGATTCATTTCAGTTCCTACCATATTCTTTGTCAAATTTAGCTTCCATCCTTAATGATGAACAATGCAAAGAAGTGTTCAAATATTTTAATGAAAAGGAAAAATTTAAGTATATCCGTCAAAAAGGCGTTTTCCCTTATAAATATATTGATAATATCGACAAATTAAATGAAACGGAGTTACCCAATAAAAAAAATTTTTATAATGACCTCACGGATGAACACATTACTGATGAAGAATATGAGAGGGCTAAAAATGTTTGGAATTTATTTGAATGTAAAACAATCGGTGAATATTCCGATTTATATCTTAAATCTGATGTATTACTTTTGGCAGATGTTTTTCAAAATTTTAGAAAAACGTGTATGGAAACTTACAAACTTGATCCTGCACATTATTATACTTTTCCAGGTTTAAGTTTTGACGCTTGTTTAAGATATACTGGAGTCGAATTGGAGTTAATAACAGACCCAGATATGTTACATTTTTTTAAAGGTAGTGTAAGAGGAGGAATCAGTACCTGTGTATGTAGGAAATCTATAGCAAACAATTTATTTCTTTCAAATTATGATCCATTACAACCATCTAAATATATTATGTATTTTGATGCAACTAATCTTTACGGATATGCGATGTCTCAATATCTGCCCGAAAAAGATTTTGTTTGGTTATCAAATCAACAAATTCAAAATTTAGATATAATGAATATATCTGAGACTAATGACAAGGGTTATGTGCTAGAGGTTGATTTAGAATATCCTGAAAATTTACACAATTTACATAATGAATTTCCATTCTGTCCAGAAAATTATAAGCCTCAAAATTCTAAAACTTTTAAATTAATTCCAAATTTAAAAAATAAAGAAAAATATGTAATTCACTATACTTTATTAAAACAATGTATTCAATATGGAATTAAACTAACTAAAATTCATCGGGTTGTAGAGTTTACACAATCTCAATGGTTAAAAAAATTTATTGATCTAAATACAAATTTAAGAAATCAATCTAAAAATCAATTTCAGAAAAATTCTTATAAATTGGCAAATAATAGCATCTACGGAAAAACAATGGAAAATGTGGATAAAAGGACAGATATACGATTGGTTACACAATGGGCAAAAAATCATAGAAAAGATGGGGCAGAAAATTTAATTGCTAAACCATCCTTTAAAGATGTAACAATATTTTCAGAGAATTTAGTAGCTGTGCAAATGCGTAAAGTGTTAGTGCAATATGATAAACCTGTCTATGTAGGCTTTAGTATTTTAGATATATCAAAAACGGTGATGTATGACTTTTTTTATGGGTTTTTAAAACCTTTATATAAGAATAATATTAAACTTCTGTACACAGATACAGATTCCTTTATTTTGGAAATTGAGACAAGTAATGTTTATGAAGACATTAGGGTTAATATTGATAAATTCGATACTTCAAATTATGATGTTAATAATATTCATGAAATACCAATAACTGAATCTGTTGTTGGAAAGTTTAAGGATGAATATGCTGGTGAACCAATAGAAAGCTTTTATGGCACAGGGGCCAAAGCTTATTGTGTTAAGTCAGAAAATGGGTTGCTTAAAAAAGCTAAGGGGATAAAGAAAAGTAGCATTAAAAAACAATTAGAATTAACACATTATAAAGATGTTGTAGAACAAAATTCAAAAGCTTTCTGTACAATGTATTTGTTTAGATCTCGACTTCACAATATTTATACAGAATTAGTTAACAAATTAGCTCTCACTTCTAATGATGATAAAAGATTTAAAATTCCCAATAGTTATGATACATTAGCGTGGGGTCACCAAGATATTCCATTTTTCAGTGGTTAATAGACCATGAAAATGAATTATAAAAAATTCTTTTAAGATTAAAAGTTTTACTCTTCAAGGCTAAATTTGAAGTATTTAAGAACATGGTAAATTTTAAAATTATATCAGTATAAAATATACCACCGTCTAGAATAAATATGTGTTTAGAATCTTTTGAAAAAGAAATTGATAACAAATTATATAGAACATATGAAAAAAGACTTTCCTCATTTAAATTCTGGAATGGAAAATTAAATCCTAAAGTGTTAGCCCAATCAGGGTTTTATTATTTAGCTATTCATGATGTTTGTAAATGTTTTTACTGTGGTGCAGAAATATTTGCCTGGAAAATTGATGATTGTCCAATTGAGGAACATTATCGTCACTGGAAGAACTGTGACTTAATCGAGTGTTTGTGGTTAGGTGAAAAAAATAAAAAATGTGAACCTGTTGTCCTTAAAGTGAAAGAAAATATGTCAACATCTTTCATTTTTTTATTAGTTTTAATAACTATGTTTGTATCTCTAATTTGTAAACAAATTATTTAATGTCCTTAAAGTGAAAGAAAATATGTCAACATCTTTCATTTTTTAATAGTTTTAATAACCATGTTTGTATCTCTAATTTGTAAACAAATTATTTAATATTTTGAAAAAAAAAATGTCTATATATTGTAGAAAATTAATTAAAACTGTTCAGTCTTATTTCAATCTCTTATTGTTTTGTTAATAGACATTTAAAATTGAAAAGTGTTTTAATGGCATCCCTTATCAACTACATTGTTTTACATTCAATTTTAAATAATACTTTATATGTACTTTATCCTCCAAGGGTTTTACATGGAATGGTGTGTTTTGAAAACGAAACCTCTACTATTAAACCTGAAATATGTAATTATATGAAAGCTATGAATATTAATAATTATTCAACTGCTTTCGCATATAATATGAATAATAGTCAATCTAATAGTAATTTTTTCAAAATTTACTTTCATTATCCAAATAATACAATTTTTGACACTAACTGGATTGAAAAAAATAAAAAACCATTTACGATTTCTAGCTGTGATCATATTAAAAATGATGAGGAAGGTAAAAACTGTTTAATTCTATTTATCTTCAATATAATTTTATCAATAGGTAGTTTTTCACTTTTGTCGTTCTTGACAATTTTGTTTTATCAAGATAGGTCATAAAAATTTAATAAACTTGCTTGACCTTGAAATTTATAGAGGAGTGGGGTGGATAAGATATATTCAGACTCAGTATTTTAGTTTTCAGTTAGCATCAAGACATCATGTTTAATAGTAGCAATTTTAATGGATATAAATCCAGTTCTAGTGAAACCAATGATAAAATTAGTCAGTGTAATGAAAAATTATTAAATTCAAAAATCTACTATCTTAACAATTCCTTATCAAAATTTGTTTGTGTTGGAATTGGTATAAATGATTTTACACCAAAAGTTCTAATTGGAGGTCGAAATGGATTTCACATTTACTTGAATGAAGAAGAATGGAAAGAACTTCAAAAAAATCAAGGAGTGTTGGTGAATTATTTTTATTCTGCTCAAGCATATGCATACCCACTAAAAATTGAAAAAATCACAGTGTTTTTTGAAAAAATAAATCATTCTCCTGTTATCAGAATTCAAAAGGATGAACATTATGTGATTCTGGGAAAAGAATCAATAGATAAATTAGTTGAAATCGATGAACTTGTTGACTACAGAATTCATATAATTAAAAAGCAAGAATTTTCCAAATATTTTAATTTGTTTCATCACTATAATTATCAGTCAGGAGATGTGTTGTCTCATATTTATAGTGTTTTGGATCCATGTCAGAATTTAAACAGTGAAAATGTCGGAACTGTTTTAGAAATGTTATCTCTACATAAACAGGAATTAGAAAACAAGTTAAGAAAATCCGGTGCATTACAATAGAAATATGAAGAAATCAGTGACAATCAGTGAGAACAATAATAAAGTTTATATATTAGTGACATGGGACTTTGCATTTAGACAAGCTCGAAAAAGTGAATATCAGAAATTTTATCTTGACAGACTAAGATTTGAAAAACGAGTTGAACAATGTGAAAGTATTCTTAAAAGTATTTTTGATGTAGATCATAGAAAAAAAATATATATTGAAAGATTTAATGTAAAAATATAAATTTATATTGTTAATCTCAGTTGTAAACATCTTAAAAATTATATTGTTAGTATTTGTTGTAAAAAGGATTATCGTAAATAAAAAATATGTTATATAAATAGGTCTTTTATTTAAAAATTTGATATACAATATTACTTAAAATTAATTACAATACATCTTTTTTAAGAATCCATGAATTATGTGATTTATCGAATCCTAACCATTTAACAAAAACTTGGTTCCCTTTCTTCCTTAAAATTTTTTCAACCAAAAACACATCTGGATGTTTAACTTTTTGTAACTCTTCTTGGTAGAAACCTCCTTCAATATATTCATTTTTACTATCTTTTAATAAATAGGTGGGTGGATTTGTTAACTGAACCTTTCTAATTTGAAAAATTTCAGTTGACCAATTTGGAGTATATCCTTTTTCAAAAGCTTCTCTTTGTTTGGAAATTCTAACAAAATCATTTTCTTTAAATTTAGTGCGCTTTAAATCAAATGTTTTTTTAAAAGTAAAAGAATTTTGCAGTATAGTTTTCTCATTTTTTTTATTAACCTCAACAGGTCTATATCCGGTAGTTCTATGAATACTATTATTATATTTTTCAATAATAGTGGGTAAAATAGAGTACCATTGGTAATTCCCTCTATTACTAAAATATTTCCACATTATATTTTTTAAAGTTCGATTTACGCGTTCTACAATACTCGCTTTGAGATTAGAGTAAGTATTATAATGATTAATTTTGTAATAATTCATAAGATCTTTAAAATCTTTATTGAAAAATTCTTTTCCTAAATCTGTCTGCAAATTTTGCGGTTTACTTGTTTTTTCTAAAATTTTTTTCATAGCTTCAGTTACATCTTTTCCTTTTTTACTTTTAAGTGGTTGAGTCCAAACATACTTTGAGAATGCATTTATCACCACCAAAATATATCTATAACCTTTATTAAATTTGGAATAGGGTTGCATCTCTACCAAATCAGCTTGCCATAAGTCATTAAGGCTTTTAACAATAGTTCGTCTTCTTCTATATCTTCTTCTTGCCGGTTTATGTAATTCATCTACAACTGTTTCTTTAATATTTTTACTCATAGTACTAGAATAAAATTTCTTAATACCTTCTTTAAATAACTTATTTTATTTGTTTGTTATCTTTTTTTAGCAAATCTTCGATTTTATATTCCAAAGTTTTAAAAGATGCATTATTCGAATCTTTGACTTTTTTGATTTCATCTTCGATTTTATATTCCAAATTTTTAAAAGATGCATTATTCGAATCTTTGACTTTTTTGATTTCATCTTCAATGTTGGTAATTCTTACATTAATTTTAGTTTCAAAAACAACAAGTGATTTTATACTTTCGTTTCTCATTTCTCTTACTGTTGCGTTTAATTCTTCTCTAGCATATGCCATTGTGTCATTAAACTCTTTTCTAGAAACTTCGGCTGCTCTTTGAACTAATTCGTTTAGTGATTTTATTTCTTTTACCAATTTATTTTCTAGATTTTTTATATCTTTTCCTAATTGAAATTCTACATTTGTTAAATTTAATTTTATTTCTACCAATTTTTTTTCTATTTTCTTTATATCTAAAATCGCTTTTTCAATTTCAATTCTTACATCGTTCAAAGATTTTTCATAATCATTTAACTTTGTTGAAATTTCTTCAATTTTTGAACTGTGTTGTGCAAGTCCTTTTTTTAAATCATGGATAGAGGTGTTAATCATAGCTTGTATTAGTTCTGCTAAAGATTCTAATTCTTTTTCTAATCTTTTATTCAACATCTTTTGAAAATATTCATCGTCAACAGTGGTTTTTAATTCTGTTTTTAGATTGTTTAATTGTGAGATTATCTCCATGATTTGTTCACTATTTTTTAAAATTTCATTTTTAAATTTATTTTCAATTTTTTCATCTACATTTTGTAAATCTGTGTTTAATTTCTTTTCCAAATTTTTCAAGTTTAATAGAATTATTTCAGCATTATTTTCAATTGAATTAATTTTCTGATTTATTTCATTAATATTATCGCTATCTTTTTTATGGATTATAAAGTGTGTATTCATAGCTCTCTCTATTTGTTGTGTGTTTTTATTCATACCATCATGAACGTTTTGAAAATTACCTATTTCTTCAGAAACCCTATTATTAAGTTTGTTCGTAAATTCTTGGAACTTTGATACCATATCTTTTATAATAATTTGTTTAACATTTTCTATTGCAGAAGTATCATTTATTTTTGATTTAACCAATGTTATTTCATTTTTTATGTTATTTTCAAAACTCTTTACTTCATCATATTTCTGTTTTATTGTTTTAAAATCATCTTCACACTTCGATGTTTTTTGAGAAAAACTTTTTAATAGTTCATCATTGTCTTTGACAATATTTTTTATATTTAATATCCTGTTATCATAGTTTGACACATTTTCTTCAAATAACTTAATTTTTTTCGAAATAGATTCCACATTTTCATCATTTTCACTAACTCTCTTTTTTAAATTTACAATATCATTTTTTAACACAGGTTCAAATCTTTGAACAATATCATCACTTTTAAAATTTTTTAATATTTCATTTTCAACATTGGCTAGTATTTTATTTTCTATTGTAGGTATATCTACTGTATACTTTTTAGAAATATGACGTCCAAATTTATCAATGGTCATTTTAACAATGTTATGTAACAATATTTACTACTTTCTTTTATACAATTATATTGGCTTCTTTCAATTCTTCAATAATAGAAATAATTTCGTTGTTATGTCCTGTATTCCCAGCCATCATAGATGCTACCAACAGTCGAAGTCTATCAACAAGTTCATTTACGTTATCCCAATATACGTAATCGGTATAAGGTTTATTAACTTTTAAAGTTATTCCGGATCCTGTTCTTTTCGAAGATATTCGAGTTTCCCTGTATGGAGCTTTTCGTCTGTCAAAAAATCCTTGAACTATATTATGCGTTTCGGGATTTATGGTTTTAGTTTTTGTAATTCCTTTATTTTGTAAATAAGGCCCTATTATAGAAATATATTTTTGTGATCCATTTCCCTGTACCTGCTCATTTGGATCATAATTTCTACGGTATGCATTGGTTCTCTTTAAAATATCCATATAATTTTCCAAATCTTGTTTTTTATAACCTACTGGTTCCTTTTTAAATAATAATTCATATAAACCTGGTGTACCTGTATAAGTTATACCTTCAACTTTTATGTTTTTACCGATAATTTCTATAGGTCTTTGTGTTAAACCCAAAAAGAATTTCTCAGTTTCAAAATCATGTACTATTCCATAGAGGTGATCAAACTTATGTTCCACATCTTTTACCCCTCCGTCAATATATTGACGAGGTAATTCATGAAATCCTGATAAATATTCTTGATATAAAGGTGTACTGACAAATGTTTGAATTGTTTGGCGTGTTTGTTCTAATATATCCGAAAGATTTCCTACCGTAGATTGTGAAATTGAAGAAGGGGTGGTTTCTGCTATGACACTTGTTTGTTGTAAAGATGGCATCTGACTATGTGAAGCTATACTGGTTTCCCAATCAATAATTGTTGGTATTTCTGTAGGAAGAATTGGAGTTTTCCCTGTCTTTCTTTTTTCTGGTGTTGATGTTCCATACTGTAGTTTTTTTCTTGGTGTTAGTGTTGGAAACAATCTTTTTTCTGGTGTTTCATAATTTTTTTTAATGGGTGTTTGTAGCTCTTCCTTTACCTCAGCCGATTCAATTTTACCAATTGTTGAAATTAATTGTTGTAGGGGTTGAGTTATTGGTTTATAGGTTTCCTCCAATTTGGATTGTGCTTCAAATTCAGCATTTTTTAAACTTTGATATTTTTGTTTAACAGCTTTCCTTGACTTAACAAGCTCTCTTGCTAAGCGTTCATTCATGATTAGTTAAATTTTTCACAAAACTTTTATTTTTATAAGAAAATATATGAATCAAATCCTTTTCGATATCGACCGGATTTTAAATTCGAATCCTTGTCTATTACCAAAAATCCAAATTTATCTTTCCAACACATCAAACATAACTCATTAAATTGATTAAATGACATATCAACATTAACATGATCATCATAAATATGTTTTAAGTTCGTTTTGTCTTGTTGAAATATAACAATCAAATTCGCATTGTCACGAATTAATTGTTTTGGAATCGAAGAATACGTTTGACACAAATAAAAACAATCAGTATTTTTATGTCTTCCGAAACAAAAATAATCTTTTACAACATTCTGATTGCAACACACTATATCATCAAATATAATTATGGAATTTGGTTTTATTTCTTGTGGAGAAACAATATTTTCTTCATTTTCGGATTCATAATATCCAATTTCTCTCAATGGTTTAAAAAGTAATCTCAAATATTCATATTTTGGTTGATATAGAGACTTTGAATAAATATATAAATTTTCAAACCGTAAACCATTGGGATCTTCAATTAAACTTATAATGATATTAGTTTTACCACACCCTGATGGACCAATAATTAACCCCCTTTTACTAGAGCCTTCAAACAATTTTCCATGTTTTCTAAAATTATTTCTTGAAGTCTCATGGTCTTTAATAATAATTGAATAAGGTTGTTTGACAATTTTCATATATAAGAGGATGTATAAAGGGTAAGTTCTAATTTAAAACTAGTCAGTTTGTTCCAAGATTTCAATTATATAATGCCAATCTCATATAAGCAACAATCCATTTATAAAAGAAGAGTCAGAAAAAGAGGTAGTGGTTTAATTAATACTCTAATAAATAAGTTACCTTTTGAATTACATCTACCTGGGTATAATTTTTGTGGACCTGGAACCAAACTAGAAAAGAGACTAGCTAGAGGCGATAAAGGCATAAACTTATTGGATGAAGCTTGTAAAGAGCATGATATTGCCTATGCACAATCAAATGATATAAAAAGCCGACACGCTGCTGATAAATTATTAGGTGACAAAGCTGCCGAAAGGTTCAGAGCAAAAGACGCCACTTTTGGAGAAAAAACTGCTGCACTTGGAATAAGAGGTGCAATGAAAATTAAAAGAAAATTTGGTATGGGATTAAAAAAAAGAAGGAAAAACAGAAGTCGAAAAACTCGTCTAGGACGAGGAATAACTTTATCTCAAGCTATTTCAAAAGCAAGACAAGCACTAAACGGAAAACAATTTAAAAGTTTGACTGATATTATTCAAACCGCACTTAGATCTATCGGAGATAGTAGAATATTATCACCAAAAAATAGAATCATACCAATTCCAAAAACTGGTGGATTTCTACCTCTTATTCCTTTATTTGCTGGTTTGTCCGCTTTAGGTGCTCTTGGAGGAGGAGCAGCAGGTATTGCGAAAGCTGTCAACGATGCAAAAGCTGCTAAAGAAAAATTAGAAGAGTCCAAAAGACATAATAAAATGATGGAATCTATAGCAGTAGGAAAACAAGGAAGTGGTCTTTATTTAAAACCATATAAAACTGGATGTGGATTATATCTGAAACCTTATTCAAAAAACTGTTAAAACAAATACCTCGAAAACCACTTACAAATTATGATTTAAGTAAATATATTAATCTACTTAAAATTCCCAACTTTCGAGGTATATTCATGAGAGATAAATTACCAAAAAAAATTAATAAAAATGAAAGTGGTATTGTTAATCTCGATAAGAATAGTGGTGATGGAACTCATTGGACTGCATACATAAAAAAAGGGAAAAATATTTTATATTTTGATAGTTATGGCAATTTGCGACCATCTACCGAATTAACAAAATATTTTTTCAGCGATAAAAAGAAAAATATTGTGAAATATAACTACGATCATTATCAATCAATTAACAAAACAAATTGTGGTGAGCTCTGTCTTAAATTTCTTTATAATAATGGTTGAAAAACAATATTAATTCATTTTGTTAAAAATTTTTAAAGAGATATGTCGTACAGTTTTGTCATTAGTGGTAATTCCCCCACGCTTTCTGTTAATATTCATCCTCCAATATATTTAGATGAAAATTTTGAATATTCCATTGGACTTGTAAATTTTGAAACTTTTAATGCTATTCCAAATATTGATGAGACTAATAATCTTTTCATTTATGACTCAAATAAAGAAATAAGAATACCACCAGGTAGTTATGAAATAGATGATGTAAATAATTTTATTCAAAAATTTTTGGACAATCGTACTTTTCTTCATATTTATGCCAATAATAATACTTTACGAACACATATTAAAACAGATATTCCTATCTCGTTTCGTGATGGAACTATAGGAAAAATATTAGGTTTTAAAAATAAGGAATTAGAAGGTCTTAAGGAGCACATTTCAGATTTTCCAGCGGAAATTATTAAAGTAAACGCCATAAACATCGATTGTAATATTGCCGAAGGATCATATTTAAATGGAAAACCTGTTCATATAATACATGAATTTTTTCCTAGTGTAGCTCCTGGTTTTAAAATAATAGAATCACCACAAAATGTCCTTTACTTTCCTGTTACTGTAAAGGTAATAGACAATATAAACATTAAAATAGTAGATCAAGATGGTGATCTCATCAATTTCAGAGGAGAAACGGTAACAGTAAGACTACATCTTAAAAAAATAGATGAATAATGGTTATTTTATATAATAAAAAAGTCTCAAATTATAATTTTTCAAAAAAATTTTACTCTAAAAACATTAATAAGAAAGATACTAAACGACATTTAACTAGTAATAAATTAAACTCTCAAAGGTTAACACCTTCTAATAAAAAATTTCTGATAAGTTTAGGTTTCAAACTAAAATAAAATGGAATATTTAAATGTAAAAGAAAATATTCTTGTAGATGAATCAATATTAAGCTGGGAAATACTATCATTTGAACCTTTCAATCCTACAAAACTTGGATTAAATGATGAAATTAGAATTGCTCTACAACAAACAGGAAAATATCCTTTACCTTGCAAAAGTGAATTATATTTAGAATTTCAAGTTACCAAAGAAGATGATACTCCATTGGCTAATACGGTATTAATCAACAATGCTCCAGCATTCTTGTTTAAAGAATTACGTTATATTTTAAATGGTGTTACAATTGATTCAGTTCGAGATGTAGGAATTACTTCAACTCTTAAAGGATACATATCATTTAATCAAAACGAAAGTGCAAAATTGGAAAATGCTGGATGGTATCCAAAAACGAAACCTAAAGAAAAAATTATGACTGATGAAAAAGGAAACGTTTCCCTATGCGTCCCATTAAAAATGTACTCGGGATTTTTTGAAGATTATAACCTGAACTAACCTGAACTAATACTAATAAGAAGCAATGATGACACTAATGCTTTAGTAACCACAAGTGATGATGAAAAACCGAAAATTAAAATAACCAAACTTTGTTGGCGAGTTCCACATCTTACTGTGGCCATTCCCCAAGAATTGGCACTAACGAAAATTATTGATAAAAACAATGATATTCTTCTTACTTTCCGAAGTTGGGAATTAATTGAATATCCAGAGTTATTAGAAAATACAAGACATAATTGGCCTGTCAAAACCTCCACAAAAATTGAAACACCAAGACATGTACTAATTGCTTTTCAAAAGGATAGACGTGGTAATTTAAAATCAGATATGAGTAAATTTGATCATTGTGACCTAAGGAATATAAATGTGTTTTTAAATTCAGAAAGATATCCTTACCAGGATCTTCAGCTTGATTTTAAAAATAATAAGTTTGCTACCCTGTATGAAATGTTTTCTGAATTTCGTCAAGTATATTATAACTTTCCAATAGAACCAATATTTAATCCCAAAGAATTTAAAGATAATGCACCTATTGCTTACATTAATTGCTCTCATCAGAGAGATTTATTACAATCCGGCCCAGTAACCATGAGAATTGAATTTGAGACAAAAGAAAAAATATCGGGAAAAACAGCTGCGTATTGTGTTATAATACATGATAAAGTATTTAGCTATAATCCATTAACAAAAATTGTTAAACAACTTTAACTTCTCCCACCACATCAAATATCATTATTAAAATGAAAATATATCGAATAAGATCAGTTGTTTCTATACCATAGTTTGTTGCACATCAAATGGAATGTACAAAATACAAAAAGAAAAAATAGAACTATTTTTAAAAAAAATTAAACATCTAAAAAATCTTATTGAAGACTATTCGAAAAAACAATTTGTAATAAAAAAATTTAGTACTTTAAAAATTTGCTAAATAAAAATGAGAATAGTTATGGATGTTCAAGGATTTAAGGATGAACACAACAAGTTTATTCCTAAAGAACTTGCAATGTTTGATGGACATAAAATGAGTCATTATATTTTTAAACCACCGTATCCACTACAAATGCTTCCACCAGAAACATACAAGCAAGCAGAATGGTTAATGAAATTTCATCACTGCATCAATTGGAATACAGGATATATTCCTCTTCATAATTTTTCATCTATAGTAAAAAACTTAACAGAAAAAGGAGAATTCATTTATATTAAAGGAGAAGAGAAAGCTAATTTTATTAGAAAATATTGTACTAAGCCAATAATTGAATTGGACGAACAACCTGTTTTAATTAAATCATCTCCTAAATGTTTTTATCATTCTCAATCACCTTCAATGTGTGCCCTTTCTAATGTATTCTTTATGTATAAAAATTTTTTTATGAATGAATAAATTAACAATGAATGTAATAATATTTTTTTTATTTATCCACATCCCCACATTACTAACAGAAAATTATATTTTCCTATCTTTACATAATCAAATATTTAAACATAACAGCCGTTACACAATAATAAAACAACTATAAAAATTTAAATATTTTATTTCACACTAACTTTAATTAACCAATAAATCAATACATAAATTTATTTCTTTATTGAGTCCAATTTTTTTAAGTTCATCAAAGAATTTTAACACATTTTTAGTCTTCAAAAATTCACTACACAATTCTGCTGCTTTTTTACAAAAATTTGCATGATCAACATATTTTATATATAACAATAAATCTTGACCCTCACTTTCTTCTTCAACTAAACAAGATAAATATCTGGAACATGCTTCGTTCATAATGAACCCTTCATAAAGGTCCCTCACAAAATTTTCAATTTTAGGCATCATCTTCACCACGCAATTTGATTAGTTCTTGTAATACAACAGGATCTCTAATATATTGGTTTAAATGACGAACTTCATGATGAAACCAACTTAACTTCACTAATTCACGTATAAACTGTACAATATCTTTCTTTTGAAAATAACGTTCGCACAATTTCACAGCCTCTGTATGGTTTTTGGATATATCCAAATAATATTGAAACCAAGATGGACCACTATCAACTGCATAATGTTCGAACTCAAAAGCAGAACTTTTACATTTTTTATAAAATTTTTGAATTAATAAATTTAATTCACTTTCGTTAGAAGCAGAAGACATATTTCATTTTAGTATGTTTTAAGCTGGTAAAGTGTTGCTTTTATAATCAAAATTTAAAGAAGGGATACAAGGTCATGTTAACATGTATACGAAGTAACTCGAATGTATACGAAGTAACTCGAATGTATACGAGATAATTCAAATGAGAAAACAAAAGAGGAGGAGGATGAAAAGCGTTGATGATACGAGGTTTTTTAATAAGTATAATGAGAGATTTGAAAAGTATAATGAGAGAAGAAAAGAGGAGGAGGATGAAAAGTGTTGATGATTTACTCTTACTCCTCCTCCTCCTCTTTCCTTCTCTCATATATCCACTACTAAACAACTCAGATTAAAATTAAAAATACAGTGTAAAGTGCAAAAAGGAAATGCATTAAATTTAAGACAAAAGTACTGGAGGCAAATTTTATAAACGTTTATTAAATGCATTTAATATTGTGCATTAAATTTAATAATTTACATTAATCTAAATAAATTTATTCTATTTAATCTAATGTAATGATACAATAAATTTACACTTTTGATCATTACTTTTTAAGGTGATTATTGTTGTATGAACGACCGCCCACAGAATATCTCACCTATAGATTCCGTCAAGTTTTAATTTCCAATATAAGATCCAAAATATAGAAAGTACATAAAAAAGGTGTCTGGGAATGGCAGCGGCGAAACCCACTGATGAGTCCATCGCCGTTAGCCAGGACGAAACAAACACCATAACTTTTAGTGGTTTATTCTTGTAAACTGCAATTTATGAATCGTATATTTGCAATACTATGTACATTAAATATACAGCCACTGTTAATTGAATCTAAGAAATGTTATCACATATTTAATGCATTAACATTAATATTAGGTCAAAAATTTCTGCTACCAGGAAAACGTGGACATTTTCTCCGTAGGTTGTGCACCGTCATCTGTAGACCTGTTTCGAACTCATTGAGTTCCATCAGTACACGTCATCATGAGAAAATTGAGTCCTTTAAGAAACTTATATCAAACTAAATAAAAAGTTCAATACAATTTGCGCCATCTTCCGGAATCTCATACAATGTACCATGAATAATATTGTAAATTATTTTAATGTTAAGGTAGATGTGAATTAATTATAAAGTATAGAAAGTTGAGATATCTTTTCAGTTTTTTTTTATTGAAATTCAAGATACTATTTAATTAAATTTAATGTATAACTAACTGATATTTGAATGAATTGCTTTAAATCAAAGTAAATGTAAATTATTCACGATTAAATTTAATGTAGAATGGACATTAAGTTTGCATTAAATTTAAGATTATTTTTAATAGTATATGTAATTCTAAATTCGTTTAAATTTACTGTCGCCAATTTTTTTTTTCTATTTACATGGTTATAGCGGAAAAATTTGGAATAATATAGCCTCAATCATAGTAAATCTTGACTCCCGTTTCTAACTTATTTATGAAATTAATGGCGATACTTTTTTAAATACTTAAGACAAAATACAACCTTTTAAATGACGTTAATTAAAACGGAAGTCGTACAAACGAAATTTAAGTGTACTGATGACCAGCGCTGCCCACACAGTCCATGCGAATCGCCAGTACCACGCATTCTCATGTAGGTATGCTACTCAAATTGCCTTTTAAATGTGTGTTATTAGCTGCTGAGACCTAGTTTTTATAGTTACATTTATTACGTATGTACTTACTCCATTTACTTTAAAATTATCTTATAGTCTGAGTATGAATACTTATTAAATAAAATGTTTGGAAATAATTAAATATATATATTTTTCTATATTTATAAACAAAAAATATGTTATTTCATATTAAAAAGCTAAATAATTTTAAAGTGCTTCTCAAGGGCTCTAAAAACTTAAAGAGCTTGAAATATTTTTAATATTTGAAGAGCGAACTATTTTGATAAACGTTTACTACCTAGTTCTTAGATTTGAAAGTTTTGACCAGATTAGAAAGCTGATTTTTCCATTTTAGTTCACAAGTTTCTACTTCTTTTCTGTCAAAACATATATCTCTCTTGTAGTTCCCTACTGCATCAAAATCTCAAATTAAACATATGTGTCATATTACTTAAAATATACTTTTGTTAGTAAACTCTAATCATATATGAAAAAGGAAATATAGGAAAATTAAAAAACGGATTAATATATGTTTATATTTAAGTAAATTATCTAAGTCAGATATGGTTTTTTTAGATTTTATTATGGTGTGTACAAAAGTAAATATGACGGGAACAAGGGTACATATACAAGTAACGTATCTTTCTGAGGGAAAATCGTTGTTTTACCGCCCTTTAATAACACTCTCTCAATTTCTTGAGAAACCATTGAGCTTTTTCTATTACATTCTCTCCCAAAAGGGGTCGATGATTTGAATGGGAAGTTAATATATTTAGTTATTCCCCATCTCCTACCGTATGTCACTTTATTAATCAATAAATGTCCAACATTTGGTGAATTTCCGTCACTCTGGAAGAAAACTAATATTATGCCATTCCACAAAAAGAGAAATTCTTTGTCACTTTTAGATTTTCGGCTCATTATTGTACTAGTATTATTAATAGTTACACTGGAAATAGATATATAGGTATACATAAGGCGCGGTTCCGGGGGGGGGCGGTGGCGGCGATCGCCCCCCCCCCCAAGAGCTTTGAGTTTAGGAAAATAGACCCGATTTTGCCAATTATACTATAGTTTATTCAAGAACTAGAGAGAGTAATAAATCATTTTTTACATTTTTTTTTCTTCTCAAACTACCTGTGTTCTTTAGTCTGGTGTCTTTGGTAAAATCTGTTAGACACATATATTTTTCATAGGAATAGGTTAGAAATTTTATAATCAAAAATACCAATCTATAATAATGGACTATTTGGGTTGGATAACAATAGATATTTGGAAGTGTGAAGTGTTAAATAGAATTTTAATCCTTGTCATAGCCGTCGAACGGAGGTTTATTTTATCACTAAGTATTTATGACATAAAATATTGTTTCGGTAATAAATATTTTGACATATTTGACACAAATCACAACTGTATTTTTATTATTTCTAATTTGGTCATAGAAACCGTTTAAGGCACATTCAGACGAAAATGTAGCCTTATTCTCTCAAAAAATTCTAAGTTATAATTTTAATACTTACAAAATACCCATTGTTAAAAATACAAAAAGTTAAACATAAAAAAAATAAATTCGTCCATATACTATTAAAATATTTTTGGGGCTATCGGTCATTTTATTATTAATTAAAAACATTTTTAGGACATTTGATGTTTCTGTTTATTTATTTCTTAAGCCTTCTGCAAAATTACAATTAAACACTAAAAAGGGATTCAAATGTAATTAGTTTTTATATGTTACAGTTAAAATTAGACCTACTTATTTTTATTTTTATTGTACTGATATCTTAATTTAATTAACTTTATTATATGGAAATCCGATAGCCCCCAAAAAATAAGATAAACATGTTAATTCTATACGCTCAAGAAAAAGACACAAATACAATAATAAAATAATAAAAAACTTATGGTTAATTGGAATTAAATATATATAAAATTAAAGAGTGGGGCACACTAAAATTAAAATATATAAAATAATATATAAACAAATTAAACAATAAACTTCAACAAAAACAAAAATTTAAATAATAAATTGTGTTTACACTGGTAAACATTACGTATCTAATTCCTAATCAAAGTCAGTGAAACTATCTTCGCTCAAATTAATTATAATTGGTTCCTCTATCTCACCGATCATGAGATCGAGTTTTCACATTTTGTTTTATTCTTTTATTATATGGATTTTTCTCAATTTTTCGCAGTAATTTTATTCAAAAAAATCTTTCAAAAGTTTAGTTAAATTACTAATTTTATATATTGTGTTATTTCTAGCAACTCTACCTTTTACTTGAGAGAGATATTTACTTCTCCAACGGACAGTTTCCGGACGATCTACAGAAACAGATTTTCTATCTGGTTTTTCTTAGCAAAAATGAAGTTCTCTGACGAATTTCCTAATTCAGTTTTTTAATTTCAAGTAAATCGCGATCTTCATTGATTTTAGTTAGAATTTTGTCGACGGTTGGGATCTGCTTCTCATAATAAAATGTATGTACAATCCCTTTAATTACAGTTTTCATCTCTTCTTCCCACGAGGTTTTTCGTCTGCCTGTGATCGAATGTGGCTTGGATGTACTAACAATTCCAGTCGTTTTTTCTCATTCAGTATTCGGTACATAGCAGATTTTCCAACTCCTGTCATTTTGGAACACATCTCAACAGAGCTTTTAACATTATTATCCAGATATTGATATCTTAAGGCATCATAAACATTCATCGTAATAAGTATTTCATTGAGGAAAAAATGCCCTGGTTTAACGATTGTGGAGGTGAAAGCCATATCTTTAGGGAATCTCACTAATCTCAAATAATATATAAAAACAAGCTCAAACAAGATAAATCACTAAGAACAAACTGTAAGGTGTACTTTGCTCACTAACAGAAATTAAATTTATAAAAGCTTATAATATTTAAATATAATGAAATATAATTAGATTTACGGTAGTCCTCAGTTACCTGGGACACTGGAGAAGGTACGTTGGAGGTTTCGGTAACAGTTTTATTACTCTTTCTAATTCTTGAATAAAGTATAGGAATGTGTATGCTTGCGGTCGCCCACCTCCAAGAGCTTTGAGTTCAGGAAAACAAAACCGATTCTGCCTTTTATATTTGGAATGTGTATGCTACTGGCTCCCCCCCCCCCCCGGTTGAAACCTTTTTTTTCTTGCCATCCTGTTACTTTTGTGATATCACCAAACCCCCCTCCCCGATATATATACCATAATATAAAAATAATTAAACATGCTTCTATTTATTTTCATCTTTGATTTTTGTTCTTCCTTTAATTATTTAATTGCATTAACTATTGTTATATTATATTTATGCTTTTCAATACCTCTATTGCGATGGATAGGAATGGTTCGTATACTCTTTCTATGGGACTTTTTAATACTCTTCCGTAAAAGCGGAGTTCTACTATTTTTAAGCCATTATACTGTCTTTTTTTCACATTCTCTTCAAATATTATAAATCCTGTGAAATGTTGCATTGTATAGTTAAGAGCATGAGTAACGCGAAATATTACATTCGGTAGAAATTGGGATTATAATAATTATTTGTTAAACAGAACAATTAAAATAATAATCTAATTAAGTTGTGCTATTGAAATTCGACGATGGATTTCAGTTATTGAAGATCAGTTTTTTGCTGAACCCTGTATCTCGAATAATTTTCATAGTTTTAAAGCAGTCACGAGCTCCACGCGTGTCAATGCAAAAACAATAATTTTCAGAAAATTTTCCCTTTGGCCAGTGCAAATTCTATAGCATTTTCTCGTAGCCCAAACTGACCATATTTCTATAAGTAGATAGGAATATTATTTTAGTAAAATACTGAACAAATCTTTTTGTGTCTAACGGTAGAAAATTACTGGTGGGCGAATTGATTTAAAACCATGAGAATAAGAGATCCGGTTAGATTTTAAATGTGTTAATCTGTAGACGACTTACGGAATACGGAAGTGAATATGGATTTATGTACGAGTAAGTTTAAATGCACGTTCCCTTTTTACAATGCAAATTGTAAATGAAATTTAAGATTGTTATTACACGCGCCAGAAAACAAAGTGTTTAATAATTTCTGGAAGGTAGCTGGAGCGGTCATGAGCCCAAAAGGCATTTGGAGAAATTCATATTGTCCATTCCGGGCCTTAAATGCAGTTTCATCAAACGAATTCTTTGAAACTGGAATTTTTTCGAATTTACGCCTATTTGTTACATTATACTATATGTATATATATATATATATATATATATATATATATATATATATATATATATATATATACATATATATATATATATATATATATATATATATATATATATATATATATATATATATATATATATATGAAGTAAAATGCGAACAGTAAATGCAAACTTCTCTCCATCATATCCTTTCTGTGTTAGAGGTTGCACAGTTAGAATAAATTGTTATAAAACGCAATTTATCCTATTCCACCACCATCGAGATGATGGCCTACCTGTACCACCATACCGAGAAGAAAGTCAAAACTTACCCTCCCCGCCACAGTGATACGGCAGAGGTACATGTTTCGTCTCTACTAGACTCATCAGGGTACCGACATGCACCTGGCTGTGCAAAGGACAGATCGGAAGGAAGCATGCACATACTGAACGCGGCTTCTCCGGCCTCCCGCCGGATGGCGTATATATGTTAATGCGGATTTCACGGATTCCTCCGTGTGAGATGCAATAGCAGTGGATATATCCACATTATGCCGTTGTAGTGCTGAAATCACATTCAGCAAACATACAACTATGGTGGTGGAATAGGATAAACTGCGTTTTATAACAATTTATTCTAACTGTGCAACCTCTAACACAGAAAGGATATAATGGAGAGAAGTTTGCATTTACTGTTCGCATTTTACTTCATTCATACGCGGAGCTGCATATAGTTGTATGTTTGCTGAATGTGATTTCAGCACTACAACGGCATAATGTGGATATATCCACTGCTATTGCATCTCACACGGAGGAATCCGTGAAATCCGCATTAACATATATATATATATATATATATATATATATATATATATATATATATATATATATATATATATATATATATATATATTCATTTATTGAAAGTAGGAGTAAAAACCAAAAAAAGCGAGCCTAGTCCGAACTCTGTTGGACGGTTAATTTTAAAAGGAAACGCGATTGAAAATTTAATATATTTTTTTAAATTAAAGTTTAATAAAATCGCAACAGTTGAATATTTTTGCACAAAACAAATAGAGCTGATTTGCGGCATCAAAAGGTATATTCTTTCCAAGTTTAAGCTAGCTTAATCGAATTATTTTTGTGGAAAAATAAACAAAAAAAAATCTTTTTATTGTTTATAATTTCTGTTTTAAACTTTTTTCGATAATATGCGTATTTTAGCCGGAATTCGCAAAAAACTGTTTTTTACCCCTAAAAATCACCCCCATTTAACCTCAGTAGGTCGCCGGTGGTTCGGATTATTTTTCCTTCTTCAGTTATGATATTACCTACCATATTTCGCTAACAGTTTGCTATAACGAATTATTTTTTTCCAAATCTTATTTTGACTGCCGTAATACCCTTGCGTAATGTCTAAACCACAAATATATTTTTTTTCCTCTAAGGCGACCGATTTTATTTTCTATATGTAGCAAAACACACTTTGTTTAACACTTATTGAATTTAATTTTCTATAATCTATTACCAATCCATAGTCACCATTTTTCTTTTTGACAAGATTGCCTGGCTAGAAAAGCTAGAAAAAGATTTCCTAATTATCCGGTTTTCGAGTAACTCTTTTATTTTTTCACGAATAATATTTTTTTTCTGAATATCTATAAGGCTTATAGAAAACAGGTTCATATTTTTCTAACCTAATTTCGAAGTCAATTAAATTGGTCGAGCCCAGCTCAAAGGTATTTTTAGCCAAACAATCTTGGAAATCATTTAACATTTTATAAAATATTGATAAAGGAGGTTCTTTTAAAACTTCAACGTTAACTTTGACATTTGTCAAATTGAGAGACTAAACCTGATTTATTTCAAGGGGCAAAATAGGAAATGTTTACAAAAAATTAATCTCGACATCTCTAGCAACAGGTTTTCTTAATAGAGAGCTAGGAATAGAACAATGTTCAACAACTTTTTACTCTTTGTACTAATAGGAACTAGAGATGTAGATTGTGGCTCTATAATGATATTTTCCTCTAACACAATAGGGATACTTATTTTGTAATCTATTTAAAATTACACTATCCCCATGAATTTGCATAATAATGTTTTTTAGGAAAAATAACCTGACTTCCAAACTTCTTATCTACAATATTAGAAGTTTCAAAATTAGTATTTCATTTATTTACTAAGGAATAGTCAGCCACATTTATCTAACCCCCTATATCTAAATATCCCTTACAGAATTGGTCATTTATCAAAACAACATAATATAAATATTTTTATAGGTATTTGCTTTTGTAGTATCTGGACTTTCGCTGGATTTACATGCCAACATTCTTCTTTAATATGCCCTTATCAATTGCAATGGCTGGATTCTTTAATCTTCGGCTTACATCCAGAAAGTCCTGCTGTGGCGATTCTATTGTCACAGTCATTCCAGAAGCAAGATGGTTCGATGACTCCGAAATTTCTTGTCGGTAGAAACAATTTATGTTCTATTTTTTTACATAAGTGGCACTTAAGTTTATTTTTGTTACTCTTGTCTTTTTTTTTTTTTTGAAACGGAAATTCGAACGATTATATTTTATTTTATTTTACACAAAAATGAAATAGTTCTTCAGGTGTTCTAAAATTGCTGGATTTTGCAGTTCCTTGAAATTTCAAAGAAAGTCCATCTATAATACATGATAATGCATTAAACTCTGAAATATTACCTCTTATTAAAACACACTTGGAATAATAGTACTGCAGCATAGTTTCACTTGTATTCTTTTTTGTTTCCAACATTTTTTTAAGATTATCCACAAAATTTTCATGCGTTAGAAAGGCACTCAGTAATTCTGTCTTCCACTCTTCCCATGTTTTATTGCAGCCTGAGAGGCTATTATACCATAGTTAGACTGCACGAAATATGCTTTAGTTACATTATTCCAGCCATGAATGGTGCCAAATTGTTCAATTTTACTAATCCAATTTAATGAATTAATGTTACTTTCTTACCGGTTCTAAAATAAGAACAATGCCACTTCTTATTGAACTTAAATTGGAAGGTGCTGCACTAGAAAAATTATTTGGTCGTGAATTATCAATACTTGGCTGAAATCAGCCTTTAATATCACATACTTTTTTATTGAAACGATTTTTTCGATTTTCATCTTTTTAGCCGCTTTCTTCAAATTTAAAGTAGCTTGCTCAAGTTGCCCTTTGGGGAGCCATCGCTGATATATTGCGGTGCGCTTTTGTCGAATTGCAATATTAGGCGATAGGGTATTGTTTCCCACTATGGCTGAAAATGCCACCCACGAGGATGATGTATGTCGAACTAAATAACTCTATGGGAATAATTGATGGAGCTATCTAATCAACTTTTTCTTGCTGGCTGCCCACTTTGAGCAATGTTCCACTCCTTATCCTTGTCGCTCAAACACTCTGTGCAGATAATAGAGACAAATCTAGAGAAATTCATAACTCAAAATCCACGAAGACATTACTCAACTAGCTCACAGACTACGTTCCCGAAAACCACCTATCCATACTCTGTTAAACTTTTAATTAATAACAGTTTCAATCAAAAACTTTATATATATATATATATATATATATATATATATATATATATAAAGTTTAATCTTTATGTTTCACCCCTGACTTACCATATTGTTTATTAAATTCTGTTTATTGCATAAATGTGCTAAACTTCTAAACAATATGTCAAGTCCCGACAACCTCTTTTTTCTGTAATGCTGACACGTGTTGTACAAAAATGGCATTTGTAGAGCAAAGAGCAGCAATAAAATACCTTCAGAATTTATCCTAAATATTCCCCTCTCCCATCGACTATTGCTGTATGTCTCCAAAACTGGCAAAATGTTTGAATGCGATGAACCAGGTTAGAACCAGTTAGTAGAAAATATAAAAATATTGAAGCAACATAGAAAAGATTTACAAAGATTAGAGAAATAATGTGGAAAAGAAAGTACGATATTGTCATGTTTTTATTTTATATAGATCATTCCATTGACTTAAGGTGTTATTTAGTCTTAGGTAACTTCTGTTCAGGAGCTGTAATCGATTATTTTACACCCATGAGATATAGTCTTTTTTAAAGCTTACTGATACAAAGCTGCATACAAAACTATACATATATAAAACGACGTAATTAGGAAAACGTGTGATAAACAAACACACAAACTGACAAATAATTTCGCAAAAATGATAGAGTTTCCTTTTGGTAAAAGTCTTGTTAAATTTCTATTTACAATAAATATTACGGATACAATTGTAAACCTATGCAGATTCCTTAAGAGGTTATTTAAATTCTCTCAATTCATGACTCGCAAACATTTGCAATTATCCAAGTAAATGACAAACGACAGGTCCTGTATGGCTGTGACGTAATAAATTTCTTTAATTGTCCTGCATTCATCCTGCATACGCAAAAGCTTACGGCAGGAGGGCTTTCATAAGCTAATGAATGAAGTCAAGATTTGAATGCGGGTTAAATTATGTCTAGTTTAGTTTATTATTTATAGCGCATGAGGTTTGATAAAAGGGAATAAGAATTATTACGAATTTAGTTGTGATTCATGTGCAATGTGCAACAAATAGGTGTTTTAATGTACCCACACAGCAACATATGCTGTTAGGTCAATCAAAAAAGATTTTTTCGTGACAAAAATACTATCAGGATACTAACTGGGCTATCACATTAAATAAAGGGTGTTTTTTTATAGAGGTATAGAACTTTTAAATGGAATAAAACAAAGATGAATTTTTTAAATTGACATGAAATTTACTTTATTCGAAAGATAACCTTCTGGCATTATAATTTAAATATGAGTTCTGGCATTGGACCGCCATGGCTGGCTCGGACGTAGTCTAATCTGGAGGTCCAATTTTCGATGACTTTTTCTAACATTTGTGGCCGTATATCGGCAATAACGCGGCAAATGTTGTCCTCCAAGTGATCAATCGTTTCGGGCTTATCGGCGTAGACTAGCGACTTCACATATCCCCACAGAAAATAGTCTAGCGGCGTTAAGTCGCACGATCTTGGAGGCCAATTCACGGGTCCGAAACGTAAAACTATGCGGTGATCAAACGTTTCCTTCAATAAATCAATTGTGGTACGAGCTGTGTGACATGTTACGCCGTCTTATTGAAACCACAGGTCCTGCACATCATGGTTGTTCAATTGATGAACGAAAAACTCAGTAATCATGGCTCTATAGCGGTCACCATTGACTGTAACGTTCTGACCAGCTTCATTTTTAAAGAAGTATGGACCAATGATTCCACCAGCCCATAAAGCACACCAAACAGTCAGTTTTTCTAGATGTAACGGTGTCTCAACATACACTTGAGGATTATCATCACTCCAAATATAGCAGTTTTGTTTATTGACGTATCCATTCAAACAAAAGTGAGCTTCATCGCTAAACAAAATTCGCTTATGAAAATCGGGATCAACGGCAATCTTGTTTTGGGCCCATTCACCGAATCTACGCCTTGCTAGGTGATCATGTGGCTTCAATTCTTGCACGAGTTGGATTTTGTAAGCACGCAAACCAAGATCTTTCCTCAAAATCTTCCATAAAGTGAATGGACACATATCCAATTCCTGTGCACGATGGCGGATAGACTGATTCGGGTCTTCCTCTACGCTACGCTCTACAGCAGCAATGACTTCTTCTGTACGCACTGTACGACGTCTCTGTGGATGCGTATTATCATTTAGAGTAAACGTGGTGCGAAAACGTTCCATAGTTAATCGAATTAATTGCTCTGATGGACGATTATGTTGACCGTAAAATGGACGTAGTGCGCGATACGTATTTCGAACAGAACCATGATTTTCAAAATAAATTTGCACAATTTGGAAGCGTTGTTCAGGCATCAGTCTATTCATGTTGAAATGCCAAACCAAACTAAACATAAATCACTTGACAGCTGACAAAATGGCCGCCAGTTAAAAAAGTGTTGCCAACTTAAAGTTTTATACCTCTATAAAAAACACCCTTTACAATACTAAGTGATAATTATATTTTCTACACATCACTTTGATCTTTTAAATTGCTATTAACAAGTTAAACCAAAAAATTGTGTTTTTTCGTTTTTTGCTTATAAAATCAAAACTTATAAAGCAATCTCAAAAGTGTAAGGAGATTAATTGTAGAGAATAAAAATACCAACAAAATGAGCCCTAGATTGACTTAATCGGATTACTAATAATGGAAAAAAATTAGGCGCTGTGATTTCACTACGTCATCTTTCAACACACTTAGACGCGCAATGGATGGTTTGGGAGGGGGGGGGGCGGAGGGAAGTTTTCATGGTCGCACATAACGAATCAGACATTATTTTAAAAAAAATTAAATATGACGGATTCAAAATTTTACGTCTCTGGATTTTGTCCAAAATCGGTATTTTGAGGATATAAATTATGAACTAAAAATTATTTTTTAAAAGTTCAATATGGCGAATCCAATTTTACATTTTTCGATTTTGTTCAAAACTGGTACTGAATCATTTTTAAGGGTGTAAATTATTAAGAAAATTTAATATGACACATGCAATATATTGGTCTAAAAATTTTACATTTCCGGATTTTGTTCGAAATTTGTAGTAGGGGGTTTTCAAAAGTGTAAATTAATAAATAAAAATATGACCGGTTCAAATTTTTTATTGGACGTTTTCGGGGTCGTATGTTATGGATCTGGAGTTAATTTTTTACAACTTAATATGGCAGACACAATATGGGGACTAAAAATTTTACATTTTTTAGATTTTGTCCAAAATGGGCGTATATAAATTCAACATGTAGGATAAAACACCTCGGACTATAAAAAATAAGTTTCAAGTTCTTTAAGTATCTGGATTTGGAGGTTTTGGGATCTCCATTTCTAATCTAAAATTAATTTAAAATTCAAGGTAGCGGAATTACTATGGCAGACTAAATAATTGTTTGGTAAAATTTCATTCAAACTGGTATCTGGAGAATTCACAGAATCAAAGAATTTTTAGTCGTTCATTTTAGTGTCGTTTACAACTTTGTGTAAAATGGGCACCTTTTTGTGACCTTGAAATCATTACGAGAAAAAATAATCTCCTTTAGTATTTAGTTTAAGGATATTATAACGAATTCAAAACCAAAAATCTAAAAATAAAATTTTTATAAAAAAATTGCATCGATTTCTAAAAATGCGCTGAAAAGTGAAAAATAACATTATAAATTTCATATGAAATTGAAGTTCCTGTTGCCGGCGGCAAATTATTTCCTAATGAAACAGATATAAAAATGTAACGAAGCAATTACAACTAAGAATTTTTTAGCCTTTTTATGCGAAACACATTTTGTCAGGTATTAGTTTGGCGCCGACTCCATTTTCATTTTTACATAAAAATTTATATCATTTGTTTTACACTTTTTAGCGAATTTTTAGAGGTAAGTTTAATTTTTTTCTATAAAAATTTTATATCAAATGATTTTGAAGTCATAGAATTCCAGTTTTTGGCTAAAATGCCTTGTAAGACATAGTCAAAAGCTTTGAAGAGGTCGGAAAGGTAGCATTTACCTCCCTCAACTAGCGCTGACTCAACCTGTTAAGCATTATAACTAGTATTTTTTTCTAAAACTAAAATGCTTTTTGAAAAGTAAGTCACTCGAATTAAGCAATTAGTTTTCATGCAAAATTTCAAGTATCTTATACCGAAATCGGGGTGATCGGTTCTTAGTAATCACGTGTATCAAAGGATCTCAGTCTTGAAGACCGGTAAGGTTTATGTTATTTTAATAAAATTTCTTCTTCCAAAAGTGCGCTAAAAAGTCAAAAATAAATATAAATTTTTATATGAAATTGAAATTTTTGAAGTCGGCGTCAAACTAATACCTGACAACATGTGATTCGTATAAACAGATTAAAAATACTTATACTTACTTATATATTAATAGTTATTTATTTCATTTAGAAATAATTTGGTGCCGATTTCAAAAATTTCAATTTCGTATAAAAATTTATATTTATTTTTCACTTTTTAGCGCACTTTTAGAAGTCGGTTCAATTTTTTTTATAAAAATTTTATTTTTCGATTTTTAGTTTTGAATTCATTATGATATCCATAAATTATTTGAACTAAGTATAAATCGAGATTAGTGTACCTCGCAATGACTCCAAGGTAGCAAAAAAATACCCATTTTATCCAAAGTTTCGAACACCCTAAAATGAATCACTAAAAATTCTTTGACTCTTGGAATTCTCCAAATACCAATGAAATTGTGTCAAACAAATATTTAGTCTGTCAAAGTAAATCAACTATCTTAAATTTTAGTCCGCTATTTTGGATTCGCCATATTGAATCCTGAAAAAATACTTTTAAATTCATAATTTACACACTTCTATAACAGTTTTGGAAAAATTGAAGAATGTAAACTTTTCAGGACGCCATATTGAATTCGTCAGATTCAGTTTTTCAAAAAAATATTTTAAATTCGTAATTAGCACTAAGAAAAAGCACTGATTTTAGACAAAATTGAGAGATGTAGAATCCGCCATTTTGGATTTTTATCCGCCATATTTATTCTTTTTAAAAATAATTTCAGATTCGTAATGTGGTCTCCCAAAAACTCTCCCATATCAATTTTGGAAAAGTCAGACAAAATTAATTTTTATCCGCCATATTAGATATACCCTACTGAATTTCTTAAAAATAAATTCTCTTTCGTTGTTTGCAACAGCGAAAACTCCCCCTTACCAGTTTTGGAGGAAATCGGACCGCCATATTAGATCCGCCATTTCGAATTTTTAAAAAATAATTTCAGATTCGTTATATGTGATCCCGAAAACCCCCCCTTACCAATTTAGGGAAAAATCGAACAAAATTGATTTTTTTGTCGGCCATATTGAATTTTTTAAAAATATTTTGGATTCGTTATGTGCGACCCCGAAAAGTCCCTCACCAATTTTGGAGAAAATCGGACAAAATTAATTTTTTTCCCGCCATATTGGATCCGCCATTTTGAATTTTTTACAAATAATTTCAGATTCGTTGTGTACAACCCCAAAAATTCCCACATACCAATTTTGGAGAAAATCAGATAAAATTAATTTCTTTGGCCGCCATATTGTCAGCACCATCTTGGATTTTACTGCACCAATTTCGTCCAGAAAAATATGGGATCATCGCAGTAACTTCGTGAACCTAACGTAAAAAATTTCATTCAAATCGGTGTACATACATAAAAAAATACATAGTCGACGAATTGAGAACCTCCTTCTTTTGGAAGTCGGTTAAAAATACGGACAAGTCTTGTCAATGGGGTATAATAAAATAGAGAATAAGGCAAATACGAAGAAACTACAAGATTTATTTAGAAAATACCAATAAAGGAAATTAGAATTGTAGCAGAGAGAAAATTATTTCAAACAAAAAAGGACTAAGCTTTTTTACATTATTTTTAGAAATATTTTAGAATATTTACTAAATTCTAACTTTGTATTCTGTTATAAACTCACTAAAAAATCTTCTTGTTCACGACTAGTATCAAAATTTTTACAAAAGAATACTTGTATGACATTTTGATCATATCACACCTTCAAAAAAAAACTATTAAAAGCATTCATTGAACTATTATTATTATACGCGTTTGATTGAGACGTCTTAAAAATCGTAATGACCATCTCAATATCTCTCCGTATAAAAAAACAGTATCATAAAGAGTAAAAGAAGAAGAAAAATGGAATAAAAAGGTATGGCACGCGATATTAATGGACCCGATCGCAGAATGACATGTATTGAAGAACATAACTGCCGAGGTCAGGTTAGAGGTACCATCGGTAAGAAAGGCGACCGAACGGTGTACAAGAAGTATGATAGAAGGAAACAGTGGCGCAGAGGGGACAAAGTTTTATCTTTTACTGTACAATTTAAACGTAAAAAATCATTGGGTGTATAGTTATATAATGTTGTTAACCCAGCTCAGTCTATCGCTGATACTTTTACGGGTTGGTATTCTCTTTTCTTGAGCAAACTATGCGTGACACAGTTTGAGCGAGATATAACCTGGTTACCCTAGACCAGGGTTTGGCAACCTGCGGCTCGCGAGCCACATGCGGCTCTTTGGATGTGAAACTGCGACTCTTTAGTTCCATACGCAAATATTATTTATTTTATCAAAAAAAAACATTTAAAAATCGTTCTGAATCGATTAACGAGGATTAGACACCGATTCTATCTCTCAGCCACTTGTACTCGCTTTTCACCGCACCCCTCCTTTATTACAGCTTCACCGCAAGCATGGCATCTACAAAAAAAAGAGAAGAACTGAAGAAGAGCACGAAAAACTCGCACACAATAAGAAATCAAATTTAGAGAGACACTTCATCAAAAAACATACTCAGTTTGCTAGTAAATATCCAGCCGGCGAAGAACGAAAAAAAGCTGTCGACGAGCTTCAAAAACAAAAACAGCAATCAAGTTCCATGTTAAGTAACTGGACGCAATCTACAAGTAATGTGAATCTGGCAAGCTTCGCGGTATCACTAGAAATTGCAAAAAAGGGCAAACCATTCACCGATGGTGAGTATGTCAAAGATTGCTTCATACGTGCATCTGAAGAACTGTTTCTTGATTTCAAAAATAAACCAGAAATCTTGAAAAAAATCAAAGATTTGCTACTATCCGCTAAAACAATACAAGATAGAATAGCTAAAATGTCTTCAAATGTAACATATTTGCAAGTGGAAGATATTCAACTTTCTTCTGCTTTATCACTTGCTATAGATGAGTCTTGCGACATAAAAGACACAGCTCAAGTTTCCCTTTTTGTCAGGTATATGTCTTCCCAAGGTCCAAAAGAAGAACTTCTAGGATTGCTAGCGCTCTCGGGACAAACTAGAGGGGAAGATATAGCGAATGCCGTGCAAAAATGCCTTGAAGACAATAAGATCGATTTAAATAAAATAGCAACTGATGGAGCCAGAAGTATGACAGGAAAAAATAAAGGGCAACAACGATTCTTCAGAGTAAAATAAACCAAGAAATTCTTACGTTTCACTACATAATACACCAAGAAGTGCTTTGTGCCCAAACATAGTTGAGGTCATGAATTTGGTAATCAAGATTGTTAACAGCATCTTGTCAAAAGCACTCTACCATCGTTAGTTTAAAGAATTCTTAAACAAAATGGAGACTCAGTATTCCGACCTCCTTCTTCACAATAAAGTGCGATGGCTTTCCAAAGGTAAGGTGTTGAAAAGTTTTGCTTTGTGCTTGAATGAAATAAATACATTCCTAAACGAAAAAAGCATTAATCACCCTGAATTAGAGAACCACAAATGGTTGTAAAAATTTTACTTTATGGTGGATATCACAGCGAAATTAAATGAGCTGAATCTAAAACTGCAAAGAAAGGGAAACCCAACCTATATTTTGGTAGAAGAATTTGTTTGTTTTGAAGAAAAATTAATTCTTTTTGCAGAAAATATTCAGAACGGTAAATTACTTCATTTTCAATTTCTAAAGCAATATTGCGATAAAGCCAGTGCAACTGTTGACACGAATTACTTCAGCACAGTGATAAAAAAAATTAAAGATGAATTTGCTGACAGATTTGAGCAATTCAAAACCAACAAAACCACTCTAGCATTCATAGTAGATCCTCTCAACACAAATAGTAACGAAATTCACATTGAGCCATTTGGAATTGATACTGGATCTCTAGAAATGCAATTGATTGATTTAAAAGTCAGTTGGAAGAGTTGGAGGTCCAGAAATGTATGTACTTAACGCAACAAAAGTGGACAGATTTAAAAGAAATGCCGTGAGTTCAGGCATGGAATAGTCTTCCAGGTTGCTACAGTGAGGTGAAGAAGTTGGCATTTGGAGTGCTGGCTATCTTCAGATCGACATATTCGTGCGAGCAAGCGTTTTCTTGCATGAATATAATTAAAAGTAAAGTAAGAAGCCAACTAACAAATATATATATATATATATATATATATATATATATATATATATATATTATCTAATTTGTTGTGAGAAACACTACTTACATATGAATAAATAGATATTTTTTCTTATGAATAAATAGATTAGTTTTTTTTTTTATCAAAAAACTTTATTTATTCGAGTACTATTTATTGTTGGCAAGAAAAAATTTTATGGCTCTTTAAAAACTTTGAAATTTTGTAAATGATAATTTTTGACTCTTCCGACTCAAAAGATTGCCGACCCCTGCCCTAGACCAACTAAGTAGACGGCCGCTTGTGGGATTCTCTTTTGGCTTGTTTATAACCGTTTTATAGGCTATTGGTGTCCAAATATTTAAAATGACGATTTCTTCTAGATACTATTAGATATACTTGGGGATTCTACCTTTATGGCGACAAAATATGTAAAGTTGATGCACTAAGGCTGCGCAATTAATTTGTGTACGCCGCCTGTCCATTTCTGGCCACGCTATTGCATACTACCTACGATAAAAAAATGTGGGAAATCATTATTATTTACTACAAATAAATAATTTAGTATTATGGCACGCCTATGGAAATATCTTTAAAAGATCGTGGACATAATCTGAGCTGTCAATCGGCTGCGGCGGCGGCACTGCTGAAACGCGATCTGATAGGGCACGTGACCCGCGGAGACGATCTCGTGACTTGGAGCTTATTACATCAACCTATGAAGACGATGTCCAGATTTTTTTGTCAAAGGAAATAAAAAAATCGTACGGAAAATTTAAACCAAAATAATTTACTTACCTCACATTTATATATATTAAAATATATATAAACCAACTATCTGTAATTAAAATAAAAATATAGGAAATCACAGCGTAATATGGACTGTAAGGTTGTTAGCGCAATGCCAGCAATTATTTACAAATTTTAACCTAGATAGGGCAGTGTGACGTGTCATGATCGTAAGAGGCAAATTCGAGAATACTCTCTGTGACATAGTTCAGAGACCTTGAATACATTAGAGAATGGTGCCAGTTGATGGGACTAAACATCAACCCCACCAAAACCACCTTATTAGCCTTCACAAGGAAAATAAATCTCAATCTGAAGACCATCAAAATGAATGGGAATGTTATTGAGTGGAAGTCAGACCATCAGGCTGGCCTCGATGATCATACATTCACTAGAAGACTCCATACGGATGCGATTTTCTTTGATATCAGCAAGGCTTTTGACAAAGTATGGCACAACGGTCTTGTGATCAAACTGATCAGGCTGGGAATTCCGAACTAATTAATATGACTAGTTTCCAGTTTTCTAGAAGGCAGATCATTTGTGGTGTCAGTTGACGGCACAATGTCTGAGGTTAAACAGATAAGAGCTGGATACCGTAAGGTTCTCCCTTGTCTCCAACTCTGTTTAACCTTTATACTGCAGACATACCGATCGATGACCGCAGTAAACTCTATTTATTTGCCGATAATACCGCATTTGCGACGTCTTCTGGATCTTTTCGCTTGATTATTTTAAGGCTTCAAAGCCATATCAACAAATTAGAATGATGGATGGCCGATTGAAAGATAAAATTGAACCCTGATAAGACTCAGACAGTTATGTTTTAAAAATCACGTAATCCAACATCGAACAATCGGCTCGGACTAGTCTTTAATAGAAGACTCAATTTTTCACTCAATACCGACCATATCTTAGCCAAAGCGAAGATCTCTCTAATCACTCAATAAGAATAGCAATTCTTCAATTCTTCTAAATTGAATCACGATATTTTTTCAGAAAGATATCACTTCAATTAAAAGACCCAAACTTTTTACGCCACTTAAAGTACCTACATAACATAACATAACATACACCATCTGGGTTCCACATTCAGTCAAGTCAAGGCAGTTATAGGGTTAAAAATGTAGTGTCCACTCTCCTAGTTGGACTTTTAAAAATACTTTTTAATATAATAGAGTGTGTGATTATAATTGGTAGTGTTGTTTTTAATTTTTTATTTAAAACAAAAATCTCTGTTCTTATTGGTAAGTTTTTAACCTGTTATTCCATATATAATATTATTAAAAATGTACATTTTTGTAGAACCCTTCGATACACTCGGTTGTAAAAGATTCGAAACGAATATATATAATAAGTATGTAGGTTGAACCATATATCCAAGAAAATAACCAACTAAAAACATATTTAATGGTTCAAGAAAAATTAATTCCTATATTATATATATATATATATATATATATATATATATATATATATATATATATATATATATATATATGTTTATGCGGCTTTCATGGATTCCTCCGTGTGAGATGCAATAGCAGTGGATATATCCACATTATGCCGTTGTAGTGCTGAAATCACATTCAAATCATATGCAGCTTCGTATATGAATGAACTAAAATGCGAACAGTAAATGCAAACTGCGTTCCAACCATATCCTTTCCGTGTTAGAGGTTACACAGTTCGAACAAATTGCTAAGGAACACAATTCATCCTTCCGATCTGTCCTTTGCACAGCCAGGTGCATGTCGGTGCCCTGATGAGTCTAGTAGAGACGAAACATGTACCTCTGCCGTATCACTGTGGCGGGGAGGGTAAGTTTTGACTTTCTTCTCGGTATGGTGGTACAGGTAGGCCATCATCTCGATGGTGGTGAAATAGGATGAATTGTGTTACTTAGCAATTTGTTCGAACTGTGCAACCTCTAACACGGAAAGGAAATGGTTGGATCGCAGTTTGAGTTTACTGTTCGCATTTTACTTCATATATATATATATATATATATATATATATATATATATATATATATTGTCGTAGAAAGACGTTTCTCACCGCCTTTCTCCGAGGACATTTCACTTCAAATATAAGATCCAAAAAATATATTAGTACGGCAATCGGGTGTCTGGGGTGTCAGTCGGAATCCCACTGACGAGTCCTACGACTGGCACCGGGACGAAACACTCCAAAATTTTTCAAGTGTATAGGAAAGCTGCTTCCTCAGGTACGGGCGCTAAATGAGGAGCCGGAAGCCAGGGGGCGTAAAGCCGGTAACGTAGCTTCCTATACCACAATATGGCATCCCTGGTGTTGTTTGGGCCGTTGCAGAGGTCTGCACTGAGCATTGTGCTAATGCTGGATCCACGACGGGGTGTTAGTCCCCGCTGTTCTTCAGTTACATCTCGACTTGTCGTATATTCAGAAATAAGAATACAGATTCTAAATAATACGCCAAGTGAGATGTCTAAAGGGGGGGGGGGGGTGTCGTAGAAAGACGTTTCTCACCGCCTTTCTCCGAGGATATTTCACTTCAAATATAAGATCCAAAAAATATATTAGTACGGCAATCGAGTATCTGGGAAGGTGTCAGTCGGAATCCCACTGAGGAGTCCTACGACTGGCACCGGGACGAAACACTCCAAAATTTTTCAAGTGTATAGGAAAGCTGCTTCCTCAGGCACGGGCGCTAAATGAGGAGCCGAAAGCCAGGGGACGTAAAGCCGGTAACGTAGCTTCCTATAACACAATAATATATATACAAGTAATTTGGAATGAAACAATATTTCTTCAAAATTTTTATTGTTTAAAAATGACCAAGTTTTTAGAAGAAAGAAAAATCGTACAGAAAATTAAAACCTAAATATTTTACGTCCATCTTGATTTTTCGATATTGGTATTTTAAAAGGTGAAAAATGGGTTAAAAGTCAATTGTACGATTGCTCATTAAAAAAGTAATTTTCTCTGTGAAAAATCTGGTTTTTGGCTTCATATATTCTGCATATGATTATGTAAAAAGTCATTTCTGAATTTTTTGAAATCCCTTTTTGTAATGCCGAAAAAGCTTAAAATGTGTTTTTACTATACATAAATTATGTTCAAACTTCATTAGTATGTGGCGATAATTTGCAAAAAAATGTATACAATTTATTTCCCATTAATACCATAGATAGAAATAGAATAATAGGAAAAAAAATTAATCATTGCCGTCTAATGTCTTAGTCTTCCAAAACTGTTCCTCACTACTCCCACGGGCGAAGCTGCGACGGGTAACTACTATTTATTTAAAGGTTGTAGACAATGTTGAAGATTGACTAAAATGTAGTTGTCGGACTTGCATTGTCTTTATTTTTATTTATTTTTATGACGTTTCAAGTATAATCTGAATGTATTGTCTTAAGACTACGAGTTTATATAGGGACTGTGTCTATTGTAGCGCAAAGTTTCGCTTAACTGTATACACCTCAATGATTTGATGTTACGAAGTAGTGGTTGCCAAAGATTAGGTATCTCAACACTCGGTTTACTGAAGATTCCATTATTGTTTTTAATGTAAGCTACTTCTATAAATTTTCTTTTTTTCATGTTGGGTTCCATATGTATCGCTACAGTCCCAGACCATTTTATATGTTGTTTTTTTATCCCAGGCGTGTTCTGCAATACCTGATTTCCACTTTCCCCTTTTTTGTGTATGAGTTTTATGTTCCTTAATTCTAACTTCTAGTGGTTGTTTGGTTTCTCCAACATACATTTCACCACACTCACATGGAACTTTGTAAACACATTCTTTCTTATTGGTAATTTTTGGTTTTGTTTTTGTTAAATGAGCTCTAAGTGTATTTCCTGATTTAAAAGCTGTTTTTATATTATAACTACTGGCAATTCGTCTAATTTTCTCTGAAGTTCCCTTAATGTAAGAAATTGTAAAGAAGGAATGCGTTTCTTGCTGTCCAATGTTCGTTGTTCTAAAATTATTTATACCATCGTCAATTAGTTTTAAAGGATAACCATTCTGTTGTAAATTCAATTTAATATTTGCTACCTCTTTTTCCAGTGAATCGGCATTATTGCATATAGATATAGTGCGATTATAGAGGTTGCGTATAATTCTCCATTTTGTTACAACAGAATGATTAGAACTATGACTAAGATATTGTCCAATATGTCTTGGCTTTCTGTATACTGAAGTTTTAATAGTTTTGTATGAACGGTTCCCATGACATCTAGGAAGAGCAATTGATCATTTACCTCTTTTTCCATGGTAAACTTAACTGTAGGTCGAATGGTATTTAGATTCAATAAATTCAATTCTTGATCATTGCCGTTCCATACGATGAAGGTATCATCGACATATCTCAACCAGAGTTTCGGTGCCATATCTACGGCATGAGTTTCGAACTATTCCATATAAAGATAAATAAAAATAAAGACAATGCAAGTTCGACAACTACATATTGGGTAACTACTAGTTTTAGTACGAAATGGTAATGGTAAAAAATATTTAAATTTGAATTAAATTTAAATAAAGCGAAAATAAAATTTTTAAAACAAAATAATTAAGCTGTGTTTATGACAGAAGTTTTCCCATAAACCGCAATACATGATACCATACTTAGTCGATTAAGATGACACACCATATTTTGTCGGTATTAATACCTTTTAACAAAAACATATATATAAACTTACATAGAGTCCATACATCTAAAAAAGGACATTTCTCATGAACAAATTTGCAAAAAACATAAAAATCAAGAGCAATTCTTGTTATTCTTGACACGCTTGAACAAGAACGGCGCAAGATAAAGATGTAAAGACTCAGATGAGACATCTGATACATATTACATGACGTAAAAATTGTAATTTAATAGAATTCTTTTGCCGAAGAGTTATAAAGTGGACTAGGCAAAATTTAGTAGCAAAAAGTAGCAGTCTTTAGCATTTTGTTCAGTTTTATGGGATGGCAAAAAGTTTATGTCACATTGTGGAAAATTTATTGGACGGTTTGAAGTTAAACGCCGATGGTATCCTTTTAGAGACATATTGGGAGCTATTCTTTTTTTATTACTGATTGGGTACTGTATAAAATTCTAATTTGTCAACAAGCTTTCATTAGAAACACACCAATTAGTCAAAATTTCACATGGTAAAATTTTTACTACAATAAATTTAAATATTTTAAATTTTCGTTTTAAGATCTTTTATTTCTATTTTTAAACTTGTTATAATAAATTTTTTGGCAAAATCGGGAAATGTAAAATTTTACTTCGCCATATTGTCTCAACCGTTGTAGATGTTGAATTTGTGACGCAACTTGATTTTAAATTTTACTCTAAATTTTTACAATTTCTACATTTGTAAATTCGTGAATTTCACATAGTCTAAAAAGTTCAAATTATTCCAAAAAGACTTAATATAGCACTTAAATTTATTTTTGAAGCTTAAATTTAAAAGTTGCTGTTCTGAGATTAATTAAACATTGTATAGTTCTAAATCCATTTGACTGTATGTTTATTATAATGGATTTTCGGAAATTATCATTGCCTAGAGGATTATAATAATAATGCTAAAGATTATTCACAATAATTGAACTTGATTTTACGAATATTGCTTGTAATTCTATACCAAGATTGTTTGATATATAAACTGTTTCTCTAATTATTCAAAAACTCAAAAAAATAGTGTTATAATCGGTCTGTCTGATCGTGATCCCTAACGTCTTCAGAATTCCGACCAAAAATACTGCAAAAAGTAAAAAAGACACTAATAAATAATAATTTCAATGAAAAGACTATCACCAAAATAATTAATAAACGAACATATAAATTTTTTAATAACGTAATAACAAAAAACATAAAACATAAACAGCAAAAATATGTAGCATTACCTTACACTAGTAAGCTGTCAGAAAAAATAAAATACATTTTAAAAAAGCATGATATTATCGTATGCTACAAGTTACATAATAAATTAAATACATTGTTCACAAATTTTAAAAGTAAAACTCCTCTCATGAATATATCAAATGTAATATATTCGATCCCTTGCACAAATTGTCATAAAAAATATATAGGTATGACGAGTCAATTGTTGAAGAACATATTAAATGGCCATAAATATACAAAAAACGCCTCAACAGCGTTAAACAAACACACACAGGACGAAAAACATACTTTTGATTATAACAGTACCATAATAAAATACAAAGATATGAATTACCAAAAATTACAGATAAAGGAAATGATTGAAATTAAAAAAGATAAAAACACTGTTAACGACAGAACAGATATGGGAAATTTGAGCCACATTTACACAAGCCTAATTTAAATAAAAATATTAAGTATTCGATCCTGTCAAATAAGAATCAAAAATTGAATATCCTCTTAAAAATAAAAGTAAACGTATACCTTATTTTGTTTTTTTGTGCATTGTAAAATATAAAAAATATATAAAAAATAACCCAAGAAAAGACAAAATAAAGAATATATATATATATATATATATATATATATATATATATATATATATATATATATATATATATATGTGTGTGTGTGTGTGTGTATATACCCATATTATTTACCAGTATCTTTTAATTTCATTCGTTTTTTTACTGTAATTCTGTAATTTTGACAGGTTTGGTGTTTTTTAGTTTATAATTTAAATTTAAATGTTTATAATTTTTTTATTAGATATATAGGTTTTTTTTCTCAACTTTGTTTATAAGGACTTGCTCTTTTGAAACAATAAAGCATACTTTGACTTTGACTTTGATTTTAAAAGTGAAATTTGGCTGGATAAAGGTAATATGGAATGCTCAGAGTCATACTAAACAACTGTTGAATAATTCTACAATTCAAAAAATGCCAAAAAAATAATCAACTAAGGGCCAATTAATCAATTTTCTGATGAAATCTGGTTCAGTTTCAAAAGCATCATTATCATTAAAGTCGAAATTCTTTTCCATAATTTCTTCTTTACCGTCAAAACCATTACTTGATGAATCATAATATAAACATTATATTAAAATTATCTAACATTTTAAGCAAAAACAATTTTAACAAAACTATCAAATTATAATATGTAATTATCTTCAATATTCCGTTCCTGGTGGTTTATTCTATACAAGTTACACAACATGTACGTTTATTACTCAATATTTTCAAAAATATCCAAAATTCTTTTCACACTGCAAAAGAAATTCGAACCACTGACACATGGACGGATTATATCTATGGGTAATTAGTTTCAACTGTTACATCCCTTTATGAATGGGCAAAACTGATTGTAGATGGCGTTGTTTCGAGGCAGTAAATTTACCTGCAGGGGACCAGATTACCCCTTTATCCCCCCCCTACATTAACTACAATTTTTTTTGCTACAATTTCTGTTATTGAACGGAGAATTTCATATTACTCTTATCAGTAAAACGTTTTGAATAAGATAGCTGAGATTTTGTACTATAAATTGATTGCATCTTTTGGAATTGGCAAATTTTCTTTCATAAAAAAAGCTTTTTGTACTCTAAGTTCACTCTTTCTAACTTAGTAAAGTGAGGTGCTTCTCCCCTTGCTCACTTAACGACGGCCCTGCTTGGTAATACGCATATAATCCTGCAATCAAAATGTGAAACCTGGCCATCTATAATAAAATTATAACGACTTTATTCTAAATATACCAGCAAATCAGGCATATTAAATTTTTAGGAGAACAACCTCATTCAATTTTATTGTTCCAGTTTTCTACATATATCTAAGTAACAATTTACTCGGTTAAGAACATTAAGTTTACTAAAATGTTGCTAACCCTCCTGAAAGTCAAAGCACAGGGGAAGCCGGGGATAATAGGTCTATTTTTCGGATTTTTGTAACAGTGAACCAAAAAAATTTAAGAATCTGACAATGTCACTTCAGAGACAAGACTATATTAAAGGAGTTTCTGAATTTTGTCCTTATTATAGGAGTTGTTGTTTGACTCCGGTTTTGAGACTGTTTGACTTATAGTATGAAATTCTTGAACTACTGTAGCAGTTTCATCTGATATTAATACCTTTTGAAAAGTGACTGAAACTTAACTTTATTTTTTAGGTAATTCTTATCTATTACAGAAAACACATTTTTTAAAACAAAATTGTTTAAACGAATTTAGGTTGGTAATAAAATTGGACAAAGAAATGAAAAACCAACATATGAACAGATTGCAAAACCTGATTAAGGCAACCAACCTGTTCTCATAGAACAGATATAACAGGCAACATAATAAGTCTCTAGGCTACAGCGTTAGAGCTTGTCAGTTCAAGCCTGATATATCATTCTATCATTCAATCAATCAATCAATTAAATATAAATGATCGTTAAAAGTAAAATAGTTGACAATTTGTATTTCGAAATTCAATAAATTTTTTTTCTATATTACCATGAGATCATTTTCGATTTCTGTTACTCAACCTACCAGCTCCAGTCGATCCTGTTGAAAACAAATCTCTACGAAAGATAATCGAAATAGGAGAATATAAATTAGATTTATAACTATGAATTAACAAGTTTTTATACCAATTTTTTACTTTTTTTAAATGTTCATATTTTCCCATGCTGCTGCTATAATTTTTTGGGAAAATATGTCATGTATTTATAGCTTCTTATTTCTTTCTGTAGAATTTGCTTATTTTTTAGGGTTACTATTAAAGTGTTTTTTATACCAAGTCATCAAAATGGCTGCTCCTTCGTACAAACATTCCTTTATTGAAAGTCACGAACGGAAATGCACACGTGAACCATTACATATATCTAGATTGTGTTTAGGGGTTTAGTAAAAATTGAAAGGCACTAGAAGGTTCCTTTATAGGTAAGTTGTTTTGTATTTAAAACGTGGTATTCTTTCTTAAACAATTTTTTTAGCTGTGTGTTTGATTTTGTTTTTGTTTTCATTTTTTGTCTTACCCTTTCGACCTGTAGATCCTGTCGCAGTTAAGCCGGCCCCTGGCGGCTCTAATTTGCGCTTCGTGGAAAAATTCTTTGGGTGTTTCGTCCCGGTGTCAGTCGTAGGACTCGTCAGTGGGATTCCGACTGACACCTTCCCAGACACCCGTCGTCATACTTATTTATGTTCGGATCTCTTATTTGAAGTTAAATCTGACCGGAGGATGGCGGTAAGATGTTGAATAATACGATACCCCCCTCTCTTTAGGCCAGACAACTTCGTCGGTCTTTGAGATTTCATAAGTCCTGATCTCGAACGACCGTCGAACGTTGGATGCCCAGGAACTGCGGGGACTAACATCCTGAATTACGTATTATTCAACGTCGTCTTTGTACCATCTGTCGTGGGCTCAGCATTAGCTTAATGCCTTTCCACGCAGGGATCATATTATCTTAGAATTCATCAGGGCCGTCGGGCACCCTTCACCCCTATCATTTAAGTTACTTTTCGTTTATCCTATCAGGGCCGTCAGGAAGTGCTTCACCCCTATCATTTAAGTTGCTCCCGTGAATACCATCAGGGCCGTCCGAGTAATGCGTCACCCCTGTCATTTACGTCTCTGCATATTAAGGCCGATCAGCATCCCCTTTCCCCCATCACATAGTTGAAACCGAGAGTCTTATCCACACTTTCATCCCCCCATCACACAGTGATACCGAAAGTACTTATCAAGACCGATCCGGTAGTACCGTCCCCCTATCACACGAATATCGAGACTCTATGACCCGCTGCAATCGTCCTCTACAGGGATGCCATGTCGCAGTTATAGGAAGCTACGTTACTGGCTTTACGCCCCCTCTGGCTTCCGGCTCCTCATTTAGCGCCCGTGCCTGAGGAAGCAGCTTTCCTATACACTTGAAAAATTTTGGAGTGTTTCGTCCCGGTGCCAGTCGTAGGACTTATCAGTGGGATTCCGACTGACACCTTCCCAGACACTCGCTTGCCGTACTAATATATTGTTGGATCTTATATTTGAAGTAAAATGTCCTCGGAGAAAGGCGGTGAGAAACGTCTTTCTACGACAATCCCTACATATCTGGACAGTCCTGTTGACCTATACAGGATGATTCTTCAGGAACTTTATCGACCGATTGGGGGAAAACTATAATTAGGAAGAATCTAAAAATTTGACAGTGGGGAGACAGCCGGTTAAAATATTTTCAAGATGGCGGCATTTCCAATTATACAGGAAGTAGATGTCAACTTGCTTATTTTAAATAGAATACCCTATATATTATTGCATTTTGCGATTCTGCGTCAATTTCTAGATATATTTTATGTATAATATTCTATACTTAATTCTCACCGTCTTGGACATATTTAAATTTTTATGTCAAAAATGACGTTTGCGGACCAAAACTTAACTATAAATTTTTCCTATAAGGAAGTTTTTATTATTTAATTTGGGTTAGTTTTCTTATAGACGAAGATCGACTTTAGTAGTCTTTTCATGATATTTGGAAAATTATTAGTATAGAGTGGTCAAAAAAGAAGAATAAAAATTATATTTAAACAATCGTCAAAAGTCAATTTTTTCAAACAGAAAACACCTATTTTTATAATTTTATCGTATTAAGCATTAAAAATAAGGATAACTCTGTATGAAATTGTCTATTTCAAAAATTTGTAGTGTTCAAAATATTGGCGATTCAACATTTTTCTATTGTAAAAATGCAATACGGCTTTTAAGTTTTGTTATTAGTTGGCCATGAAGGCGAGACGTGGCGAAAATAAAACAATCGAACCCTACAGAATTGTCTCTGTTGCCATTTAACATTGATTAATAATAATCGTGCCGGAGCGATTAAATTACACGCACGAAGATTATTTAAACTTATTTATTATTTATCGAGAAAATGATAGAGTTATTTCAAGAATTTGCGATATATTCGCTATCTGATATCAGAAGAAACAATCCATTTTTTGTGAATTTGGCTTTGTCCGACCAAATAATATTATCCATAAAACCAGCATTTTCTTGTCACCGAAGTAAAATAAATTGACAGAACTCTACTCTTTGAGATAATCCAGACTCTAATGCTACTTGCCTTATAGATATTGTCGGATATGCAGCCAAATATCCTGAAATTGTAATCAATATTTTCATTTTTAACAACTGGTTTATTTCTTTTTCTTTTAGCTTATATAGATCCAAAGTTCTTGAAGTTTTTTATAATATTTTTAACAGCTGGAGTGTTGGTTTCAGATATCGAATCGCGAATGTATCGCATGTTCTTGAAATAACTCTACCACATTCTCCATAAATAATAAATAAGTTTAAATAATCTTCCTGCGTGGAATTTTATCGCCCCGGCATGATTATTATTAATGAATGTCAAATGGCAAGAAATAGTGACAATTCTGAAGGGTTCAATTGTTTTATTTTCGCCACGCCTCGCTGTCATGGCCAACTAATAACAAAACTTAAAAGCCGTATAGCATTTTTACAATGGAAAAATGTTGAAATGCTAATATTTTGAAAATGGAAAGACCCCTATTTTGCTGATAAAAGAATTTGATTGTATATAGGAACCTAAAATATTTGTGTTTTATTCGTTGCTATAAGCTTGTCGGGGTACGAGGTATAAATACAATAAGTGAGACTATTGAAATAACACGGAAAAGGTATAAGTTGTAATGTATGAAGAAGGCATTGCTCCCCTTATTAAAGTAAAAAGAAAAACTTAAAATTAAATACTAAAACTACATTCACATATTGCAATATAGCATTCTGATTATATATTAGAAGCTATATTTCAATTGCAGAAATATTACAGTAAGTTGGTTTTTTCTTTTACAAAATTAAGTGGCGCCCTCTAAAAACTAAAAAAAAAGAGTTTGAATTATTAGTACTGGAACCACGATCTTCCAGCTTTTGTATTATGATGAGCTACTGTGGATTTTATATAGATTGTACCAATCGTTAAATTCCATAATTTTTAAACATTCTATGGATCAGCGCAGTAAGATAAATGACTGAGCAACACATTGTTACGTTTTTAATTTTCCTCTCTAATTTTCTATCTAAAATATAGTAATTTTTACGCTTACCCCCTCCATCATTTATGTGTTTTGTTTTTTTTTTGTTTTGAGGAACACATTTACAAATGAAAGAAAACGTTGGTAGAATATCTTGTTTATTAGAATTGAATCCACAATTATGCTATTATAATCCATAGTAACTATTCGATAGTCCTTGTTGTTGTTTGGTTTAGTTCGTAAGGCTTCTCTCCTTTGTACCTAAAATATAGAAAGGTATTAATCTTGCACATAGTGGCTCGGTATAGAATATTTAGTTAGAAATTCTTAATTTAAATTGTATTTTGCGATTATTGTTACCTTCATCGAGAGATCTCCAGTGAGCAGATAATCATTTGGCTGCAGGATCGACAGATTTCTGAGTGGAAGCTCTCTGGATCCTGTTGGATCTTCTATGTCTGCTAGGCAGTTTAATTTTCCCATTGTGTCAGTAATCGTGCGACTATGAGAGATTCTATTAAGCTAAAAATGGAAAAACTACATTAGTGTCAAATATAAATAAATTTTAAGGTTAGAATCTGCTCGACTTTTCTTGTTCAGTGTCACTTCAACAAAGCCTGTTTATTGCTATAAATTTTTGAACATATGACAATTTTCCTAGTTACTTGCTAATAAAATTTCTTATAATAATTTTAAAATTTCGTATTTTTGTTTTTAATTGTTTTGAAGCTTGTCAGTTGTCAGTCGATATACAGATCCCTGTATCTTTTCCCGCCGTTTCCTTGGACGTTTTTGTGGGGACAAGAAAAAAATCTTAGAGTGATAAGGACCCTTTCCTTGCAGAGTTGCACCGGAAAGGTCACTTGGCAATTTTGCTAGTTTTGAATTGAAAGATTTGGGTCCCTGACCAAATTTATAGTAACTGTGTTGTTAAAAGCTGTGTGCTGATTTGGTTTGGTCAGTTCGGGAGACAAACCCGACATCAAATTTTTCTATTTTTTCTGTTCCATCACAAAAAGGCCACATAACATCACTAGTAAGTCTTTGTTTTAATTTTTGTTTTAATTCTCAAGTATTAATAATTGTGGGTATGTTTAAAAAGAAAAGGAATAAGTAACCTACCTCACTCGTAACATAAAAGGTTGAGTTCTTTCTAAGTCCATCTTTTGTTTTAGGTTTTTCCCCTTTTTTCTTTTTCCTTTCTCTTTTCCTTTCGTCGCTCTCTTGCTGCCTTGGCTACTGTACATACCAGACCACTCGGGCCTTCTTGCGGATATCTCTACGGCACCTGCCTTGCATGCTGCACATACCACCACATCGAGTGATCCAGAGCCTCAACATCAGGACATCAAGAAGCCGCCGTTAATCAGGTTTTATGTGTCTGTGTCGTTTTCAGGGAATCATAGACTTTAATGTCTTTGGCATCGCCAGTAAAATTTAAAGACATCATAGAGTTTTATTTTTTTTTGTATATATAATTATCAAATAATCAGCGTACCTACCTCTTTAAAAATCATTGTGTTTCCTCATATGGTACAATTAATCAAATCTTGCAACCGTATGCGGTTGATATCTTTCACATATGTAAAAGGGCACATTTGTTAACTCAGGTAAACAGGCCTATTCACGCGGGTAGAGTGCACTTAATACTATCATTTTATATATATATATATATATATATATATATATATATATATATATATATATATATATATATATATATATAGTTGTCATTTATATTAAATCGCATTTGTATATTTAGTACTATAGCCAAAACACACTGATTAAAGTAAAATTACTCATTTTGTTAGATTAATTAATTAGTTTGAATTGTCAAAAACCAGCTGACTGTCCCAGGTTTTTTCCTGCGAACAGAGAAGCGCTGGGCTACACTCGGTGATTACAGTTACACCGTAACACGTAAACATATAGATACTTGTTTTTTTTTTTAATTTTTTGGGTGTTTTCTTGGAGTTCTTAGATTTCCTGTTTTGTTTTTAGATCGGTCTCTGCCGTAACCTTTGGGGCAGCAAAACAGGTGGCGCATTTTACCTAGACCACTCTCCGTTCCCTTGGGAGTTAGCCGGATGAGCCTTAAAAGGTAGAGACTATTACAGAGCCACCTGATGAAATAAAAAAGAATAAAGTAGACTCCGGTCATACATCAAAAAGTCTTTATTTTTCTAACAAGACTTAAACTTATTAATTTACAATAATTCATCTTTTAAATTTTTTTTCTAACAGATTTGACACCTCTTCGTCTCTCCCCAACGATTATTTAATTTATTATTACAACACTACCAAGAGCGTATTAATTATTCCACATTTATCCTTTGTTAGCCATCCCGGGTCTCCCCTACGTATTTAAATATAGACTAGATATGTTCCACAAAAGTCAAGGTAGGTTAGATCGACATTATTTGCTGCTTTATCTAATTAATAGGTTTTTCCAAAAATTTATCATGATACCAGAAATTAACATACAAACTACCATACTTTGTTCACGCATGACAAGAAAATTAATAGCGAGCGAATTTTTACAAAAGATACGAACTAATCCAGTTGGTAATATTCAATAAACGAGCGATTTGGTAGCCATTTGCCATTCATTAATTCATGAATTAAAATTAATAAAATGTCGTTATTAATTCGAATTAATCATTGTACCGAACGGGCAATCGATTTGAATTCGCATTAACATTTATTGGTCTTATAAATCTCTTTTAGTGACGAAAAATAACGATTTTATGGGTTTTGTATGCATTGGAAACAATTATTTATAATGACAAGTATTTTGAAAGGTGGTAGATATAATTAAAATCTGTTAAGTTATTAATACTGATGATGTAAATATGATCCCTTTTATTGGATCGTTCTTACTTTCAATTATCACATTTTTTTTCTGTTTTCTGTCAAACGTGTCACTATAATTCTCAGAGCAAAAACATGTTCGTCCAGCCGTTGACAAATGACAATATAATGTGTACAGGATGCTACGAGTTCTAGTCAATATAGGGGGAAATTCATAACAGTTCTTCTTCTGCTAATGCCTATCCGTTACCGGATGTTGGCGAGCATAATGGACTTTATCCACTGCTGCACGAAATAAGCCCACAGTTGATGTATTAAACCATACTCGGAGATTCCTCAGCAATGAGATTCTTCGTCTTCCTACACTCCTTTTGCCTTGTATTTTGTCTTGTAGTATAAGCTGCAAAAGCCGGAACCTTTCAGGATTTCTCATGATGTGGCCCAGGTACTCAAGTTTACGCTTCTTTACTTGATACAAGATTTCTTTTTCTTTTTTCATTCTATGAAGCACCTTTTCGTTGGTAATATGATCTACCCATGAAATCCTCAAAATGCGAAAGTATAGCCAAAATTCAAAATCTTCTAATTTTTTGCATGATACTTCAGATAGCGTCCATGATTCAACGCCGTATAGGAGGGTCGAAAATAAGTAGCATCTCAATGTTCGCATTTTGGTGTTTAAGGATAGGTCTCTACTTTGGAATATTTTTGCCATTTTAAGGAATGTAGTGCGGGCCTTTTCAATAAGGCATCTTATCTCAACCGAGTGTTCCCATTCTTCATTGATATTTGTTCCCAAGTAGATATATTTGTCAACTCTTTGGATGGGTCTGTTATGTATCAGTAGTTGGCCGTGTATGCGTTTATTTTTAGAAATAATCATGAATTTGGTCTTTTTTGTATTCATCTGCAGTCCGTATCTTTCACTTACTTCTACCACTCTGTCCATCAATCTTTGGAGTCCTCTTAAATCATTTGAGATAATTACCGTATCGTCTGCGTATCTTATGTTATTAATACACTCGCCATTGATAATCACCCCGTCGGAGGTATTTTCCAGGGCTTCTCGAAATGTGTATTCTGAATATATGTTGAATATCAATGGCGAAAGCACACATCCCTGTCGAACTCCTCTCTTTATCATAACTTCCTCGGATTCCTCACTTTCTATTCTGACTGAAGAGGTCTGGTTCCAATAAAGATTTGCTATAATTCTTAGGTCTTGTTTTTCTAATCTAGCTGGTTCAAGAACTTCCATCATCTTATTATGCTGAACCTTATCAAATGCTTTTTGATAATCAATAAAGCACGCGAAAATATCGTGATTAACATCCCGCGCTCTTTGGAACAAGACTTGGATACTCCCTAGTACCTAGGGCATTTCTAAACCCAAACTAGGTACAACTAATCTGTTCTCCGCAAATCCTATACATTCTTTGATGAATTAATTTCAAGAAAAGTTTAAGAGAGTGACTCATAAGGCTAATCGTACGAAAGTCTTCACAGTTTTTTGAACTTGATTTTTTAGGTAGCGTTATAAATGTAGTTTTGAGCCATATTTCAGGTATAATTCCAGTGGAGTATATTTCATTAAATATATCTGTAAGCCATCTGATATCTTCTTCATTGAATAGTTTTAAGAATTCATTCACGGATATTATCTGGCCCTGGTGCTTTCCCATTCTTCAACCCCACTATGGTTCGAGTAACCTCATCAACGGTAATCGGCAAGAAATTTGGTACCCGGTAAGTGGGAGGATTTTCCGATCTGCTTGGGTCTTCGAACAACTGGTTTATGTATTCTTTCCAAATTTTTATTTTCCCTAAGCGATCTATAACGATGTTACCTTTGTTATCCTGAATTTTTCCCCTTACATTGAATTTATACAGATCCGATGTCTCTTTTATTTTCTTGTGCATGTTGAAAGTATCGTGTATCTTCTAAATTTCTTCTATTTCTGCACGCTGTCTTTCTATCCATTCCTGTTTTGCACACCTTATCTTACGTTGGATTAGTCTTTGCATATTTCGGTACTCCATTTTACCTCTTTCCAATAATCTCCTCGCATTCATCAACTCTAATATTTCATGTGTTATCCATGGTTGTTTTTTATCTCTTTGTGCTACCAGAAATTCATTACCAATACCTTGAAATTATTCAGCAATTTTGGGAAGAGTCGATTCTACGCTGTGTGGGATTTCTTTGAGTTTTCGACATTCTTCAGTTATTTTTTCAGTTACTACTTGGCGTGTTTGTTCATTCTCTCTGATAACATATAACATAACAGTAAGAAATATAAATTCGGTTAAATTAGAGAATGTAATGTCATGCTTAATCAACGTCGTTGATATATTGCCTATTTAATTTTTATTGTCCTGATTTTATTTGAAGAGGCATGTAGAAATAAATTGCATTATTTTTTTCAATTTTTACTTCACAAGACAGCTTCAATAATTTTTAAATCTAACGTTTAGGATCATCATCAACTTCCTCTCAAATACTGACCTCGTGTTTTTATTTAGGCTATTAGATGTAGCAGTGGCAAGTGCAGGAATCGATCAAAACGGCGAGATTTTTGAAGTCCCTGAAAAGCGTCTGAAACATGAAATCCAAAAGTTTTTCTTTATAATATGAATGTAAAATGCGGATAAACCACAACTTTCAAAAAAATTGTTAATTACAAAAATGGTGGAAATAATAGGAAAATTAACGAAAAAGTATTAAGTATTAAAATTACTTCTTTTTCTTATTAATATTATAAAGATTAATTTTTTATCACGGGAAAATCTACAAAGTAGAACTGTCTAGAGCAGCAAAGCGTCTGTTGGTTACAAACATGTCACTAGATACAGGATGTCCATTTAAAAAAATTGCCTCAAATGGAATTGAAAATATGAATCTTGAAATAACAATTTCGGACACTTTGTATAAAAAACTAAAAATTCTGTGATTTTTAGTGTTCTCCAAATACCAATAAAATTGTGTCAAACAAATATTTAGTCTGTCATAGTAAATCCATTATCTTAAATTTCAAATTAATTTTAGATTAGTAATATAAGCTTCAAAATCTTCCATTATCGATATTTAAAGAGTTTGTATACGCCCCAAGAACCACGCATATTAATTTTAGACAAAATCGGAAAATGTAAAATTTTCAGTCCCTCATATTGTATCTTATCAATCTAATAGTTGTAAAAAATTAGCTTCATATTCGTAATACACGACCCCGAAAACCCCCTAATATCAAATCTGATAAAATGCGAATCAGTAAAATTTTCAACCTACCATATTGGACCTGTCATATTGAATTTCAAAAAAAAAAAAATTATCGTCTTAATCTAATCTAAATCTAAACCTTTCAAAGCCCCCCTGGTACCAATTTTGAATGATATCCGGAAATCTAAAATTTCTAAACCGTCATATTGCATCTGACATATTAGATTTTCTTAAAATAATTTTATATTCGCTATTTACATCCTCAAAAACGATTCAGTCCCACCTTTGAACAGAATCGAAAAATGTAAAATTTTTGAGTCGGCTATATTGGATTCACCATATTGAATCCTGAAAAAATACTTTTAAATTCATAATTTATGCCCTCAAGAACCCCCTATATCAGTTTTGGAGAAAATCGGAAAATGTAAAATTTTTAGGACGCCATATTGAATCCGCCAGATTGAGTTTTTAAAAAAAATATTTTAAATTCGTACTTAACACTAATAAAAATCCCCCAATACTGATTTGAGACAAAATCTAAAGATGTAGAATCTTTAATCCGCCATCTTAAATCCGCCAAATTGAATTTTTTTAGAAATAATTTCAGATTCGTTATGTGCGACCCCGAAAACTCCCCCATACCAATTTTGGAGAAAATCGGACAAAATTGATTTTTTCGTCCGCCATATTGGATCCGCCATAGTGAATTTTTTAAAAATAATTTTAGATTTGTTATGTGCGGCCCCGAAAATTCCCCCGTATTAATTTTGGAGAAAATCGGATAAAACTGATATTTTTGTCCACCATGTATTGAATTTTTTAAAAATATTTTGGATTCATTATGTGGGACCCCAAAACTCCCCCATACTAATTTTGGAGAAAATTGGACAAAATTACATATTTTGTCCGTCATATTGGATTCGCCATATGGAATTTTTTAAAAATAATTTAAGATTCGTTTTCTATGACTCCGAAAATTCCCCTATACCGATTTTGGAGAAAATCGGAGAAAATTAATTTTTTTAGCTGCTATATTGTCAGTGTCATCTTGGATTTTACTGCATTAATTTCATCCAAAAAATATGGAATCACCGCAGCAACTTCCTGAACATAACGTAAAAAATTTCATTCAAATCGGTGCCGCCGTTCTGGAGTAATCGGTGTACAGGGTGAGTCAACGATTGGATGAAGTAAGTTTGTGTCTTTTCGGTGAAATTTACAAAGAAACTATATTTATTGTTTGATACAGTTTATTTTTACGCAGATTTTAAAAATATTTAGGACTCTACAGGGTGAGCCAAAAAACTAGGACAGCATAAAGTTGTATTTTTTTAAATAGAACACCCTATATACGAATCATATTTTCGATTTAGCTTATAATTTTAAATCTTTTTTATTAAGGGTTTACTATAACAAAACTTTATAGTTTCTGAGATAATTAAGTTTAAAAAAAAAAGTCACATTTTCAAGCATCAATTCAATCCTAAATAACGTTTTCAATTTTGTGACAAATATATTCAAATTTAGAATTTAGCAAGGCCAAGGACAAGTTAACATAATTTTTACCTAATATTTGCAATAAAAGCTACAGGGTGTTGAACACATCGGCTCAAATTTGAACAAGTTTAAATGAATAAATATCTTTTTTTTAAATGGAATATTTTCATGTTATTTAATAGAGTAATAAAAACCCTAAAAGTTTTGTTCAATATATCCTATACCTATTTATAATAGTTTTTGAGATATTTCAGTTTTTCTTATTTTCCATACTTTTTTACAGAAATAGTCTTCATTATCATAGTAGCCATGGCAAAAACAATGTAAAAGAACATTTTTCTGTGTGTCAAATTTATAACCGCAATCACTTCTTTTGGTTTTTATGTAGTGTAGTTTGTTTTTTTTTGCATTCATCTTATATTGTAAAATGAATTTTCCAAAGAATGAGTTAATAGATATGATTTATACAATAGGAGAGGCTCAAAAAAATTGCCTTCTTGCTCAAAGAATTTACAAAATGAAGTATCCTGATCGACGCCAGCCTAATACCCATACTTTTCAAAACTTAATGCAAAGATTTGATTCTTCTGGTACTGTTGATTATCCAAAACGTAAAGTGGTCAACAAACCAGTAACTAATGAAGAAAAAGAACTACAAGTATTGTTAAATGTTCAGGAAAATCCTTATATTGGTAGCCGTCAGTTAGCAGCATTATGTGAAACATCACAATCCACCGCTAATCGTACTACCAAGAAATATAGGTATCATCCATATCACATGGAATTACACCAAGAATTGCATGGACAGGATTTTGAAAGTCGTGTAAACTTTTGTCGTACAATAAATGCGGAGATTCAATTAAATCCAAATTTATTATGCAAGGTAATGTTTAGTGAATTCATTTTACAATATAAGATGAATGCAAAAAAAACCAAACTACACTACATAAAAACCAAAAGAAGCGATTGCGGTTATAAATTTGACACACAGAAAAATGTTCTTTGACATTGTTTTTGCCATGGTTACTATGATAATGAAGACTATTTCTGTAAAAAAGTATGGAAAATAAGAAAAACTGAAATATCTCAAAAACTATTATAAATAGGTATAGGATATATTGAACAAAACTTTTAGGGTTTTTATTACTCTATTAAATAACATGAAAATATACAGGGTGTACCATTTAAAAAAAAAAAAGATATTTATTCATTTAAACTTGTTCAAATTTGAGCCGATGTGTTCAACACCCTGTAGCTTTTATTGCAAATATTAGATAAAAATTATGTTAACTTGTCCTTGGCCTTGCTAAATTCCAAATTTGAATATATTTGTCACAAAATTGAAAACGTTATTTAGGATTGAATTGATGCTTGAAAATGTGACTTTTTTTCTTTAAACTTAATTATCTCAGAAACTATAAAGTTTTGTTATAGTAAACCCTTAATAAAAAAGATTTAAAATTATAAGCTAAATCGAAAATACGATTCGTATATAGGGTGTTCTATTTAAAAAAATACAACTTTATGCTGTCCTAGTTTTTTGGTTCACCCTGCAGAGTCCTAAATATTTTTAAAATCTGCGTAAAAATAAACTGTATCAAACAATAAATATAGTTTCTTTGTAAATTTCACCGAAAAGGCACAAACTTACTTCATCCAATCGTTGACTCACCCTGTACATACATAAAAAAACCATACATAGTCGACGAATTGAGAACCTTTTTCTTTTAGAAGTCGGTTAAAAAAGAAATTATGCGCCACGCTTTTTTTTAAGTGTACATCTTTTAACCTCATTAATATTATACTTATTTAATTTTTTCATCGATTTAGAGATATTGGCTCAACTGACTACCTGACTACTGACGTGACACCTTATATATTCATTTTAGTTACAATTTTTCCTACTTTGCAAATTTAAAAAAAATAATATTTATTGTTATAAATAATTTACCAATTATTTCTTTATTAAACTTTTGCTCTTGAAAGTTTTCTCACGAGATTGATTACATTATGTTTCAATTTGACTGGACGTTTAAGAACAGAATTAGAGTATTAGAAATTAATGAAAAATATTCATACGATTTCCAACATTATGTATCGTTAGGAATATTTATTTTATTAATTATATTCTATTTAATAATTATTTTGCCATTTTAAATGTTCAAACTTGGTTAATAAAAGAGAAGAAAGACCATAACTCATGTTCAGAGGTTCTTAATTAAAACTATAAATAAACAAATGAGTTCGCCGCACGCAAATATTGCTGTTTTATGCAAATTCTTGACGGTTTTTTAAAATTTAGCATTGTAGTCTGTCTGCTAGTGTTAAATAACAAGCTTTATTACGTTTATTAAAAAATTAGGGAACAAACACATATTATTATATCTAGATAACTACACCGCCTAATTTAATATGGATCTAACAAGATAATTTCGTCGTTTTTTAATAAACCTAGCACTTAGAGTGATATTTTTAGTGTTCAGTTCTTCGGTGTTGTCTGATGCAAACATGATATTTAATTTAGACAATTTAGGATATCTAAATGTTATTTAAATCTATAATATACTTAATTTCTCTCCGGGAGGGTCCTTTGAGAATATCTTTCACCTTTTAATTATAAAATCATGGCCTTCAACATAGATGTTTGTTAGATATTTAAAAATAAATTAACAACGACTTTTACACTGTAAAGTTTCGTAAAAAGTTTATAACATTCAAGATGTTCAGTGGAGAAATGAACGAGTTGTGTGTCTCAGTAAAAGATATAGTTTGGAGATGAACTCCGATAAAATTAAACTGATGAAGACAACGAAAAATAATAGGCAACCGGTAAAGCTGAGAATAAATGACAGAACAGTGAAACATGTTTCCAGTTTCAGACATCTAGGAACCAATATGAATGACGAGTAAAACAAAAACCTTCTAAAACACAAGGGCTATTAGTAGAACCCATGAAGAGAAATATATTCTAGAATAGAAAAGACTAGAAAAAGTTTTATTGCAATGAAAATTTTATTGCAGACACTTCGGGTCTGAATGGTAAGATGTTATGTTTCCTAAGTTTTGGTTTACGGTTGTTAATGTTTGGCTCTTTGTTGCATTACGAAAAAATACAAAGATGCTTCTGAAATATATATATATATATATATATATATATATATATATATATATATATATATATATATGTATGTATATATACTTTTTCTCAGGTGTCATAAGTTTTTGATTATGAAAATGTCAAAAAAAAATGGACACAAATAATTAATTAATGCATTTATGTGGTAGGTGCAGATGGTAATATAGATATTAGTTAATAGTATGTAAGAATTTATATTTAAATCATGTTTTAAAAGGACATAAAATGCCTATAATTGTGTAATAACACGATAAAATGTTGGACATTAGTGCATATAAAGTAAGAATTATAAACATATTTGACTCTGAAAGACATGAATTTTATAAACTAATAAATTAGTAATATTTTGAATAAGGTGTGAAGTGTTATTGTCCAGAGATAGTGACTAAAAAAGGAATTTTCAAAACAATATACTGAAATCCACAATCCACAGAATCTTAATCGCCCATTTTATAAATAGGACGGGTATTAATATTAATGAAAATAAGCATCAGATGATAACCATTTAGAGAAATATAGACACTATCGATCAATAGTTATTTATAATATATTAGTTTCTACTTATTACTACAACAGTATTTATTAAAACTTTGTTAAAAAATAATGTAAATAGCTAAGAATAGTATAAGAACATGTAGATTATAAGTTAATTTTAATAAGAAACTAGAATAAAATAGTATCTAATTGTAGGTAAAACCTTGTTAAATATGATTATAATATTAATATTACAAGAATTCCCAATTTCAGCAAGTTACAATTAAAATTAAAATGTATATATAAAATTTTGTTAGATGTAATTAAACTTTATTTATCAATTTAAGGTGGTAAATAATAATCAAAAGTAAAGTGTAGATTTATCAAAATGTCAGGAAAAGTCCAAAATTTACCTAAATCATAATTTATTGTCATCAAATAGAATATTTATTTCCTAATATCAATAAAATTTCGAAATTCTATCATAAATTGACAATCAGGAATCCATTTTGATTTTGTGTTTCAAAGCTAAAAATTCCATCTAGTTGCCAGTTCACGTCAGATGGCCAACTAATCAAAAAAAAAATTAAACAAAAATTTATACTACGTCATCACTATAAAAGCCAAAATTCATTTTTTTAAAGCAGAGTACAGGTCCATCAGTTGTCCAGTAAACATCGTTAGTCTGGTTCGTAAAAAAGTGACATAACCTCAAAATTTTCAGTTGTTATTTTGAAAAGTAAAAGTAGGAGTGGATATTAAATGGTTATAGTGTAAAAATCGCTAGTCTTTTTTATTAACGGGACCATAACTTTAAAATTTTCCATTTGTGATTTTATAAAAAAAAATAAATGAAGGCAGTGCAGATTAATCTGTGTTAGAAATAACATTGCTGGCCTCATTCATTAAAATTAAAAAAAAAAAGAAGAAACATAGAGCTTGAATATAAATATCTGGAGATTGAAAGTCAATTTTAAAGGAAAAAAAAGAAGTTTAATAAATTAGTAAATAAATTATATCAATAAGCAAGCAGCTGGGAAAAAAATATTTAAATGTTACCGTAATTGGTAAAGAGCAAGGATTTTAAATTTTTTCTTTATATAAAAAAAAGAGAAGGAGGAAATCTAAAACGTGGATAAAAAAAATTTCTGGAGATTTAAAAGGTATTTATTTAATGTGTAAAATATAGAAATTTGTGACTTGCATGAAAATAATTTGATAAAATAGATATATACTAACCTTATTATGAATAGTTATAGTTCATAACAAAATAAATTGTTTAAATTGCACTGATCACATTTAATAATAACGGCACACAAAAAATTATTTTTAGATTGTTTAAAATAAAATCACATATATTAAGACACTAGTCATTTTTAACCGTTTATACAATATTGCCAGATTTAATAATCCTAAATCCTATAAAAGAATACAGTGCATATTGAATAATAGTGATAATTTAATTAGGTATAGATAAGGTGATTTATAAATTTTTCAAAAAAACTGCACCCACTGACATGATTGTATTACTTTAAATAAAGATTGTATTTGTGTTTGTGAATCATTGCTTTGACTTTTTCTAATAATAATTATATTTGCATTTGAACTCACCTGAGAAAGAGAAAATTGATATCAATGTTTTAAACTTCACATCACTAAAAACGGGGTACATTCAGAAATATAACACATGTGTAATTGAGTAATTTTTATTGAAAATAAAAATTTGTTACAAATTAATTATACTTAGGTATAGTTATTTGTGCCTAGCACCCAACAATTTAATAAGTATCATATATATATATATATATATATATATATATATATATATATATATATATATATATATATATATATATGAATTTTTTATTTCTCCAAAACATAAACAAATAATTAATTTTTTTTACGGGCACTTTGTGCAGTCGTGAATAAAATCACATTCAGCAAACGTACAACTATATGCAATATCGTATATATATATATATATATATATATATATATATATATATATATAGTTTTTCTTTTTTGTTATCGACCGTACCTTAATAATTTTGGAAGGAGTTTATCGGGTTGCGGTCTGTAGGATAAGAATAATTAACTCATTTTTCTTTTAATACTCCTGGATTTCTTAGAAGGAAACTCTAATTTGTAAGTATTTTAATTACATATTAGTTTTGTTTAACTGTTTATGAACTACCTGTTGTGTGTTTGATTTTTAGTTTTTACTTCTGAAGAAGGCATAAAATAAATGTCGAAATAAGAGTATTAAAAGAAAAATGAGTTAATTATTCTTATCCTACAGACCGCAACCCGATAAACTCCTTCCAAAATATATATATATATATATATATATATATATATATATATATATATATATATATATATATATATATATATACATTTACATATGCTATCGCATTTTGCACATCTTTTGGACACAAAAAGTGAATAAAGAAAAAACTCATTATATTAAAACTTAGGAAAGGTAATGATAGGAGCAGATTATGATATCTTAAGATTAATACCGGAAGAAAAAATACAAAGCAAAAGATCTGCAGAACGGTGTCGAAGTTCACCGTTGAAGGATAAGTATAGATGCACATCAATTGATTTTCCGGACAGCAGTTCCAACGGTTCGACTAGCCATATGGATCACCGACTTTAGAATGAAGATGGCGTCGTATGAAGAAAATTTTAAAACTAACTTAATCTCAACCATCTTTATAATGGCATACAAAGACGATGGTTATTTATAATAACTTTACGTTAAAATGTTTTCAATAAATAACATAATATTCCCTCAAATAAATTTTTTAATAGAAAAAGATGATTCCTGCCCACTTTTGCTTTAGTTTGAATTTTTTTATTCATAAATCTATATTAGGATAAGGCGATGCTCACTAACAAACTGTAATTTCTAAATAAAAGTTAAGTTATCACACTTTTAAATATTCCAGATCCGCTTGATACGAATATAATCTAGTTACTAGCAATTTCAATTCAGAATTCAAAGGAGTAAACTAACAAAAGATATGCTTGGTTCGAAACAATATCCTAGTTCAAAAAACTGCTGTTGCATTGTGTGAAATAGCTAGTTACTTAAAACATAAAAAATTGGGGATTTCACTTTCAAATTAATTAAAATTTTCTTAGACGCTCGCACTATATAATTTTCCATAATATTCAATCACTGCAGTAAACTGTAGAGTAGAAATTTTTTCCATGTAACAAGATCGTAACGAAGCAAATAGAGTGATTGAAAGCTAATACCAGAGCAATTTCATTCTGCGGGGTTTTTAATAAACCTATATGCGGTTATTACTTAGCTAAATGCAGTTTTGCATCTTCTATTAAAATCTGTCTTAATTCATTACTAGAGAAGATTGATGTATATATTCTTCCTTGCTGGCGGACTCGGTGTGGTGGAAGTGAATAAAGAGATTATTTTAAAATATTAGAGGCTGAATTATAGATTAACTATTGATCGAAAGAAAATTATATATATATATATATATATATATATATATATATATATATATATATATATATATATATATATATATATATATATAATAAAATAGAATCAAATATTGGCGAAGCGGACGTGAAAATTTTTCAATCTACATGCTTCTCGTGATAAAAAGTACGGAGCACTCTAAAATATGGAAAAACTCCGGGTCCGACAGACGGCGACAGCGCTGTTTCGTCCTAATATTGGACTCGTCAGACCACTGCATTCGGTACAAACCATCATCTCGCCTTTGCATCCTATAAAGCTGAGTTTAAGATCAAAAAACAGCAAACAAGACGACAAAGGCGACAAGACCATCATGGTGGGATCGTTTGGTGCGACACGTGGCTTTGGCTGCTGAAATTAGAGGTAGGCTTGGTTGCCAGTACCGAAAAATGGGACCCCTATCCTTTGGGTGCGACACGTGGCTTTGGCTGCTGAAATTAGAGGTAGGCTTGGTTGCCAGTACCGAAAAATGCGACCCCTATCCTTTGGGCAGCGCGTTTCGTGTACTCGATCTTACATATTTCTGTTTTAATTCACCGTCGCGCCACCTTATGGCGGTTTTTTTTTACAAACTTTGTTAATCTGTGTGGTTCTTGTTATATCAAGTGGACCATCGAGATGTCGCCTTTGTCGTCTTGTTTGTTGTTTTTTGATTTTAAACTCAGCTTTATAGGATGCAAAGGCGAGATGATGGTTTGTACCGAATGCCGTGGCCTAACGAGTCCCATATTAGGACGAAACAGCGCTGTCGCCATCTGTCGAACCCGGAGTTTTTCCATATTTTGGAGTGCTCCGCACTTTTTAACACGTCCGCTTCGCCAATATTTGATTCTATTTTATTATACATATATATATATATATATATATATATATATATATATATATATATATATATATATATATATATATATAATCGAAGGTTTTCGGGCATCCCGTGTATGTGCTGAGTCCCTCTCAGGACTGTAAGGCAGCTGACGTTTCGGTGAAATATCATTCACCATTTTCAAAGCTCACTGTATGGCGTCTACGAACAACATTGCAATGATGAATAAATTGTGTCCTAGTGCTGTGTCCATTTTATGGGCGTTAAAATTATAGCATGGGAGTAACAGTCTTGTGTTTATTTTGTCTGTGACATAAGTAATCGGGGTTTAAAGTTGTAAAGAAAAACTAGAATACATAATGATATATTTAAAATTGAACCCAAAAATATAATTTAAGTATATGTTTAAATATCTAATAGATGTTAAATATTTTTTATTCAAAGAAATATATTGGATGAAATACTATACATACTAATTAATCAGTAAAATATTGTAATTAATATTTTTTATGTTATAAAAGCAAATTTATTAATATTTAATACTTATAAATTGTAAAGACTTTAGAATAGAATTCAAATAAACAAGACATGTTGGAAAATTAAGATTCTGATACAAATCTTAAGTATCTTATGTACAAAAGACGACACAAAGAATCATGATGATAAAGGCAAGATAGCGGCTTTAGTATTCGATATTCCACTGTTTTTACATCTAATGCCGTGGCTCCTGCATAATATTTGCTTAAATATACACATTAGGTTGCCAGGAACTAGCTCTAAGTGACAAGTTAAATGACAGTTAAATGTGTTTAAGATGGTATTTTTAAACTAATTAATTTAGAGAAGCTCGTTTATTTTTTCTGTGAGGATTACAATCTAATAACATAACAAAACATTCAGATAAAATCAATACATAGATGTATATATATATATATATATATATATATATATATATACAGGGTGTCCAAGATAAGGATCCTAAGCATGGGGATCTCGGAAACAGTTGGAGATACGAGGTCGGTTAAATTAGAGAAAAGTTGCGCAATTTAGTGCTAAATTAAACGCAGTTAAAAAAATTTAAAAATTTCAAACACTTCCGGAGATTTCCGGAAAAAAACGAAATTTGGCAAAATCGTTTTTAATTTTTGCAGGCTTTATTTAAAGAGATATCAGAAAATAAAAGGTAGATTCTCATTGCCACTTTTTATTTTTTATAATATGGTCTAAACAAAATTTAAATCCGACGTTTCGTTTCTGAGATACCATCATGAACTTTCATTTTTTATATGGAACAAAAAAAAGTATCCCATGTATTTGATAGCATTTTTTATTACAAATTCAACGATGTATCACCCTTGCATATCGAATACGTAGTTCAAGTACTTTCCATAAGAGCTCCATGAGAGCGAGAGAGAAAGGTATATCAGTTTTATAAAAGCCAATGAACTACACACTTGATATGCAAGTGTGATATACCGTTGAATTTGTAATAAAAAATGCTATCAAATACATGGAATACTTTTTTTTGTTCCATATAAAAAATGAAAGTTCATGATGGTATCTCAGAAACGAAACGTCGGATTTAAATTTTGTTTAGACCAAATTATAAAAAATAAAAAGTGGCAAGAAGAATCTACCTTTTATTTTTTGATATCTCTTTAAATAAAGCCTACAAAAATTAAAAACGATTTTGCCAAAATTCGGTTTTTTCCGGAAATCTCCGGAAGTATTTTGAATTTTTAAAATTTTTAAATTGCGTTTAATTTAGCACTAAATTGCGCAACTTTTCTCTAATTTAACCGACCTTGTATCTCCAATTGTTTCCGAGATCCCCATGGTTAGGATCCTTATCTTGGACACCCTGTATATATATTACCACGGCTTTCCGGCAAAACTGGACTTAAATAGAGGTCCAAGTTTGTGGAAAGTACAAGAAGGATGTCTTGGACAGATACCGGTAGATCCCACTGATGAGTCCACCACCGGTATCGGGACGAAACATCCATACATTGACGGTGGTCGAAATTTAGATCGTTTAGTTATATGTCCTTAACACCAGGGACATTGCTAAATGCGACAATATATATATATATATATATATATATATATATATATATATATATATATATATATATATATTGACAAGAGTACCTCGTTAACTTCCCAAGACGGTACAACGTACAAGGCCACTATATAAAGGTAACAAAGGAGATGGTATGTAGGGCTGTGGATTCATTGAAAAATAGGAGAGCAGCTGGACCGGAAGGAATACCTGGTGAACTGTTAAAGAACGGTACTGAAAAACTAACGTCTCTTCTTTAAGAACTATTTAACAGACTTCCAAATAATGATGATCCTATCTCAACTATATGGAAAGAAGGCTGGATAATATCAATCCATAAAAAAGGAAGACGCGACGAATGCTCAAACTAGGACATGTATAACTGTAACCAGCACAATGAGTAGAGTATACGGAAAACTGCTTAGAAAGATCGTAAAAACAGAATATGGCCCCCAAGAAATTGAAGAACAAGCAGGTCTTAGAGCTGGCCGATCGTGCGTAGATCATATATTTAGTTTAACCCAATTTAATGAAAAGAAGGTGGAAAGAAATAGAGAGGTTCATTTGCTTTTTATTGACCTCACAAAAGCATATGATACGGTGCCAATCCAAAAATGATGGCACGTGATGGAGAAGTCTCCAATAAACAATACAGCGATTCAAGCCATCAAACAGCTATACGACCAAGCATTTTCCAGAATTAAGATCGGCAATAACTTATCAGAAAGCTTTCATGTGACCGAAGGTCTTCGCCAGGGATGTTGTCTATCACCAACTCTCTTTAAAATCTACCTCAATGAAGTTTTAAAGAATTGGAGAAGATCATGCAGTAGAATGGGCATAAAATTAAATAATGACACCCATTTATATACGCTTCATTTTGCAGATGACCAAGTGGTAGTGACCCAAGATAAAGAAGACCTCGATTTTATGACGAGGAAACTATTTAAAGAATAAGCAGAGTAGGAATTAACCGTCAAATGCAGTAAAACTAAATATATGTGTATCGGTGGAGAAGAAACAGATTTGGAAGTGGAGGACAATATCATAGTAAAATCTTGTTCTGATTATACCTACCTTGGAACAAAGATCAATCAAAGTGAACGAACTGAAGAAGAAATATTGGAGCGAATAATTAAAGGGAAAAAAGCTATCGGATGCCTAAACTCACTATTATGGTCAACAAACATCTGCGAGGAAAGAAAACATCTTTTATACAATGCAATATTTAAAAGCATTGTATTGTATGGATGTGAATCATGGAAGATAAATAAAACTTTAGAACGTAAACTGGTGGCTCTTGAAATGGACTTTTGGCGAAGATCTGCCGGAAAGTCAAGGATCGAACGGATAATCAACGAGAGAATTATAGAGATTATGGGCGTAAAGAAAACTATTTTCGATAAAATCGAACAACGTCAGCTGGTATGGTATGGACATGTGGAAAGAATTACGGACGAACGTCTACCAAAGCAAATCCTAAAATGGACACCAAGTGAAAAAATAAAAAGAGGAAGACCAAAAGTTATCTGGATTAAGAGCATTAACCGAGCCATGTCCGAAAGAAACTTACTTCCAGGGGATTGGGATATATATATATATATATATATATATATATATATATATATATATATATATATATATATATATAAATATAAATATATATATATATATATATATATATATATATATATATATATATATATATCCTTAGCATTTGACATGTACATATTTTTTAACATGTATAGGCGAATTATTTCCAGAATTTTATCAGTTTCATTTCTGTTGTAGCAACGAATTATTTGAGCCGTTTTGAAAAATATGTCATTAAAAAATGAGTTCAGATAAAACAAAGTCACCGATTAATTGGTGAAAGGACTAAAAAGCAGAGAATTTATGTAAACTTATCGGGTTTTGTCTGGTTAAAGAAGAAATAAGATTTAATTACCAATTACGACTATCAAACCGATAAAAATAATTTAATTGATGCGTCCATCCTGAGTTTAAGGGAAAATGAGCGGAAATCCAAAATGATTTTGCATCTCACGGTGAATTTTGAGCAGCTTATCTTTGAACTTAATTTCCTGTAAGAAGAAGGAATAAAAAAATTGTGGACTAATTACATAAATATAATTTTTTTTTGTGACCGCATTGAAGACGTTATTTTAATGAAAAAGTCTTACTTCTGATTAGTGGGTTTCTTAAAACGCATACAAATGTTACTGCAATATATAAGGTAAGAATTATATCGACATTTATTATTTTTACCATACTGTTTATTATATTCCTTTACAATAAAAGCCCTGAATTTTAGTGATTGAGAAATTTTATTTAGGGGTAGAAATTCAAAGGTTTTGCTCTGTTCTTATTATATATAAATCCTTTATTTAGTCATAGACTAATATGGTTACACACAAATCTTAACAATTAAATTCAGATTTTAAAATTATGAACAACAATCAAACATCGTCAAGCTTTGAAAAACAATGACATATCAAACTAAACTGACACAAATCCAAAAGAAAAAACAAACTGTTTAAACTTAGAGATTTTAAAGATTTAATATTTGTAGATAATTAATTAAAACTATTTAGACCATTAAAGAATACATAGGTTTTTGCTTGTCTCTTTAATACTGGAGGAATATAAAAGTCATCACTCTATCTAGTATCATATGCATGTACATTTCGATTATAATTAATATGATCTTGTGAATATATAGGAGAACTACCCGTTCTGATTTTAAAAATAAAGATCAATGTTTGATAGTGAAAGAAGTCCTCCACTGACAACCATTGCATTTCCCTCAACATGCAGTTAATTGATGTTCTTCTTGTACCTGAGAGTATAACTCTCATGGCTCTATTCTGTAATTTTTGAAATAGTACCTTTTCATTCTGTTTAAGCAGAAACAAAATTGTGGAGCAATAAACAAAGTGCGGCAATACCAGAGTGTAAAACATCTATGAATACTCCTAAATATTCAAACTTTTTCACCATTTCAATTGTTTCATTGCCTACTTTAATAATATGATTCCCACTAGAAAAAGTTCTGTAATTATTCTCATTGCTGATTATCATGACTTTGGTTTTTCCTACATTTATTTTTAATTGGTTACAAGAACACCACCAATATAAATTTTATATTGTAGAATTATGTGCGTCAACCAATTGAATACAGTCAGAATATACAAAATATAATAGAAAATCATCTGCAAAAAGATGTATACAACAATAGCTAGATGTGTTCACTATATCGTCAATATATATGAAAGAAATAATAATGGACCCAGCACACTACCCTGAGGAGCACCCATGCTGCTTTCAATCTTGTCAGATACTACATCATTCAATCTCAATCTTTGGTTTCTATTAATTAAATAATTATTCATAAATTCCAAGATTTTACCCCTTATACCGATATTTTCTATTTTTTAAATAGTCTTTCTCTATCCAGTCTCAAAGGCCTTCCCCAAATCCAGAAACACAGACCCATAATAAGATTTTGATCAAAACTATCTTTCAAGTCATTAAGGACATACTTCACTGCAGTTTCACAGCTATGCTTACCTCGAAAACCAGACTGCCTAGTATTTATAATTTTTTGGCTTCTATGAATTCTAGCAGTTGTTTCATCACTACTTTTTCTATAATTTTTTCAACACAACTAAACATGTTAACAGGCCGCAGATCAACAGCCCTGTAAGAATTATTTACTTTAGAAACTGGAACAATAATCGATATTTTAAATTCATCAGGAACTTTACATCTTAAAAATGACGAATTTATGAAATTAAGAAGTAGTAAAGCTATATTATCAAAACAGCTCTTTAAAAACACAACATTTATATCATCTGATTCATTTTCATTTGACAGATCAAAAACAATCTCCTGAAGTTCCTCAACAGTAACAAGCTTAAAGTTCTCCAAAAACACGCCTCCATGTCTAGGTAAAATTGAAAAATCTGGTCCAGATTTATCTATGTGCCTGACTATTGCTCCAATACTGGCAACATAAAAGCAGTTCAATGAATTCGTTACCAATTTCCAGTTGCAAATAACTGTTAGTTTTACCCTCGTTAGGAAGCAAAGTTTTTAATATATTCCACAATGCATGGGAATTACTTTTATTTTCGGTTATTCTGTTTTTATAACATTTTTTTCCTGACGCATAATTTTCACCGCAATATTTTTTTTTTGTTTGTAGATCTCCAAATCTTCAGATGTTCTCGAACTGCACATACCTCATGTAACTAACATTTCTGGAATTTATAGCAGCTTTAACTCTATCATTCCACCATTCCTTATATTTTGGATATTATTATTGAAAATGGCCCAAATGTTTGAAAACCTTGAAATGTAGGGCTCAATGCTCTAAATAAAAGTTAACGTTGACACGACGTCCTGTGATGTCTAGTTGCTGCATTTATCAAATTTCATGTCATGGCTTGAAAAACTATCAAAAAAGCAACACCTAGATCTAACCCTTTTTAAATATGTTGTAATTTTTCAGCCTGTTGATCACATGGATATAATATCAAGATAAAAATTTATTTAAAATATCTAATTTAAACATGCTAATTGTCAACTATTCCAAATATACTGTTCACAAATTTTTCTTCTATACAAGGTGAATCCAAACATATTCAATACTAATAAATTAGTTAGCAAGTGAAGGTCGGAAATTAGTACATTATTTCAATATATAATAAATTGCTGTCTGGAAAGGGGACATTTTCCACAATGTTGGAAGAGATCAGTAGTTTTTCCAGTCCTAAAAACAAAAAACCCTATAAATGAGAGTGACTTGAGGCCCGAAAGCCTGCTTCCGGTCTTGTCTAAAGTGTTGGAAAGAGCGGTCCATATACAAGTCTCGGACTATCTCGGGAGTAGTAATTTGATTCCACTTCGTCAGTCTGGTTTTACAGAGGGTCGTAGTACAGTTTCAGCACGTCTGAATATAACTGATAATATTGTAGGAGCACTTGATAAAAAATTAGCTGCTATTTTGGTGCTGTTTGATTATTCCAAGGCGTTTGATGTAATTGACCATTAATTAATTTGTGTTAAACTGTCATTCTATGGGTTTGATGATATTTCAACACTATTTTTTGGATCCTACTTATCTGATAGATCGCAGTTTGTAAGAATCAGGGATGTGGTTTCACAGCCTGAAGCTGTGGTGTCTGGGGTACCCCAGGGATCCATTCTTGGTCCTTTGTTGTTTGTAATATATGTCTGATATTTTTTCCGTTGTTTCAAATTCACATTTGCAAGCATATGCTGATGATACTCAGATATTACATCTTTTTGACCCCTCTGATCCAGAAAGAGCTGCACTCATGTTAAATCATGATTTAGCAGCCATTCTACCGTATTCTAAGGAGCATAATTTAAAAATTAATCCCAAGACTGAGATTCTCTTGTTTTGTTCAGAAAAACAGCGCAATATGCTTACAAATCGCCTCAAAGTATGTATTGGAGATGATGTTTTATTTTTTTCAAATTGTGCGAGAAACCTGGGATTACATTTGGATGTTAATTTAAGATTTCATAAACATGTCCAAAGCCTGTTACAAAGGAGTTATGTTAAAATGAAGGTTTATATTCAAATAGATATATATATATATATATATATATATATATATATATATATATATATATATATATATATATATATATATATATATTGAACTTTAAAATGAGGAAAAGATTATGTGAAACTCTTATTATGCCAATCAATAACTACTGCTATATTGTTTACTATCCCTTTTTGGATGTAGTTACAAAGAAGACAATACAGTATGTCCAAAATACATGCTATAGGTTTATTTTTGACTTAAGAAAGTTTGATTCGGTATCAAATAATATCAGGCAAATTGGCTGGTTAAGATGTGAAAATATATACAGACTGTATTCTCTGATATTTTTTTCGAAAATTATTAGATACTAAACAACCTATGTACTTGTATAAAAAATTTGAACTTAGGACTGATGTACATAATATTAATATAAGAAATCAAAGTCTGTTTATGATACCAAGACATAGAACTTCTTTGTTTCAGAAAGGTTTGTCTTATAGTTTTGTTAAGCAATATAATACAATTTCACCACAGTTTAGGCACTATAATATCAAAAGACTTAAATCAGAATACAAAAGTTTTCAACTTGGAGCTTAATATTAAGTATTTGTATTGTTGTTGATTACTTCTTGTTGGCGCATTGGGAGGTGTGGTTGGTTAAGTGGAAGAATAGCCATTGGTTAAACTTCGCCAGCCGCATCCCATGTGTGCATTGTATTACTTTGTAATATGTATGCATTGTTAATAAAGCATTATTATTATTATATATTTTGTCTGGATTATCCCTTATATCAAGCGTAAATTCAAGGGAGGGAGGTGGAGGCGATCGCCCTTTCCCCATAGATTTGCCTCTGCCTGCTGCATTAGGAACATGACTGTCGCTGACACCCCCTCCCCGTCGACAACTTGCCTTTGCTTGCCATACTGAAGTCTTGTGATATCGTCCTTCTCCCCAAAGAGAGAGACTGGATCTGCACTTGACATATATTCTATATGTTTTTAGAATATTATTCGTATTTTTATTATTTTATTGTTAAAATTTAGTGCAATTTGTTAATATGCTTTACAGACCGTCCACGATAAAAATTTGACAAATAAGTGAAAAAAGATTGTCATTATTGAACGTTCGAAGCAACGCACAGTCAGTTGTTTCAATTAGGACTAGGTAGAGATTTTTTCTAACATCTTTCATATAGAAGAGAACGCTAAACAGTCAAATAAACAACCAATAAAACGATAATTATCACCTTTTTGAAAGTGTCAGGTGTAATATCCTGCCGACATACCTTGAAATTTATGGTTAATATATCAGTTATTTCCTGCTAATGTTGCTGTCGGTCCGATACAGCTCCACTGACGAGATCATGAGGTGATCGAAACACGTATGGAGAGAGGACCAGAGCGATATTTGCAGGAAATAAACTGTTTGTACATATAATTTTCATATTCCCTGCCTGAAAGAAGAATCACATATATAACAAACTATTCAAATACGGCAGAAAGATTTCTTTATTTCTTACTGAAATTTTGATTTTTTAAAAAAAATTTCATGTTACGCCGTTGATTCATAGATGTTGTTCGAATGGCGATATTTTTCAGTCTGACGTCGAAGTTGGTAGATGGCAGGTGTAATATCCTGCCGACATACCTTGAAATTTATGGTTCATATATCAGTTATTTCCTGCTAATGATGCTGTCGGTCCGATACAGCTCCACTGACGAGATCATAAGGTGATCGAAACGCGTATGGAGAGAGGACCAGAGCGATATTTGCAGGAAATAAACTGTTTGTACAGGGTGAGTCAACGATTGGATGAAGTAGGTTTGTGCCTTTTCGGTGAAATTAACAAAGAAACTATATTTATTGTTTGATACAGTTTATTTTTACGCAGATTTTAAAAATATTTAGGACTCTACAGGGTGAGCCAAAAAACTAGGACAGCATAAAGTTGCATTTTTTTAAATAGAACACCCTATATACGAATCGTATTTTCGATTTAGCTTATAATTTTAAATCTTTTTTATTAAGGGTTTACTATAACAAAACTTTATAGTTTTTGAGATAATTAAGTTTAAAGAAAAAAAGTCACATTTTCAAGCATCAATTCAATCCTAAATAACGTTTTCAATTTTGTGACAAATATATTCAAATTTAGAATTTAGCAAGGCCAAGGACAAATTAACATAATTTTTACCTAATATTTGCAATAAAAGCTACAGGGTGTTGAACACATCGGCTCAAATTTGAACAAGTTTAAATGAATAAATATCTTTTTTTTAAACGGTACATCCTGTATATTTTCATGTTATTTAATAGAGTAATAAAAAAGGACTATTTCTGTAAAAAAGTATGGAAAATAAGAAAAACTGAAATATCTCAAAAACTATTATAAATAGGTATAGGATATATTGAACAAAACTTTTAGGGTTTTTATTACTCTATTAAATAACATGAAAATATACAGGGTGTACCATTTAAAAAAAAAGATATTTATTCATTTAAACTTGTTCAAATTTGAGCCGATGTGTTCAACACCCTGTAGCTTTTATTGCAAATATTAGGTAAAAATTATGTTAACTTGTCCTTGGCCTTGCTAAATTCCAAATTTGAATATATTTGTCACAAAATTGAAAACGTTATTTAGGATTGAATTGATGCTTGAAAATGTGACTTTTTTTCTTTAAACTTAATTATCTCAGAAACTATAAAGTTTTGTTATAGTAAACCCTTAATAAAAAAGATTTGAAATTATAAGCTAAATCGAAAATACGATTCGTATATAGGGTGTTCTATTTAAAAAAATACAACTTTATGCTGTCCTAGTTTTTTGGCTCACCCTGTAGAGTCCTAAATATTTTTAAAATCTGCGTAAAAATAACCTGTATCAAACAATAAATATAGTTTCTTTGTAAATTTCACCAAAAAGGCACAAACCTACTTTATCCAATCGTTGACTCACCCTGTACATATAATTTTCATATTCTCTGCCTGAAAGGAGAATTACATATATAACAAACTTTTTTAAAAGTGTGTTGAAAATCGAATTTTCCGTAACAAAGAGCATTTTACGACATTCAATTTCCTATAATTTGTCTGACATTCAATTTCCTATAATTTGTCTGACTTGTTAGTCAATATTTACAAAAAAAAAAGATTCGGTAGTTAAAAAGTTTTATTTTACTGTTAGATACGAGTTGGAGTACACAGTTCTAGCTCACTTATAAAAATCTTGCAAAAAGTAAGGACTAATAGACATACTCATCCTTGTATGACAGATTTATTTTTGAACGAGGTCTATTGAAATTCTTGATGCGACTACAATAATTATCGATAAAATACATTGCTAATTTATTTGGTACTCTCGTTGACAAAATCCTATAAACTAAACATAAAATTTCATTATGCAAAACCATAAACTGGCCTGTATTCCCGCGACAGGACATGCATCAACTCTGAAACAAGAATGAATTGTATATTAGCAGGGCAGCGGAGCCAATCCGGAGGTCAACAGACTACTTCCGGAGCGAAGGCATGCCCGGAACATTTCCGGGCCGAGGATGAGTTTATGACAAGACTTGTTGAAAAATACGAAATGGTATAAAAGGAAACAAACTTATTTTTTTAAATATTTGTCCATTTTATTAGAAACCTTTATGCCATAGGCGACGTGCTAAAATGATTGATCTAATATATTGATAATTGATTGCAGAAAAGTCAGGAAATTGCTTTCAGTACTGTTGACAAAAGATTATTGTAAATTATTATAAAAATAGCTTCACTGGTTATTAAATAAAATGTAATTGCTCGTACAAAATAATACCCCTTTTAATAAAATATTATTGTTTTTTTCGTTTTAAGTATTTATTTATATTTAATGACAGTCTATAGTTACAGCATTATGTTATTTCCCATTTGAAAAGTGCTAAATTCCAATTGAGATCGAAATTAAGCTATTAAAATTTTTATAGCGGCGTGTTTAATATGTTTATTTAAATTTTTGATATATATTTTATTCCCTTAGGGCAATATTATAAAACATATTTTTGACATGACTTTGGCTTCTAGAATGATACCGAACTATTGTATTAAAAAGATATTTAATCCATTACTCTGGCAGCTGATAATTACTAGTTTTTGTAAAAATAGAGTATACGAGCCACAATTTAAATATGCGAATATAACCATACTAATGTATGACCTTAAAACTTTTTTGAATCTACCATACTTGACTAGTTATTTTGAACATTTCAACTATATTTACAAATTTGTGATCTGTGTCGCCAAAAATGTTTATTTTGCAACAAAAATATCCAATCAATATTTATAATTATGAATCTGTAATTTTGAATGGCACTCAAATGAATTACTCAAATAATAAGTTTTTGATCGAGCAAACATATTTTTGGTGACTGAATTGATAAAAAAATGACACGTATCAATCCCTTTTTGTAGCCCTTATAATAGTAAGTGTTTTTACATACAACACACACACACACAAAACAAAACATTTTTAGCTATTAATTTTGAGGATATTTGTCACCTCCTAGAAATGCAATTCAGAACATACAAGAAAGGTATGAAACATTTTTTAATGTACTATAGCATATCACTGAATAAGCGGAATCAGAAACTGACTTTTAGAACTTTTTTTCATAGAGTTGTGAGAGAGTTATTAACCACTTTGAAATCGTAGATTTTTACTACATACCGGGTGTCAACGAATCTATTAGACAAGTCATAATTTCTAGAGTATTATGTGAATCAAAATGAGAATTGGTACATGTATATGGTATATGAAGGGGAGAGTTTTCGCATATTTTCCACTTTCCGGCCACTTCCGGTTTCACCGGAAATGGCCCCGGTTTTGAATTTTTAAATAGAACACCCTGTATATTTTAACATCTTTGGATTTCTGAGACAATTCTAGATCAGAATGTGACATTTTAAAAACTTTTTACGTCTACTTCATTTTTTTAGAGCCACTTTTAAAATTGCATCTAGGTGGCCATGATCGGACTAATCTAAGGGCCTTAGGTGATGTCAAAAAAATACAATCGCAAAGTTTTTGTGACTAGTATGAAAGACAGGAATAAGACAAGTTGACAAAATTACGTTTTCATTTCTAACTATTAATTTTCAAATGGCGATCCCTTTTTGACAACTACTTTTCGAAAAAAGCATTCTTTGACGAATCTAACGGTACTAATTTATTTGCGATTGGATTAGACATAAGAACAGATATTAAATATTATTAAGCAAAATACTTGATAATTTATTTACTTATGACAAGAGCGCCATGGACAGCCATGATGCATAATAATTTGCAACTGTTTTTATCAAGTCTTCTGTGGAAAACAAAGCACTCGCTTAAGTAGATAATGACAGTGACATACGCTCTAAGAACAGACGTAAAAGTTTCTTAATTTTCGTTAAGTTTAGTTTAAATTTTCGTTAAAATAATGTATACTCAAAGTGAAAAAGTGGATATGTTATTAATATTTGGAGAGTGTCATAGAAATTCAAGGAATGCTGCCGAGTTGTATGCTCATTGATATCCGAATCGGCAACATCCAGCCCATCAGTATTTTCCGTATGTCGAGACTCGTTTTAGGCAAATAGGAAATCAAGAGGCGGAACAGAGGTTTATCATAAATGAAGAGACTGAGATTAACGTACTTGCTATGGTTGAGGTTGATAAAACAGTTTCGTTAAGAAAAATTAGTCAAGAACTGCAGATAAGTTATGAATCAGCAAGAAAAATACTGAAAAAACATGGATATCGAGCATTTAAATATCAGTTACATCAACATTTGTATACTGAGGATGGCGATAGACGGGTAGTGTTTTGTGATTGGCTGCTTCAAAATCATAGAGTTAACCCAAATTTTATCGATTTTATCCTATTTTCCGACGAATCCCGATTTACCAATAATGGTATGTTCAATAAGCAAAATACTCGGTACTGGGCCCAACAAAATCAACATGAAATGAGAGAGGGCAATTTTCAAGAAAGATTTGGCCTCAATGTCTAAGCTGATATCGTTGGAAGCAGAATAATTGGGCCAATATTGTTTCAAGGTCAGTTAACAGTGGTTAGATACTTAGGTTTTCTTCAAAATGAAATCGAAAATCATCTCAATGATATACCTTTAGCAGTTTTACGGCGAATTTACTTTCAACAAGATGGAGCAGCACCTCACAATCCTAGAGAAGTTCTTAATTATTTAATAGAGCATTTTAATAATCGAATTATTGCAACCAATGGTCCGGTACGGTGGCCAGCCCGCTCACCGGATCTTACTGTGCTCGATTTCTTTGTCTGGGGATATGTTAAAGAAAGGGTTTACTATGGAGCAGCCCCAGCTACTCTTGAAATATTAGAAGAAAGAATTTTACGGGCATTTAGAAGTATAACGCCCCAAATGCTACAAAACGTGTTGAGAGAAACAATTGAACGAGCTGAAATGTGTCGTGAAAAAGAAGGAATGCACTTTGAACATTTACTACACTAAACTTTTTAACAAATTCAGCTACTGTACTTTCAAATATTTTAAGTGTGTCGTCTAAGTTGTTAGTTTATTTTGTTAGTTTTTTGTTAATTTTGTTAAATTTTTAATCCAATTCCTGTCTTTTATACTAGTCACTAAAACTTTGCGATTGTATTTTTTTGACATCACCTAAGGCCGTTAGATTAGTTTGCGTCCGATCATGGCCACCTAGATGAAATTTTAAAAGTGGCTCTAAAAAAATGAAGTAGACGTAAAAAGTTTTTAAAATGTCACGTTCTGATCTAGAATTGTTTCAGAAATCCAAAGATGTTAAAATATACAGGGTGTTCTATTTAAGAATTCAAAACCGGGGACATTTCCGGTGAAACCGGGAGTGACCGGAAAGTGGAACATATGCGAAAACTCTCCTCTTCATATAACATTTACCTGTACCAATTCTCATTTTGATATACATAATACTCTAGAAATTATGACTTGTCTAATAGATTCGTTGACACCCGGTATACTTACTGTTTTTGATGGTTTGTTTTACTGTTCGCAATGGATTTCTATGAAAAAATATATTTTTCGTATTTTTCCATATAGTTTGATAAAATTAAAAGAGGGGGTTGTAACAATGGGACAAATTTTTTTGCGTGCGATAAATTCTCATATGGGAATCAGTGTTTATATAGCAAAAATTTTACAAATTTTGACTGTACTCTCTCAAGTCTATCTATGTGACACTGCTATATACGGGCCCAAAGGCACAAGCATCCCCAAAATACTACACACCAAACTGTTATAAAATGTTTGAATAGCCCTTGTGTCTTCGATATGTCAACAGTTTCTCTTTATAAGGTCCAACATCTTAAAGCTCTTTAGTACAATATTGTCAATATGTAAATTAAAATTTAATTCTCTATCGAAGATAACTCCGAGATCAATTCACATTTGTTTACATTAAAACGTAAAAAATTATTATCACATAATCCGCTCTCGTTAAATATAAACACAATCATCTAACTAGGAAACAATTGCAAAAAGTTTTAAATCATCAGCATACAAAAGACCATGACAAAATTTAAAAACATTTATAACGTCATTAAAAAATACTAAAAATAAAATTGGACCTAAATGAGACCCCTGAGCAACTCCAGATAACAGTTGGATCTTCCCTGATATTTCACCACACTGCGTACGCGACGATTGATATGAGGCTATCCATTTTAAATATGGATTACATAAATCGAGACATTTGAGCTTGAATACCAGAAACTGGTAGCAAACACTATCAAAGGCTTTAGTCAAATCCGTGTATATGGAGTCTACTTGATATCCTGCCTCCACACGTAGAACCAAAAAATCTTGATAAATAGCCAGATTGGTAACCGTTGACCTTCCTCGGAAAAAACCATTGAACAATTCATCAGTTATTAGCGACTCGAATATATTTTCCATAATACATAGCAATGATATACCCGATAGTTTTCAACGCAATTACGGTCACAAGATTTGAAAATAGGGAACAAGGTAGACTGTTTCCATCTCGAAGGGAAGATTCCATCAATAAAAGATTTTTGGTAAATGCGACATAGATGAGATGCAAGGGAAACCATGCATTTCTTGATAAAATATGGCGATATTCCATCGGGTCCTGCACTCTTGTTACAGTCTAACGAGTCAATCTTGTTCTGAACTTCACCTATAGTAAATATATGGGATTGCAAATGTACAACCTTATTTATTGAGTTGACGTCAAAAGAATTACCGTTACTGTGATCAGCATAGCACGACTGAAAATGCTGAGCAAAGGGTGCGATGATATCATATGGAGTAATCAGCTCATTTCATTATTCGTGGAATGCCGTTTTTCTTAAATTGTTAACGTAGGATTAAAAATGTTTTATGTTATTTGGAATCATTATTTCAGCATTAGAAACAAATTTTAAATAGCAAATGGGAATTTGAGCCTTAATCTCACGACGCACAGCAGACAAACGTTCATAATGTAACTGAAGCCCAGATAGTTTAATGATATTCTTTTTGTTAATCAGTCTTGTAAGTTCTGTAATTGTAACTAGTAATCTTTACAGAAGATTTTTGTTTGTGTTTAAAAATTGACATTTCGAGATATCCAGATTCATTTCCTTTTTTATATTCTATATTGAAGTAGTAGCTTACTTACTATTTCTTTTTTCTTTTCGGCAGATCCTAGCTCCACTGATGAAACCTGATATGGCAAAACGCGTGTGAGAATGGGTATGTTGAAAGCATGAATTTAGTCCCGTCAACTCTCGCTACTCTCTGGACATCAATATTACAGTGTTAGCCTGAAACACCATTTACTTAGACGATTGAGAATTAAAGAGTAAAAAAAAATAACAAAATTGATTAGCAATAATAAAACTATTACTATAAATGCTTAAAATATACTTTTTTAACTGTGTAGACCATTTTAAAAAGACAGCAAACAATAGCATTGTAAACAATACCTATTCGCTTGAACAAAAAAAAGATACCATAGAAAATAATACGTATTTTGTCGTGACTGTAGGAAATATTCCGATGTGCAAAAATTCGCGCGAGTCCATTCTTCTGCAGTATGAAAAATCGCGCTACCGCCGGTGCTGGCTATACATAATACATACAATGGCCGACAATACTTTATTAGCTTTTTGTTGCACCACTTTACGCTAGCAAGTGTATAAATTGTCAGGCCGTCTTTTAAAATCCCTTTGAACAGTATAATATTGTTAGGCTTTGAGTATACAGCCACCTGAAGCTCAGATTAAATGCAATATTGTATTAGTAAATGTTGGAACTCCTAAGTCCTTTTAAATTAAATACTGGAAAATATAATTTTATGAAATGTTTATATGAAAGAAGAAAATTCCAGTTGCAATAGAAATTTTTTTTAGTTGCTACTACACTGGCATTTAAGGGGCGCAACCCCTCACAATTAAGTGAAAAGAGATAATAAAGGGTGTTTTTTTTAGAGGTATAGAACTTTAAGTTGGCAACACTTTTTTAACTGGCGGCCATTTTGTCAGCTGTCAAGTGATTTATGTTTAGTTTGGTTTGGCTTTTCAATGTGAATAGACTGACGCCTGAACAACGCTTCCAAATTGTGTAAATTTATTTTGAAAAATATGGTTCTGTTCGAAATACGTATCGCGCACTACGTCCATTTTACGGTCAACATAATCGTCCATCAGAGCAATTAATTCGATTAACTATGGAACGCTTTCGCACCACGTTTACTCTAAATGATAATATGCATCCACAGAGACGTCGTACAGTGCGTACAGAAGAAGTTATTGCTGCTGTAGAGCGTAGCGTAGAGGAAGACCCGAATCAGTCTATCCGCCATCGTGCACAGAAATTGGATATGTGTCCATTCACTTTATGGAAGATTTTGCGGAAAGATCTTGGTTTGCGTGCTTACAATATCCAACTCGTGCAAGAATTGAAGCCACACGATCACATAGCAAAGCGTAGATTCTGTCAATGGGCCCAAAACAAGTGTGCCGTTTATCCCGATTTTCATAAGCGAATTTTGTTTAACGATGAAGCTCACTTTTGTTTGAATGGATACGTCAATAAACAAAACTGCCATATTTGGATTAATGATAATCCTCAAGTGTATGTTGAGACACCGTTACATCTAGAAAAACTGACTGTTTGGTGTGCTTCATGGGCTGGTGGAATCATTGGTCCGTACTTCTTCAAAAACGATGCTGGTCAGAACGTTACAGTCAATGGTGATCGCTATAGAGCCATGATTACTGACTTTTTCGTTCATTAATTGAACAACCATGATGTGTAGGAGCTGTGGTTTCAACAAGACGGCGCAACATGTCACACAGCTCGTGCCACAATTGATTTATTGAAGGAAACATTTGGTAACCGCATAGTTTCACGTTCCGGACCCGTGAATTGGCCTCTAAGATCGTGCAACTGAACGCCGCTAGACTATTTTCTGTGGGGATATGTGAAGTCGCTAGTCTATGCCGATAAGCCCGAAACGATTGATCACCTGGAGGACAACATTCACCGCGTTATTGCCGATATACGGCCACAAATGTTGGAAAAAGTCATCGAAAATTGGACCTCCAGATTAGACTACGTCCGAGCCAGCCATGGCGGTCATATGCCAGAAGTCAAATTTAAATTATAATGCCAGAAGGTTATCTTTCGAATAAAGTAAATTTCACGTCAATTTAAAAAAATCATCTTTGTTTTATTCCATTTAAAAGTTCTATACCTCTATAAAAAACACCCTTTAATATACATATAAAAGGAAGAATCGGTTTTATTTTCCTGTACTCAAAGCTCTTGGGAAGGAGAGGGGCGATCGCAAGAAAAACAAGTTGTCAACGGAAGGGAGTGCCAACAACATACACATTTCTAATATAAAAGGCAGAATCGGTTTTATTTTCCTATACTCAAAGCTCTTGGGAAGGAGAGGGGCCATCGCAAGAAAAACAAGTTGTCAACGGAAGGGAGTGCCAACAGCATACACATTTCTAATATAAAAGGCAGAATCGGTTTTATTTTCCTATACTCAAAGCTCTTGGGAAGGAGAGGGGCCATCGCAAGAAAAACAAGTTGTCAACGGAAGGGAGTGCCAACAACATACACATTTCTAATATAAAAGGCAGAATCGGTTTTATTTTCCTATACTCAAAGCTCTTGGGAAGGAGAGGGGCGATCGCAAGAAAAACAAGTTGTCAACGGAAGGGAGTGCCAACAACATACACATTTCTAATATAAAAGGCAGAATCGGTTTTATTTTCCTATACTCAAAGCTCTTGGGAAGGAGAGGGGCCATCGCAAGAAAAACAAGTTGTCAACGGAAGGAAGTGCCAACAGCATACACATTGGTAATATAAAAGGCAGAATCGGTTTTATTTTCCTGTACTCAAAGCTCTTGGGAAGGAGAGGGGCGATCGCAAGAAAAACAAGTTGTCAACGGAAGGGAGTGCCAACAGCATACACATTTCTAATATAAAAGGCAGAATTGGTTTTATTTTCCTGTACTCAAAGCTCTTGGGAAGGAGAGGGGCGATCGCAAGAAAAACAAGTTGTCAACGGAAGGGAGTGCCAACAGCATACACATTTCTAATATAAAAGGCAGAATTGGTTTTATTTTCCTATACTCAAAGCTCTTGGGAAGGAGAGGGGCGATGGCAAGAAAAACAAGTTGTCAACGGAAGGGAGTGCCAACAGCATACACATTTGTAATATAAAAGGCAGAATCGGTTTTATTTTCCTGTACTCAAAGCTCTTGGGAAGGAGAGGGGCGATCGCAAGAAAAACAAGTTGTCAACGGAAGGGAGTACCAACAGCATACACATTTCTAATATAAAAGGCTGAATCGGTTTCATTTTCCTATACTCAAAGCTCTTGGGAAGGAGAGGGGCGATCGCAAGAAAAACAAGTTGTCAACGGAAGGGAGTGCCAACAGCATACACATTTGTAATATAAAAGGCAGAATCGGTTTTATTTTCTTGTACTCAAAGCTCTTGGGAAGGAGAGGGGCGATCGCAAGAAAAACAAGTTGTCAACGGAAGGGAGTGCCAACAGCATACACATTTCTAATATAAAAGGCAGAATTGGTTTTATTTTCCTGTACTCAAAGCTCTTGGGAAGGAGAGGGGCGATCGCAAGAAAAACAAGTTGTCAACGGAAGGGAGTGCCAACAGCATACACATTTCTAATATAAAAGGCAGAATTGGTTTTATTTTCCTGTACTCAAAGCTCTTGGGAAAGAGAGGGGCGATCGCAGGAAAAACAAGTTGTCAACGGAAAGGAGTGCCAACAGCATACACATTTCTAATATAAAAGGCAGAATCGGTTTTATTTTCCTGTACTCGAAGCTCTTGGGAAGGAGAGGGGCGATCGCAAGAAAAACAAGTTGTCAACGGGAGGGAGTGCCAGCAGCATACACATTTCTAATATAAAAGGCAGAATCGGTTTTATTTTCCTGTACTCAAAGCTCTTGGGAAGGGGAGGGGCGATCGCAGGAAAAACAAGTTGTCAACGGAAGAGAGTGCCAACAGCATACACATTTGTAATATAAAAGGCAGAATCGGTTTTATTTTCCTGTACTCAAAGCTCTTGGGAAGGAGAGGGGCGATCGTAAGAAAAACAAGTTGTCAACGGGAGGGGGTGCCAACAGCATACACATTTCTAATATAAAAGGCAGAATCGGTTTTATTTTCCTGTACTCAAAGCTCTTGGGAAGGAGAGGGGCGATCGCAAGAAAAACAAGTTGTCAACGGAAGGGAGTGCCAACAGCACACACATTTGTAATATAAATGGCAGAATCGGTTTTATTTTCCTGTACTCAAAGCTCTTGGGAAGGAGAGGGGCGATCGCAAGAAAAACAAGTTGTCAACGGAAGGGAGTGTCAACAGCATACACATTTCTAATATAAAAGGCAGAATTGGTTTTATTTTCCTGTACTCAAAGCTCTTGGGAAGGAGAGGGGCGATCGCAAGAAAAACAAGTTGTCAACGGCAGGGAGTGCCAACAGCATACACATTTCTAATATAAAAGGCAGAATCGGTTTTATTTTCCTGTACTCAAAGCTCTTGGGAAAGGGAGGGGCGATCGCAGGAAAAACAAGTTGTCAATGGAAAGGAGTGCCAACAGCATACACATTTCTAATATAAAAGGCAGAATCGGTTTTATTTTTCTTTACAGAAAGCTCTTGGGAAGGAGAGGGGCGATCGCAAGAAAAACAAGTTGTCAACGGAAGGGAGTGCCAACAGCATACACATTTCTAATAGAAAAGGAAGAATCGGTTTTATTTTCTTGTACTCAAAGCTCTTGGGAAGGAGAGGGGCGATCGCAAGAAAAACAAGTTGTCAACGGGAGGGAGTGCCAACAGCATACACATTTCTAATGTAAAAGGCAGAATCGGTTTTATTATCCTGTACTCAAAGCTCTTGGGAAGGAGAGGGGCGATCGCAAGAAAAACAAGTTGTCAACGGAAGGGAGTGCCAACAGCATACACATTTGTAATATAAGAGGCAGAATCGGTTTTATTTTCCTGTACTCAAAGCTCTTGGGAAGGAGAGGGGCGATCGCAAGAAAAACAAGTTGTCAACGGGAGGGAGTGCCAGCAGCATACACATTTCTAATATACAAGGCAGAATCGGTTTTATTTTCCTGTACTCAAAGCTGTTGGGAAGGGGAGGGGCGATCGCAGGAAAAACAAGTTGTCAACGGAAGAGAGTGCCAACAGCATCCACATTTGTAATATAAAAGGCAGAATCGGTTTTATTTTCCTGTACTCAAAGCTCTTGGGAAGGAGAGGGGCGATCGCAAGAAAAACAAGTTGTCAACAAGAGGGAGTGCCAACAGCATACACATTTCTAATATAAAAGGCAGAATCGGTTTTATTTTCCTGTACTCAAAGCTCTTGGGAAGGAGAGGGGCGATCGCAAGAAAAACAAGTTGTCAACGGAAGGGAGTGCCAACAGCATACACATTTCTAATATAAAAGGCAGAATCGGTTTTATTTTCCTATACTCAAAAAGCTCTTGGGAAGGAGAGGGGCGATCGCAAGAAAAACAAGTTGTCAACGGAAAGGAGTGCCAACAGCATACACATTTCTAATATAAAAGGCAGAATCGGTTTTATTTTCCTGTACTCAAAGCTCTTGGGAAAGAGAGGGGCGATCGCAAGAAAAACAAGTTGTCAACGGAAGGGAGTGCCAACAGCATACACATTTCTAATATAAAAGGCAAAATCGGTTTTATTTTCCTGTATTCAAAGCTCTTGGGAAAAAGAGGGGCGATCGCAAGAAAAACAAGTTGTCAACGGAAGGGAGTGCCAACAGCATACACACTTCTAATATAAAAGGCAGAATCGGTTTTATTTTCCTGTATTCAAAGCTCTTGGGAAAGAGAGGGGCGATCGCAAGAAAAACAAGTTGTCAACGGAAGGGAGTGCCAACAGCATACCCATTTCTAACATAAAAGGCAGAATCGGTTTTATTTTCCTGTACTCAAAGATCTTGGAAAGGAGAGGGGCGATCACAAGAAAAACAAGTTGTCAACGGGAGGGAGTGCCAAAAGCATACACATTTCTAATATAAAAGGCAGAATCGGTTTTATTTTCCTGTATTCAAAGCTTTTGGGAAGGAGAGGGGCGATCGCGAGAAAAACTAGTTGTCAACGGGAGGGTGTGCCAACAGCATTCACATTTTTAATATAAAAGGCAGAATCGGTTTTATTTTCCTGTACTAAAAGCTCTTGGGAAGGAGAGGGGCTATCGCAAGAAAAAGAAGTTGTCAACGGAAGGGAGTGCCAACAGCAAACACATTTCTAATAGAAAAGGCAGAATCGGTTTTATTTTCCTGTACTCAAAGCTCCTGGGAAGGAGAGGGGCGATCGCAAGAAAAACAAGTTGTCAACGGGAGGGAGTGCCAACAGCATACACATTTCTAATATAAAAGGCAGAATCGGTTTTATTTTCCTGTACTCAAAGCTCTTGGGAAGGAGAGGGGCGATCGCAAGAAAAACAAGTTGTCAACGGAAGGGAGTGCCAACAGCATACACATTTCTAAAATAAAAAGCAGAATCGGTTTTATTTTCTTGTACTCAAAGCTCTTGGGAAGGAGAGGAGCGATCGCAAGAAAAACATGTTGTCAACGGAAGGGAGTGCCAACAGCATACACATTTCTAATATAAAAGGCAGAATCGGTTTTATTTTCCTGTACTCAAAGCTCCTGGGAAGGAGAGGGGCGATCGCAAGAAAAACAAGTTGTCAACGGGAGGGAGTGCCAACAGCATACACATTTCTAATATAAAAGGCAGAATCGGTTTTATTTTCTTGTACTCAAAGCTCTTGGGAAGGAGAGGAGCGATCGCAAGAAAAACATGTTGTCAACGGAAGGGAATGCCAACAGCATACACATTTCTAAAATAAAAAGCAGAATCGGTTTTATTTTCTTGTACTCAAAGCTCTTGGGAAGGAGTGGGGTGATCGCAAGAAAAACAAGTTGTCAACGGGAGGGAGTGCCAACAGCATACACATTTCTAATGTAAAAGGCAGAATCGGTTTTATTATCCTGTACTTAAAGCTCTTGGGAAGGAGAGGGGCGATCGCAAGAAAAACAAGTTGTCAACGGAAGGGAGTGCCAACAGCATACACATTTCTAATGTAAAAGGCAGAATCGGTTTTATTATCCTGTACTTAAAGCTCTTGGGAAGGAGAGGGGCGATCGCAAGAAAAACAAGTTGTCAACGGAAGGGAGTGCCAGCAGCATACACATTTCTACTATAAAAGGCAGAATCGGTTTTATTTTCCTGTACTCAAAGCTCTTGGGAAGGAGAGGGGCGATCGCAAGAAAAACAAGTTGTCAACGGGATTGAGTGCCAGCAGCATACACATTTCTAATATACAAGGCAGAATCGGTTTTATTTTCCTGTACTCAAAGCTCTTGGGAAGGAGAGGGGCGATCGCAAGGAAAACAAGTTGTCAACGAGAGGGAGTGCCAACAGCATACACATTTCTAATATAAAAGGCAGAATCGGTTTTATTTTCCTGTACTCAAAGCTCTTGGGAAGGAGAGGGGCGATCGCAAGAAAAACAAGTTGTCAACGGAAGGGAGTGCCAATAGCATACACATTTCTAATATAAAAGGCAGAATCGGTTTTATTTTCCTATACTCAAAGCTCTTGGGAAGGAGAGGGGCGATCGCAAGAAAAACAAGTTGTCAACGGAAGGAAGTGCCAACAGCATACACATTTCTAATATAAAAGGCAGAATCGGTTCTATTTTCCTGAACTCAAAGCTCTTGGGAAGGAGAGGGGCGATCGCAAGAAAAACAAGTTGTCAACGGAAAGGAGTGCCAACAGCATACACATTTCTAATATAAAAGGCAGAATCGGTTTTATTTTCCTATACTCAAAGCTCTTGGGAAAGAGAGGGGCGATCGCAAGAAAAACAAGTTGTCAACGGAAAGGAGTGCCAACAGCATACACATTTCTAATATAAAAGGCAGAATCGGTTCTATTTTCCTGAACTCAAAGCTCTTGGGAAGGAGAGGGGCGATCGCAAGAAAAACAAGTTGTCAACGGAAAGGAGTGCCAACAGCATACACATTTCTAATATAAAAGGCATAATCGGTTTTATTTTCCTATACTCAAAGCTCTTGGGAAAGAGAGGGGCGATCGCAAGAAAAACAAGTTGTCAACGGAAGGGAGTGCCAACAGCATACACATTTCTAATATAAAAGGCAAAATCGGTTTTATTTTCCTGTATTCAAAGCTCTTGGGAAAAAGAGGGGCGATCGCAAGAAAAACAAGTTGTCAACGGAAGGGAGTGCCAACAGCATACACACTTCTAATATAAAAGGCAGAATCGGTTTTATTTTCCTGTATTCAAAGCTCTTGGGAAAGAGAGGGGCGATCGCAAGAAAAACAAGTTGTCAACGGAAGGGAGTGCCAACAGCATACCCATTTCTAACATAAAAGGCAGAATCGGTTTTATTTTCCTGTACTCAAAGATCTTGGAAAGGAGAGGGGCGATCACAAGAAAAACAAGTTGTCAACGGGAGGGAGTGCCAAAAGCATACACATTTCTAATATAAAAGGCAGAATCGGTTTTATTTTCCTGTATTCAAAGCTTTTGGGAAGGAGAGGGGCGATCGCGAGAAAAACTAGTTGTCAACGGGAGGGTGTGCCAACAGCATTCACATTTTTAATATAAAAGGCAGAATCGGTTTTATTTTCCTGTACTAAAAGCTCTTGGGAAGGAGAGGGGCTATCGCAAGAAAAAGAAGTTGTCAACGGAAGGGAGTGCCAACAGCAAACACATTTCTAATAGAAAAGGCAGAATCGGTTTTATTTTCCTGTACTCAAAGCTCCTGGGAAGGAGAGGGGCGATCGCAAGAAAAACAAGTTGTCAACGGGAGGGAGTGCCAACAGCATACACATTTCTAATATAAAAGGCAGAATCGGTTTTATTTTCCTGTACTCAAAGCTCTTGGGAAGGAGAGGGGCGATCGCAAGAAAAACAAGTTGTCAACGGAAGGGAGTGCCAACAGCATACACATTTCTAAAATAAAAAGCAGAATCGGTTTTATTTTCTTGTACTCAAAGCTCTTGGGAAGGAGAGGAGCGATCGCAAGAAAAACATGTTGTCAACGGAAGGGAGTGCCAACAGCATACACATTTCTAATATAAAAGGCAGAATCGGTTTTATTTTCCTGTACTCAAAGCTCCTGGGAAGGAGAGGGGCGATCGCAAGAAAAACAAGTTGTCAACGGGAGGGAGTGCCAACAGCATACACATTTCTAATATAAAAGGCAGAATCGGTTTTATTTTCTTGTACTCAAAGCTCTTGGGAAGGAGAGGAGCGATCGCAAGAAAAACATGTTGTCAACGGAAGGGAATGCCAACAGCATACACATTTCTAAAATAAAAAGCAGAATCGGTTTTATTTTCTTGTACTCAAAGCTCTTGGGAAGGAGTGGGGTGATCGCAAGAAAAACAAGTTGTCAACGGGAGGGAGTGCCAACAGCATACACATTTCTAATGTAAAAGGCAGAATCGGTTTTATTATCCTGTACTTAAAGCTCTTGGGAAGGAGAGGGGCGATCGCAAGAAAAACAAGTTGTCAACGGAAGGGAGTGCCAACAGCATACACATTTCTAATGTAAAAGGCAGAATCGGTTTTATTATCCTGTACTTAAAGCTCTTGGGAAGGAGAGGGGCGATCGCAAGAAAAACAAGTTGTCAACGGAAGGGAGTGCCAGCAGCATACACATTTCTACTATAAAAGGCAGAATCGGTTTTATTTTCCTGTACTCAAAGCTCTTGGGAAGGAGAGGGGCGATCGCAAGAAAAACAAGTTGTCAACGGGATTGAGTGCCAGCAGCATACACATTTCTAATATACAAGGCAGAATCGGTTTTATTTTCCTGTACTCAAAGCTCTTGGGAAGGAGAGGGGCGATCGCAAGGAAAACAAGTTGTCAACGAGAGGGAGTGCCAACAGCATACACATTTCTAATATAAAAGGCAGAATCGGTTTTATTTTCCTGTACTCAAAGCTCTTGGGAAGGAGAGGGGCGATCGCAAGAAAAACAAGTTGTCAACGGAAGGGAGTGCCAATAGCATACACATTTCTAATATAAAAGGCAGAATCGGTTTTATTTTCCTATACTCAAAGCTCTTGGGAAGGAGAGGGGCGATCGCAAGAAAAACAAGTTGTCAACGGAAGGAAGTGCCAACAGCATACACATTTCTAATATAAAAGGCAGAATCGGTTCTATTTTCCTGAACTCAAAGCTCTTGGGAAGGAGAGGGGCGATCGCAAGAAAAACAAGTTGTCAACGGAAAGGAGTGCCAACAGCATACACATTTCTAATATAAAAGGCAGAATCGGTTTTATTTTCCTATACTCAAAGCTCTTGGGAAAGAGAGGGGCGATCGCAAGAAAAACAAGTTGTCAACGGAAAGGAGTGCCAACAGCATACACATTTCTAATATAAAAGGCAGAATCGGTTCTATTTTCCTGAACTCAAAGCTCTTGGGAAGGAGAGGGGCGATCGCAAGAAAAACAAGTTGTCAACGGAAAGGAGTGCCAACAGCATACACATTTCTAATATAAAAGGCATAATCGGTTTTATTTTCCTATACTCAAAGCTCTTGGGAAAGAGAGGGGCGATCGCAAGAAAAACAAGTTGTCAACGGAAGGGAGTGCCAACAGCATACACATTTCTAATATAAAAGGCAAAATCGGTTTTATTTTCCTGTATTCAAAGCTCTTGGGAAAAAGAGGGGCGATCGCAAGAAAAACAAGTTGTCAACGGAAGGGAGTGCCAACAGCATACACATTTCTAATATAAAAGGCAGAATCGGTTTTATTTTCCTGTACTCAAAGCTCTTGGGAAGGAGAGGGGCGATCGCAAGAAAAACAAGTTGTCAACGGAAGGGAGTGCCAAAAGCATAGACATTTCTAATATAAAAGGCAGAATCGGTTTTATTTTCCTGTATTCAAAGCTTTTGGGAAGGAGAGGGGCGATCGTGAGAAAAACTAGTTGTCAACGGATGGGAGTGCCAACAGCAAACACATTTCTAATAGAAAAGGCAGAATCGGTTTTATTTTCCTGTACTCAAAGCTCTTGGGAAGGAGAGGGGCGATCGCAAGAAAAACAATTTGTCAACGGAAGGGAGTGCCAAAAGCATACACATTTCTAATATAAAAGGCAGAATCGGTTTTATTTTCCTGTACTCAAAGCTCTTGGGAAGGAGAGGGGCGATCGCAAGAAAAACAAGTTGTCAACGGAAGGGAGTGCCAAAAGCATACACATTTCTAATATAAAAGGCAGAATCGGTTTTATTTTCCTGTACTCAAAGCTCTTGGGAAGGAGAGGGGCGATCGCAAGAAAAACAAGTTGTCAACGGAAGGGAGTGCCAACAGCATACACATTTCTAAAATAAAAAGCAGAATCGGTTTTATTTTCTTGTACTCAAAGCTCTTGGGAAGGAGAGGGGCGATCGCAAGAAAAACATGTTGTCAACGGAAGGGAGTGCCAACAGCATACACATTTCTAATATAAAAGGCAGAATCGGTTTTATTTTCCTGTACTCAAAGCTCTTGGGAAGGAGAGGGGCGATCGCAAGAAAAACATGTTGTCAACGGAAGGGAGTGCCAACAGCATACACATTTCTAATATAAAAGGCAGAATCGGTTTATTTTCCTTTACTCAAAGCTCTTGGGAAAGAGAGGGGCGATCGCAAGAAAAACAAGTTGTCAACGGAAGGGAGTGCCAACAGCATACACATTTCTAATATAAAAGGCAGAATCGGTTTTATTTTCCTGTACTCAAAGCTCTTGGGAAAGAGAGGGGCGATCGCAAGAAAAACAAGTGGTCAACGGAAAGGAGTGCCAACAGCATACACATTTCTAATAGAAAAAGCAGAATCAGTTTTATTTTCCTGTACTCAAAGCTCCTGGGAAGGAGAGGGGCGATCGCAAGAAAAACAAGTTTTCAACGGAAGGGAGTGCCAACAGCATACACATTTCTAATATAAAAGGCAGAATCGGTTTTATTTTCCTGTACTCAAAGCTCTTGGGAAAGAGAGGGGCGATCGCAAGAAAAACAAGTTGTCAACGGAAAGGAGTGCCAACAGCATACACATTTTTAATAGAAAAGGCATAATCGGTTTTATTTTCCTCTACTCAAAGCTCCTGGGAAGGAGAGGGGCGATCGCAAGAAAAACAAGTTGTCAACGGGAGGGAGTGCCAACAGCATACACATTTCTAATATAAAAGGCAGAATCGGTTTTATTTTCCTGTATTCAAAGCTCTTGGGAAGGAGAGGGGCGATCGCAAGAAAAACAAGTTGTCAACGGAAGGGAGTGCCAACAGCTTACACATTTCTAAAATAAAAAGCAGAATCGGTTTTATTTTCCTGTACTCAAAGCTCTTGGGAAGGAGAGGGGCGATCGCAAGAAAAACATGTTGTCAACGGAAGGGAGTGCCAACAGCATACACATTTCTAATATAAAAGGCAGAATCGGTTTTATTTTCCTGTACTCAAAGCTCTTGGGAAGGAGAGGGGCGATCGCAAGAAAAACAAGTTGTCAACGGAAAAGAGTGCCAACAGCATACACATTTCTAAAATAAAAAGCAGAATCGGTTTTATTTTCCTGTACTCAAAGCTCTTGGGAAAGAGAGGGGCGATCGCAAGAAAAACATGTTGTCAACGGAAGGGAGTGCCAACAGCCTACACATTTCTAATATAAAAGGCAGAATCGGTTTATTTTCCTTTACTCAAAGCTCTTGGGAAAGAGAGGGGCGATTGCAAGAAAAACAAGTTGTCAACGGAAGGGAGTGCCAAAAGCATACACATTTCTATTATAAAAGGCAGAATCGGTTTTATTTTCCTGTATTCAAAGCTTTTGGGAAGGTGAGGGGCGATCACGAGAAAAACTAGTTGTCAACGGGAGGGTGTGCCGACAGCATTCACATTTTTAATATAAAAGGCAGAATCGGTTTTATTTTCCTGTACTAAAAGCTCTTGGGAAGGAGAGGGGCGATCGAAAGAAAAAGAAGTTGTCAACGGAAGGGAGTGCCAACAGCATACACATTTCTAATATAAAAGGCAGAATCGGTTTTATTTTCCTGTACTCAAAGCTCTTGGGAAAGAGAGGGGCGATCGCAAGAAAAACAAGTGGTCAACGGAAAGGAGTGCCAACAGCATACACATTTCTAATAGAAAAAGCAGAATCAGTTTTATTTTCCTGTACTCAAAGCTCCTGGGAAGGAGAGGGGCGATCGCAAGAAAAACAAGTTTTCATCGGAAGGGAGTGCCAACAGCATACACATTTCTAATATAAAAGGCAGAATCGGTTTTATTTTCCTGTACTCAAAGCTCTTGGGAAAGAGAGGGGCGATCGCAAGAAAAACAAGTTGTCAACGGAAAGGAGTGCCAACAGCATACACATTTTTAATAGAAAAGGCATAATCGGTTTTATTTTCCTCTACTCAAAGCTCCTGGGAAGGAGAGGGGCGATCGCAAGAAAAACAAGTTGTCAACGGGAGGGAGTGCCAACAGCATACACATTTCTAATATAAAAGGCAGAATCGGTTTTATTTTCCTGTACTCAAAGCTCTTGGGAAGGAGAGGGGCGATCGCAAGAAAAACAAGTTGTCAACGGAAGGGAGTGCCAACAGCTTACACATTTCTAAAATAAAAAGCAGAATCGGTTTTATTTTCCTGTACTCAAAGCTCTTGGGAAGGAGAGGGGCGATCGCAAGAAAAACATGTTGTCAACGGAAGGGAGTGCCAACAGCATACACATTTCTAATATAAAAGGCAGAATCGGTTTATTTTCCTTTACTCAAAGCTCTTGGGAAAGAGAGGGGCGATTGCAAGAAAAACAAGTTGTCAACGGAAAAGAGTGCCAACAGCATACACATTTCTAAAATAAAAAGCAGAATCGGTTTTATTTTCCTGTACTCAAAACTCTTGGGAAAGAGAGGGGCGATCGCAAGAAAAACATGTTGTCAACGGAAGGGAGTGCCAACAGCCTACACATTTCTAATATAAAAGGCAGAATCGGTTTATTTTCCTTTACTCAAAGCTCTTGGGAAAGAGAGGGGCGATTGCAAGAAAAACAAGTTGTCAACGGAAGGGAGTGCCAAAAGCATACACATTTCTATTATAAAAGGCAGAATCGGTTTTATTTTCCTGTATTCAAAGCTTTTGGGAAGGTGAGGGGCGATCACGAGAAAAACTAGTTGTCAACGGGAGGGTGTGCCGACAGCATTCACATTTTTAATATAAAAGGCAGAATCGGTTTTATTTTCCTGTACTAAAAGCTCTTGGGAAGGAGAGGGGCGATCGAAAGAAAAAGAAGTTGTCAACGGAAGGGAGTGCCAACAGCAAACACATTTCTAATAGAAAAGGCAGAATCGGTTTTATTTTCCTGTACTCAAAGCTCCTGGGAAGGAGAGGGGCGATCGCAAGAAAAACAAGTTGTCAACGGGAGGGAGTGCCAACTGCATACACATTTCTAATATAAAAGGCAGAATCGGTTTTATTTTCCTGTACTCAAAGCTCTTGGGAAGGAGAGGGGCGATCGCAAGAAAAACAAGTTGTCAACGGAAGGGAGTGCCAACAGCATACACATTTCTAAAATAAAAAGCAGAATCGGTTTTATTTTCCTGTACTCAAAGCTCTTGGGAAGGAGAGGGGCGATCGCAAGAAAAACATGTTGTCAACGGAAGGGAGTGCCAACAGCATACACATCTCTAATATAAAAGGCAGAATCGGTTTTATTTTCCTGTACTCAAAGCTCTTGGGAAGGAGAGGGGCGATCGCAAGAAAAACAAGTTGTCAACGGAAGGGAGTGCCAACAGCATACACATTTCTAAAATAAAAAGCAGAATCGGTTTTATTTTCCTGTACTCAAAGCTCTTGGGAAGGAGAGGGGCGATCGCAAGAAAAACATGTTGTCAACGGAAGGGAGTGCCAACAGCCTACACATTTCTAATATAAAAGGCAGAATCGGTTTATTTTCCTTTACTCAAAGCTCTTGGGAAAGAGAGGGGCGATTGCAAGAAAAACAAGTTGTCAACGGAAGGGAGTGCCAACAGCATACACATTTCTAATATAAAAGGCAGAATCGGTTTTATTTTCCTGTACTCAAAGCTCTTGGGAAAGAGAGGGGCGATCGCAAGAAAAACAAGTTGTCAACGGAAAGGAGTGCCAACAGCATACACATTTCTAATAGAAAAGGCAGAATCGGTTTTATTTTCCTCTACTCGAAGCTCCTGGGAAGGAGAGGGGCGATCGCAAGAAAAACAAGTTGTCAACGGGAGGGAGTGCCAACAGCATACACATTTCTAATATAAAAGGCAGAATCGTTTTTATTTTCCTATACACAAAGCTCTTGGGAAGGAGAGGGGCGATCGCAAGAAAAACAAGTTGTCAACGGAAGGGAGTGCCAACAGCATACACATTTGTAAAATAAAAGGCAGAATCGGTTTTATTTTCCTGTACTCAAAGCTCTTGGGAAGGAGAGGGGCGATCGCAAGAAAAACAAGTTGTCAACGGAAGGGAGTGCCAACAGCATACACATTTCTAATATAAAAGGCAGAATTGGTTTTATTTTCCTGTACTCAAAGCTCTTGGGAAGGAGAGGGGCGATCGCAAGAAAAACAAGTTGTCAACGGAAGGGAGTGCCAACAGCATACACATTTCTAATATAAAAGGCAGAATTGGTTTTATTTTCCTATACTCAAAGCTCTTGGGAAGGAGAGGGGCGATCGCAAGAAAAACAAGTTGTCAACGGAAGGGAGTGCCAACAGCATACACATTTCTAATATAAAAGGCAGAATTGGTTTTATTTTCCTGTACTCAAAGCTCTTGGGAAGGAGAGGGGCGATCGCAAGAAAAACAAGTTGTCAACGGAAGGGAGTGCCAACAGCATACACATTTCTAATATAAAAGGCAGAATTGGTTTTATTTTCCTATACTCAAAGCTCCTGGGAAGGAGAGGGGCGATCGCAAGAAAAACAAGTTGTCAACGGAAGGGAGTGCCAACAGCATACACATTTGTAATATAAAAGGCAGAATCGGTTTTATTTTCCTGTACTCAAAGCTCTTGGGAAGGAGAGGGGCGATCGCAAGAAAAACAAGTTGTCAACGGAAGGGAGTGCCAACAGCATACACATTTGTAATATAAAAGGCAGAATCGGTTTTATTTTCCTGTACTCAAAGCTCTCGGGAAGGAGAGGGGCGATCGCAAGAAAAACAAGTTGTCAACGGAAGGGAGTGCCAACAGCATACACATTTCTAATATAAAAGGCAGAATTGGTTTTATTTTCCTGTACTCAAAGCTCTTGGGAAGGAGAGGGGCGATCGCAAGAAAAACAAGTTGTCAACGGAAGGGAGTGCCAACAGTATACACATTTCTAATATAAAAGGCAGAATTGGTTTTATTTTCCTGTACTCAAAGCTCTTGGGAAAGAGAGGGGCGATCGCAGGAAAAACAAGTTGTCAACGGAAAGGAGTGCCAACAGCATACACATTTCTAATATAAAAGGCAGAATCGGTTTTATTTTCCTGTACTCAAAGCTCTTGAGAAGGAGAGGGGCGATCGCATGAAAAACAAGTTGTCAACGGAAGGGAGTGCCAACAGCATACACATTTCTAATATAAAAGGCAGAATCGGTTTTATTTTCCTGTACTCGAAGCTCTTGGGAAGGAGAGGGGCGATCGCAAGAAAAACAAGTTGTCAACGGGAGGGAGTGCCAGCAGCATACACATTTCTAATATAAAAGGCAGAATCGGTTTTATTTTCCTGTACTCAAAGCTCTTGGGAAGGGGAGGGGCGATCGCAGGAAAAACAAGTTGTCAACGGAAGAGAGTGCCAACAGCATACACATTTGTAATATAAAAGGCAGAATCGGTTTTATTTTCCTGTACTCAAAGCTCTTGGGAAGGAGAGGGGCGATCGCAAGAAAAACAAGTTGTCAACGGGAGGGGGTGCCAACAGCATACACATTTCAAATATAAAAGGCAGAATCGGTTTTATTTTCCTGTACTCAAAGCTCTTGGGAAGGAGAGGGGCGATCGCAAGAAAAACAAGTTGTCAACGGAAGGGAGTGCCAACAGCATACACATTTGTAATATAAAAGGCAGAATCGGTTTTATTTTCCTGTACTCAAAGCTCTTGGGAAGGAGAGGGGCGATCGCAAGAAAAACAAGTTGTCAACGGAAGGGAGTGTCAACAGCATACACATTTCTAATATAAAAGGCAGAATTGGTTTTATTTTCCTGTACTCAAAACTCTTGGGAAGGAGAGGGGCGATCGCAAGAAAAACAAGTTGTCAACGGCAGGGAGTGCCAACAGCATACACATTTCTAATATAAAATGCAGAATCGGTTTTATTTCCCTATACTCAAAGCTCTTGGGAAAGGGAGGGGCGATCGCAGGAAAAACAAGTTGTCAATGGAAAGGAGTGCCAACAGCATACACATTTCTAATATAAAAGGCAGAATCGGTTTTATTTTTCTTTACTCAAAGCTCTTGGGAAGGAGAGGGGCGATCGCAAGAAAAACAAGTTGTCAACGGAAGGGAGTGCCAACAGCATACACATTTCTAATAGAAAAGGAAGAATCGGTTTTATTTTCTTGTACTCAAAGCTCTTGGGAAGGAGAGGGGCGATCGCAAGAAAAACAAGTTGTCAACGGGAGGGAGTGCCAACAGCATACACATTTCTAATGTAAAAGGCAGAATCGGTTTTATTTTCCTGTACTCAAAGCTCTTGGGAAGGAGAGGGGCGATCGCAAGAAAAACAAGTTGTCAACGGAAGGGAGTGCCAACAGCATACACATTTCTAATATAAATGGCAGAATCGGTTTTATTTTCCTGTACTCAAAGCTCTTGGGAAGGAGAGGGGCGATCGCAAGAAAAACAAGTTGTCAACGGAAGGGAGTGCCAAAAGCATAGACATTTCTAATATAAAAGGCGGAATCGGTTTTATTTTCCTGTATTCAAAGCTTTTGGGAAGGAGAGGGGCGATCGTGAGAAAACCTAGTTGTCAACGGAAGGGAGTGCCAACAGCAAACACATTTCTAATAGAAAAGGCAGAATCGGTTTTATTTTCCTGTACTCAAAGCTCCTGGGAAGGAGAGGGGCGATCGCAAGAAAAACAAGTTGTCAACGGGAGGGAGTGCCAACAGCATACACATTTCTAATATAAAAGGCAGAATCGGTTTTATTTTCCTGTACTCAAAGCTCTTGGGAAGGAGAGGGGCGATCGCAAGAAAAACAAGTTGTCAACGGAAGGGAGTGCCAACAGCATACACATTTCTAAAATAAAAAGCAGAATCGGTTTTATTTTCCTGTACTCAAAGCTCTTGGGAAGGAGAGGGGCGATCGCAAGAAAAACATGTTGTCAACGGAAGGGAGTGCCAACAGCATACACATTTCTAATAGAAAAGGAAGAATCGGTTTTATTTTCTTGTACTCAAAGCTCTTGGGAAGGAGAGGGGCGATCGCAAGAAAAACAAGTTGTCAACGGGAGGGAGTGCCAACAGCATACACATTTCTAATGTAAAAGGCAGAATCGGTTTTATTTTCCTGTACTCAAAGCTCTTGGGGAGGAGAGGGGCGATCGCAAGAAAAACAAGTTGTCAACGGAAGGGAGTGCCAACAGCATACACATTTCTAATATAAAAGGCAGAATCGGTTTTATTTTCCTGTACTCAAAGCTCTTGGGAAGGAGAGGGGCGATCGCAAGAACAACAAGTTGTCAACGGAAGGGAGTGCCAAAAGCATAGACATTTCTAATATAAAAGGCAGAATTGGTTTTATTTTCCTGTATTCAAAGCTTTTGGGAAGGAGAGGGGCGATCGTGAGAAAAACTAGTTGTCAACGGAAGGGAGTGCCAACAGCAAACACATTTCTAATAGAAAAGGCAGAATAGGTTTTATTTTCCTGTACTCAAAGCTCCTGGGAAGGAGAGGGGCGATCGCAAGAAAAACAAGTTGTCAACGGGAGGGAGTGCCAACAGCATACACATTTCTAATATAAAAGGCAGAATCGGTTTTATTTTCCTGTACTCAAAGCTCTTGGGAAGGAGAGGGGCGATCGCAAGAAAAACAAGTTGTCAACGGAAGGGAGTGCCAACAGCATACACATTTCTAAAATAAAAAGCAGAATCGGTTTTATTTTCCTGTACTCAAAGCTCTTGGGAAGGAGAGGGGCGATCGCAAGAAAAACATGTTGTCAACGGAAGGGAGTGCCAAAAGCATACACATTTCTAATATAAAAGGCAAAATCGGTTTTATTTTCCTGTACTCAAAGCTCTTGGGAAGGAGTGGGGCGATCGCAAGAAAAACAAGTTGTCAACGGAAGGGAGTGCCAACAGCATACACATTTCTAAAATAAAAAGCAGAATCGGTTTTATTTTCCTGTACTCAAAGCTCTTGGGAAGGAGAGGGGCGATCGCAAGAAAAACATGTTGTCAACGGGAAGGAGTGCCAACAGCATACACATTTCTAATATAAAAGGCAGAATCGGTTTATTTTCCTTTACTCAAAGCTCTTGGGAAAGAGAGGGGCGATCGCAAGAAAAACAAGTTGTCAACGGAAGGGAGTGCCAACAGCATACACATTTCTAATATAAAAGGCAGAATCGGTTTTATTTTCCTGTACTCAAAGCTCTTGGGAAGGAGAGGGGCGATCGCAAGAAAAACAAGTTGTCAACGGCAGGGAGTGCCAACAGCATACACATTTCTAATATAAAAGGCAGAATCGGTTTTATTTCCCTATACTCAAAGCTCTTGGGAAAGGGAGGGGCGATCGCAGGAAAAACAAGTTGTCAATGGAAAGGAGTGCCAACAGCATACACATTTCTAATATAAAAGGCAGAATCGGTTTTATTTTCCTGTACTTAAAGCTCTTGGGAAGGAGAGGGGCGATCGCAAGAAAAACATGTTGTCAACGGAAGGGAGTGCCAACAGCATACACATTTCTAATATAAAAGGCAGAATCGGTTTATTTTCCTTTACTCAAAGCTCTTGGGAAAGAGAGGGGCGATCGCAAGAAAAACAAGTTGTCAACGGAAGGGAGTGCCAACAGCATACACATTTCTAATATAAAAGGCAGAATCGGTTTTATTTTCCTGTACTCAAAGCTCTTGGGAAAGAGAGGGGCGATCGCAAGAAAAACAAGTTGTCAACGGAAAGGAGTGCCAACAGCATACACATTTCTAATAGAAAAAGCAGAATCGGTTTTATTTTCCTGTACTCAAAGCTCCTGGGAAGGAGAGGGGCGATCGCAAGAAAAACAAGTTTTCAACGGAAGGGAGTGCAAACAGCATACACATTTCTAATATAAAAGGCAGAATTGGTTTTATTTTCCTGTACTCAAAACTCTTGGGAAGGAGAGGGGCGATCGCAAGAAAAACAAGTTGTCAACGGCAGGGAGTGCCAACAGCATACACATTTCTAATATAAAAGGCAGAATCGGTTTTATTTCCCTATACTCAAAGCTCTTGGGAAAGGGAGGGGCGATCGCAGGAAAAACAAGTTGTCAATGGAAAGGAGTGCCAACAGCATACACATTTCTAATATAAAAGGCAGAATCGGTTTTATTTTTCTTTACTCAAAGCTCTTGGGAAGGAGAGGGGCGATCGCAAGAAAAACAAGTTGTCAACGGAAAAGAGTGCCAACAGCATACACATTTCTAATAGAAAAGGAAGAATCGGTTTTATTTTCTTGTACTCAAAGCTCTTGGGAAGGAGAGGGGCGATCGCAAGAAAAACAAGTTGTCAACGGGAGGGAGTGCCAACAGCATACACATTTCTAATGTAAAAGGCAGAATCGGTTTTATTTTCCTGTACTCAAAGCTCTTGGGAAGGAGAGGGGCGATCGCAAGAAAAACAAGTTGTCAACGGAAGGGAGTGCCAAAAGCATAGACATTTCTAATATAAAAGGCGGAATCGGTTTTATTTTTCTGTATTCAAAGCTCTTGGGAAGGAGAGGGGCGATCGCAAGAAAAACAAGTTGTCAACGGAAGGGAGTGCCAACAGCATACACATTTCTAATATAAAAGGCAGAATCGGTTTTATTTTCCTGTACTCAAAGCTCTTGGGAAGGAGAGGGGCGATCGCAAGAAAAACAAGTTGTCAACGGAAGGGAGTGCCAACAGCATACACATTTCTAAAATAAAAAGCAGAATCGGTTTTATTTTCCTGTACTCAAAGCTCTTGGGAAGGAGAGGGGCGATCGCAAGAAAAACATGTTGTCAACGGAAGGGAGTGCCAACAGCATACACATTTCTAATAGAAAAGGAAGAATCGGTTTTATTTTCTTGTACTCAAAGCTCTTGGGAAGGAGAGGGGCGATCGCAAGAAAAACAAGTTGTCAACGGGAGGGAGTGCCAACAGCATACACATTTCTAATGTAAAAGGCAGAATCGGTTTTATTTTCCTGTACTCAAAGCTCTTGGGAAGGAGAGGGGCGATCGCAAGAAAAACAAGTTGTCAACGGAAGGGAGTACCAACAGCATACACATTTCTAATATAAAAGGCAGAATCGGTTTTATTTTCCTGTACTCAAAGCTCTTGGGAAGGAGAGGGGCGATCGCAAGAAAAACAAGTTGTCAACGGAAGGGAGTGCCAAAAGCATAGACATTTCTAATATAAAAGGCAGAATCGGTTTTATTTTCCTGTATTCAAAGCTTTTGGGAAGGAGAGGGGCGATCGTGAGAAAAACTAGTTGTCAACGGAAGGGAGTGCCAACAGCAAACACATTTCTAATAGAAAAGGCAGAATCGGTTTTATTTTCCTGTACTCAAAGCTCCTGGGAAGGAGAGGGGCGATCGCAAGAAAAACAAGTTGTCAACGGAAGGGAGTGCCAACAGCATACACATTTCTAAAATAAAAAGCAGAATTGGTTTTATTTTCCTGTACTCAAAGCTCTTGGGAAGGAGAGGGGCGATCGCAAGAAAAACATGTTGTCAACGGAAGGGAGTGCCAAAAGCATACACATTTCTAATATAAAAGGCAGAATCGGTTTTATTTTCCTGTACTCAAAGCTCTTGGGAAGGAGAGGGGCGATCGCAAGAAAAACAAGTTGTCAACGGAAGGGAGTGCCAACAGCATACACATTTCTAAAATAAAAAGCAGAATCGGTTTTATTTTCCTGTACTCAAAGCTCTTGGGAAGGAGAGGGGCGATCGCAAGAAAAACATGTTGTCAACGGAAGGGAGTGCCAAAAGCATACACATTTCTAATATAAAAGGCAGAATCGGTTTTATTTTCCTGTACTCAAAGCTCTTGGGAAGGAGAGGGGCGATCGCAAGAAAAACAAGTTGTCAACGGAAGGGAGTGCCAACAGCATACACATTTCTAAAATAAAAAGCAGAATCGGTTTTATTTTCCTGTACTCAAAGCTCTTGGGAAGGAGAGGGGCGATCGCAAGAAAAACATGTTGTCAACGGAAAGGAGTGCCAACAGCATACACATTTCTAATATAAAAGGCAGAATCGGTTTTATTTTCCTGTACTCAAAGCTCTTGGGAAGGAGAGGGGCGATCGCAAGAAAAACATGTTGTCAACGGAAGGGAGTGCCAACAGCATACACATTTCTAATATAAAAGGCAGAATCGGTTTATTTTCCTTTACTCAAAGCTCTTGGGAAAGAGAGGGGCGATCGCAAGAAAAACAAGTTGTCAACGGAAGGGATTGCCAACAGCATACACATTTCTAATATAAAAGGCAGAATCGGTTTTATTTTCCTGTACTCAAAGCTCTTGGGAAAGAGAGGGGCGATCGCAAGAAAAACAAGTTGTCAACGGAAAGGAGTGCCAACAGCATACACATTTCTAATAGAAAAAGCAGAATCGGTTTTATTTTCCTGTACTCAAAGCTCCTGGGAAGGAGAGGGGCGATCGCAAGAAAAACAAGTTTTCAACGGAAGGGAGTGCCAACAGCATACACATTTCTAATATAAAAGGCAGAATCGGTTTTATTTTCCTGTACTCAAAGCTCTTGGGAAAGAGAGGGGCGATCGCAAGAAAAACAAGTTGTCAACGGAAAGGAGTGCCAACAGCATACACATTTCTAATAGAAAAGGCAGAATCGGTTTTATTTTCCTCTACTCAAAGCTCCTGGGAAGGAGAGGGGCGATCGCAAGAAAAACAAGTTGTCAACGGGAGGGAGTGCCAACAGCATACACATTTCTAATATAAAAGGCAGAATCGGTTTTATTTTCCAGTACTCAAAGCTTTTGGGAAGGAGAGGGGCGATCGCAAGAAAAACAAGTTGTCAACGGAAGGGAGTGCCAACAGCATACACATTTCTAAAATAAAAAGCAGAATCGGTTTTATTTTCCTGTACTCAAAGCTCTTGGGAAGGAGAGGGGCGATCGCAAGAAAAACATGTTGTCAACGGAAGGGAGTGCCAACAGCCTACACATTTCTAATATAAAAGGCAGAATCGGTTTTATTTTCCTGTACTCAAAGCTCTTGGGAAGGAGAGGGGCGATCGCAAGAAAAACATGTTGTCAACGGAAGGGAGTGCCAACAGCATACACATTTCTAATATAAAAGGCAGAATCGGTTTATTTTCCTTTACTCAAAGCTCTTGGGAAAGAGAGGGGCGATCGCAAGAAAAACAAGTTGTCAACGGAAGGGAGTGCCAACAGCATACACATTTCTAATATAAAAGGCAGAATCGGTTTTATTTTCCTGTACTCAAAGCTCTTGGGAAAGAGAGGGGCGATCGCAAGAAAAACAAGTTGTCAACGGAAAGGAGTGCCAACAGCATACACATTTCTAATAGAAAAAGCAGAATCGGTTTTATTTTCCTGTACTCAAAGCTCCTGGGAAGGAGAGGGGCGATCGCAAGAAAAACAAGTTTTCAACGGAAGGGAGTGCCAACAGCATACACATTTCTAATATAAAAGGCAGAATCGGTTTTATTTTCCTGTACTCATAGCTCTTAGGAAAGAGAGGGGCGATCGCAAGAAAAACAAGTTGTCAACGGAAAGGAGTGCCAACAGCATACACATTTCTAATAGAAAAGGCAGAATCGGTTTTATTTTCCTCTACTCAAAGCTCCTGGGAAGGAGAGGGGCGATCGCAAGAAAAACAAGTTGTCAACGGGAGGGAGTGCCAACAGCATACACATTTCTAATATAAAAGGCAGAATCGGTTTTACTTTCCTATACTCAAAGCTCTTGGGAAGGAGAGGGGCGATCGCAAGAAAAACAAGTTGTCAACGGAAGGGAGTGCCAACAGCATACACATTTGTAAAATAAAAGGCAGAATCGGTTTTATTTTCCTGTACTCAAAGCTCTTGGGAAGGAGAGGGGCGATCGCAAGAACAACAAGTTGTCAACGGAAGGGAGTGCCAACAGCATACACATTTCTAATATAAAAGGCAGAATTGGTTTTATTTTCCTGTACTCAAAGCTCTTGGGAAGGAGAGGGGCGATCGCAAGAAAAACAAGTTGTCAACGGAAGGGAGTGCCAACAGCATACACATTTCTAATATAAAAGGCAGAATTGGTTTTATTTTCCTATACTCAAAGCTCTTGGGAAGGAGAGGGGCGATCGCAAGAAAAACAAGTTGTCAACGGAAGGGAGTGCCAACAGCATACACATTTCTAATATAAAAGGCAGATTCGGTTTTATTTTCCTATACTCAAAGCTCTTGGGAAGGAGAGGGGCGATCGCAAGAAAAACAAGTTGTCAACGGAAGGGAGTGCCAACAGCATACACATTTGTAATATAAAAGGCAGAATCGGTTTTATTTTCCTGTACTCAAAGCTCTTGGGAAGGAGAGGGGCGATCGCAAGAAAAACAAGTTGTCAACGGAAGGGAGTGCCAACAGCATACACATTTCTAATATAAAAGGCAGAATTGGTTTTATTTTCCTGTACTCAAAGCTCTTGGGAAGGAGAGGGGCGATCGCAAGAAAAACAAGTTGTCAACGGAAGGGAGTGCCAACAGCATACACATTTCTAATATAAAAGGCAGAATTGGTTTTATTTTCCTGTACTCAAAACTCTTGGGAAAGAGAGGGGCGATCGAAGGAAAAACAAGTTGTCAACGGAAAGGAGTGCCAACAGCATACACATTTCTAATATAAAAGGCAGAATCGGTTTTATTTCCCTGTACTCAAAGCTCTTGAGAAGGAGAGGGGCGATCGCATGAAAAACAAGTTGTCAACGGAAGGGAGTGCCAACAGCATACACATTTCTAATATAAAAGGCAGAATCGGTTTTATTTTCCTGTACTCGAAGCTCTTGGGAAGGAGAGGGGCGATCGCAAGAAAAACAAGTTGTCAACGGGAGGGAGTGCCAGCAGCATACACATTTCTAATATAAAAGGCAGAATCGGTTTTATTTTCCTGTACTCAAAGCTCTTGGGAAGGGGAGGGGCGATCGCAGGAAAAACAAGTTGTCAACGGAAGAGAGTGCCAACAGCATACACATTTGTAATATAAAAGGCAGAATCTTTTTTATTTTCCTGTACTCAAAGCTCTTGGGAAGGAGAGGGGCGATCGCAAGAAAAACATGTTGTCAACGCAAGGGAGTGCCAACAGCCTACACATTTCTAATATAAAAGGCAGAATCGGTTTATTTTCCTTTACTCAAAGCTCTTGGGAAGGAGAGGGGCGATCGAAAGAAAAAGAAGTTGTCAACGGAAGGGAGTGCCAACAGCAAACACATTTCTAATAGAAAAGGCAGAATCGGTTTTATTTTCCTGTACTCAAAGCTCCTGGGAAGGAGAGGGGCGATCGCAAGAAAAACAAGTTGTCAACGGGAGGGAGTGCCAACAGCATACACATTTCTAATATAAAAGGCAGAATCGGTTTTATTTTCCTGTACTCAAAGCTCTTGGGAAGGAGAGGGGCGATCGCAAGAAAAACAAGTTGTCAACGGAAGGGAGTGCCAACAGCATAGACATTTGTAATATAAAAGGCAGAATCGGTTTTATTTTCCTGTACTCAAAGCTCTTGGGAAGGAGAGGGGCGATCGCAAGAAAAACAAGTTGTCAACGGAAGGGAGTGTCAACAGCATACAAATTTCTAATATAAAAGGCAGAATTGGTTTTATTTTCCTGTACTCAAAGCTCTTGGGAAGGAGAGGGGCGATCGCAAGAAAAACAAGTTGTCAACGGAAGGGAGTGCCAACAGCATACACATTTGTAATATAAAAGGCAGAATCGGTTTTATTTTCCTGTACTCAAAGCTCTTGGGAAGGAGAGGAGCGATCGCAAGAAAAACAAGTTGTCAACGGCTGGGAGTGCCAACAGCATACACATTTCTAATATAAAAGGCAGAATCGGTTTTATTTCCCTGTACTCAAAGCTCTTGGGAAAGGGAGGGGCGATCGCAGGAAAAACAAGTTGTCAATGGAAAGGGGTGCCAACAGCATACACATTTCTAATATAAAAGGCAGAATCGGTTTTATTTTTCTTTACTCAAAGCTCTTGGGAAGGAGAGGGGCGATCGCAAGAAAAACAAGTTGTCAACGGAAGGGAGTGCCAACAGCATACACATTTCTAATAGAAAAGGAAGAATCGGTTTTATTTTCTTGTACTCAAAGCTCTTGGGAAGGAGAGGGGCGATCGTAAGAAAAACAAGTTGTCAACGGGAGGGAGTGCCAACAGCATACACATTTCTAATGTAAAAGGCAGAATCGGTTTTATTATCCTCTTCTCAAAGCTCTTGGGAAGGAGAGGGGCGATCGCAAGAAAAACAAGTTGTCAACGGAAGGGAGTGCCAACAGCATACACATTTCTAATAGAAAAGGAAGAATCGGTTTTATTTTCCTGTACTCAAAGCTCTTGGGAAGGAGAGGAGCGATCGCAAGAAAAACAAGTTGTCAACGGCAGGGAGTGCCAACAGCATACACATTTCTAATATAAAAGGCAGAATCGGTTTTATTTCCCTGTACTCAAAGCTCTTGGGAAAGGGAGGGGCGATCGCAGGAAAAACAAGTTGTCAACGGAAGAGAGTGCCAACAGCATCCACATTTGTAACATAAAAGGCAGAATCGGTTTTATTTTCCTGTACTCAAAGCTCTTGGGAAGGAGGGGGGCGATCGCAAGAAAAACAAGTTGTCAACGGGAGGGAGTGCCAACAGCATACACATTTCTAATATAAAAGGCAGAATCGGTTTTATTTTCCTGTACTCAAAGCTCTTGGGAAGGAGAAGGGCGATCGCAAGAAAAACAAGTTGTCAACGGAAGGGAGTGCCAACAGCATACACATTTCTAATATAAAAGGCAGAATCGGTTTTATTTTCTTATACTCAAAGCTCTTGGGAAGGAGAGGGGCGATCGCAAGAAAAACAAGTTGTCAACGGAAGGAAGTGCCAACAGCATACACATTTCTAATATAAAAGGCAGAATCGGTTCTATTTTCCTTAACTCAAAGCTCTTGGGAATGAGAGGGGCGATCGCAAGAAAAACAAGTTGTCAACCGAAAGGAGTGCCAACAGCATACACATTTCTAATATAAAAGGCAGAATCGGTTTTATTTTCTTATACTCAAAGCTTTTGGGAAGGAGAGGGGCGATCGCAAGAAAAACAAGTTGTCAACGGAAGGGAGTGCCAACAGCATAAACATTTCTAATATAAAAGGCAGAATCGGTTTTATTTTCCTGAACTCAAAGCTCTTGGGAAGGAGAGGGGCGATCGCAAGAAAAACAAGTTGTCAACCGAAAGGAGTGCCAACAGCATACACATTTCTAATATAAAAGGCGGAATCGGTTTTATTTTCCTGTACTCAAAGCTCTTGGGAAAGAGATGGGCGATCGCAAGAAAAACAAGTTGTCAACGGAAGGGAGTGCCAACAGCATACACATTTCTAATATAAAAGGCAAAATCGGTTTTATTTTCCTGTATTCAAAGCTCTTGGGAAAAAGAGGGGCGATCGCAAGAAAAACAAGTTGTCAACGGAAGGGAGTGCCAAAAGCATACCCATTTCTAACATTAAAGGCAGAATCGGTTTTATTTTCCTGTACTCAAAGATGTTGGAAAAGAGAGGGGCGATCACAAAAAAAACAAGTTGTCAACGGGAGGGAGTGCCAACAGCATTCACATTTCTAATATAAAAGGCAGAATCGGTTTTATTTTCCTGTACTAAAAGCTCTTGGGAAGGAGAGGGGCTATCGCAAGAAAAAGAAGTTGTCAACGGAAGGGAGTGCCAACAGCAAACACATTTCTAATAGAAAAGGCAGAATCGGTTTTATTTTCCTGTACTCAAAGCTCCTGGGAAGGACAGGGGCGATCGCAAGAAAAACAAGTTGTCAACGGGAGGGAGTGCCAACAGCATACACATTTCTAATATAAAAGGCAGAATCGGTTTTATTTTCCTGTACTGAAAGCTCTTGGGAAGGAGAGGGGCGATCGCAAGAAAAACAAGTTGTCAAGGGAAGGGAGTGCCAACAGCATACACATTTCTAAAATAAAAAGCAGAATCGGTTTTATTTTCCTGTACTCAAAGCTCTTGGGAAGGAGAGGGGCGATCGCAAGAAAAACATGTTGTCAACGGAAGGGAGTGCCAACAGCATACACATTTCTAATATAAAAGGCAGAATCGGTTTTATTTTCCTGTACTTAAAGCTCTTGGGAAGGAGAGGGGCGATCGCAAGAAAAACATGTTGTCAACGGAAGGTAGTGCCAACAGCATACACATTTCTAATATAAAAGGCAGAATCGGTTTATTTTCCTGTACTCAAAGCTCTTGGGAAAGAGAGGGGCGATCGCAAGAAAAACAAGTTGTCAACGGGAGGGAGTGCCAACAGCATACACATTTCTAATATAAAAGGCAGAATCGGTTTTATTTTCCTGTAATCAAAGCTCTTGGGAAGGAGAAGGGCGATCGCAAGAAAAACAAGTTGTCAACGGAAGGGAGTGCCAACAGCCTACACATTTCTAATATAAAAGGCAGAATCGGTTTTATTTTCCTGTATTCAAAGCTCTTGGGAAGGAGAGGGGCTATCGCAAGAAAAACAAGTTGTCAACGGAAGGGAGTGTCAACAGCATACACATTTCTAATATAAAAGGCAGAATCGGTTTTATTTTCCTGTACTCAAAGCTCTTGGGAAGGAGAGGGGCGATCACAAGAAAAACAAGTTGTCAACGGGAGGGAGTGCCAACAGCATACACATTTCTAAAATAAAAAGCAGAATCGGTTTTATTTTCCTGTACTCAAAGCTCTTGGGAAGGAGAGGGGCGATCGCAAGAAAAACATGTTGTCAACGGAAGGGAGTGCCAACAGCATACACATTTCTAATATAAAAGGCAGAATCGGTTTTATTTTCCTGTACTCAAAGCTCTTGGGAAAGAGAGGGGCGATCGCAAGAAAAACAAGTTGTCAACGGAAAGGAGTGCCAACAGCATACACATTTCTAATAGAAAAAGCAGAATCGGTTTTATTTTCCTGTACTCAAAGCTCCTGGGAAGGAGAGGGGCGATCGCAAAAAAAACAAGTTTTCAACGGAAAGGAGTGCCAACAGCATACACATTTCTAATATAAAAGGCAGAATCGGTTTTATTTTCCTGTACTCAAAGCTCTTGGGAAAGAGAGGGGCGATCGCAAGAAAAACAAGTTGTCAACGGAAAGGAGTGCCAACAGCATACACATTTCTAATAGAAAAGGCAGAATCGGTTTTATTTTCCTCTACTCAAAGCTCCTGGGAAGGAGAGGGGCGATCGCAAGAAAAACAAGTTGTCAACGGGAGGGAGTGCCAACAGCATACACATTTCTAATATAAAAGGTAGAATCGGTTTTGTTTTCCTATACTCAAAGCTCTTGGGAAGGAGAGGGGCGATCGCAAGAAAAACAAGTTGTCAACGGAAGGGAGTGCCAACAGCATACACATTTGTAATATAAAAGGCAGAATCGGTTTTATTTTCCTGTACTCAAAGCTCTTGGGAAGGAGAGGGGCGATCGCAAGAAAAACAAGTTGTCAACGGAAGGGAGTACCAACAGCATACACATTTCTAATATAAAAGGCAGAATCGGTTTTATTTTCCTATACTCAAAGCTCTTGGGAAGGAGAGGGGCGATCGCAAGAAAAACAAGTTGTCAACGGAAGGGAGTGCCAACAGCATACACATTTGTAATATAAAAGGCAGAATCGGTTTTATTTTCCTGTACTCAAAGCTCTTGGGATGGAGAGGGGCGATCGCAAGAAAAACAAGTTGTCAACGGAAGGGAGTGCCAACAGCATACACATTTCTAATATAAAAGGCAGAATTGGTTTTATTTTCCTGTACTCAAAGCTCTTGGGAAGGAGAGGGGCGATCGCAAGAAAAACAAGTTTTCAACGGAAGGGAGTGCCAACAGCATACACATTTCTAATATAAAAGGCAGAATCGGTTTTATTTTCCTGTACTCAAAGCTCTTGGGAAAGAGAGGGGCGATCGCATGAAAAACAAGTTGTCAACCGAAGGGAGTGCCAACAGCATACACATTTCTAATATAAAAGGCAGAATCGGTTTTATTTTCCTGTACTCGAAGCTCTTGGGAAGGAGAGGGGAGATCGCAAGAAAAACAAGTTGTCAACGGGAGGGAGTGCCAGCAGCATACACATTTCTAATATAAAAGGCAGAATCGGTTTTATTTTCCTGTACTCAAAGCTCTTGGGAAGGGGAGGGGCGATCGCAGGAAAAACAAGTTGTCAACGGAAGAGAGTGCAACAGCATACACATTTGTAATTTAAAAGGCAGAATCGGTTTTATTTTCCTGTACTCAAAGCTCTTGGGAAGGAGAGGGGCGATCGCAAGAAAAACAAGTTGTCAACGGGAGGGGGTACCAACAGCATACACATTTCTAATATAAAAGGCAGAATCGGTTTTATTTTCCTGTACTCAAAGCTCTTGGGAAGGAGAGGGGCGATCGCAAGAAAAACAAGTTGTCAACGGAAGGGAGTGCCAACAGCACACACATTTGTAATATAAATGGCAGAATCGGTTTTATTTTCCTGTACTCAAAGCTCTTGGGAAGGAGAGGGGCGATCGCAAGAAAAACAAGTTGTCAACGGAAGGGAGTGTCAACAGCATACACATTTCTAATATAAAAGGCAGAATTGGTTTTATTTTCCTGTACTCAAAGCTCTTGGGAAGGAGAGGGGCGATCGCAAGAAAAACAAGTTGTCAACGGCAGGGAGTGCCAACAGCATACACATTTCTAATATAAAAGGCAGAATCGGTTTTATTTTCCTGTACTCAAAGCTCTTGGGAAAGGGAGGGGCGATCGCAGGAAAAACAAGTTGTCAATGGAAAGGAGTGCCAACAGCATACACATTTCTAATATAAAAGGCAGAATCGGTTTTATTTTTCTTTACAGAAAGCTCTTGGGAAGGAGAGGGGCGATCGCAAGAAAAACAAGTTGTCAACGGAAGGGAGTGCCAACAGCATACACATTTCTATTAGAAAAGGAAGAATCGGTTTTATTTTCTTGTACTCAAAGCTCTTGGGAAGGAGAGGGGCGATCGCAAGAAAAACAAGTTGTCAACGGGAGGGAGTGCCAACAGCATACACATTTCTAATGTAAAAGGCAGAATCGGTTTTATTATCCTGTACTCAAAGCTCTTGGGAAGGAGAGGGGCGATCGCAAGAAAAACAAGTTGTCAACGGAAGGGAGTGCCAACAGCATACACATTTGTAATAAAAAAGGCAGAATCGGTTTTATTTTCCTGTACTCAAAGCTCTTGGGAAGGAGAGGGGCGATCGCAAGAAAAACAAGTTGTCAACGGGAGGGAGTGCCAGCAGCATACACATTTCTAATATACAAGGCAGAATCGGTTTTATTTTCCTGTACTCAAAGCTGTTGGGAAGGGGAGGGGCGATCGCAGGAAAAACAAGTTGTCAACGGAAGAGAGTGCCAACAGCATCCACATTTGTAATATAAAAGGCAGAATCGGTTTTATTTTCCTGTACTCAAAGCTCTTGGGAAGGAGAGGGGCGATCGCAAGAAAAACAAGTTGTCAACAAGAGGGAGTGCCAACAGCATACACATTTCTAATATAAAAGGCAGAATCGGTTTTATTTTCCTGTACTCAAAGCTCTTGGGAAGGAGAGGGGCGATCGCAAGAAAAACAAGTTGTCAACGGAAGGGAGTGCCAACAGCATACACATTTCTAATATAAAAGGCAGAATCGGTTTTATTTTCCTATACTCAAAAAGCTCTTGGGAAGGAGAGGGGCGATCGCAAGAAAAACAAGTTGTCAACGGAAAGGAGTGCCAACAGCATACACATTTCTAATATAAAAGGCAGAATCGGTTTTATTTTCCTGTACTCAAAGCTCTTGGGAAAGAGAGGGGCGATCGCAAGAAAAACAAGTTGTCAACGGAAGGGAGTGCCAACAGCATACACATTTCTAATATAAAAGGCAAAATCGGTTTTATTTTCCTGTATTCAAAGCTCTTGGGAAAAAGAGGGGCGATCGCAAGAAAAACAAGTTGTCAACGGAAGGGAGTGCCAACAGCATACACACTTCTAATATAAAAGGCAGAATCGGTTTTATTTTCCTGTATTCAAAGCTCTTGGGAAAGAGAGGGGCGATCGCAAGAAAAACAAGTTGTCAACGGAAGGGAGTGCCAACAGCATACCCATTTCTAACATAAAAGGCAGAATCGGTTTTATTTTCCTGTACTCAAAGATCTTGGAAAGGAGAGGGGCGATCACAAGAAAAACAAGTTGTCAACGGGAGGGAGTGCCAAAAGCATACACATTTCTAATATAAAAGGCAGAATCGGTTTTATTTTCCTGTATTCAAAGCTTTTGGGAAGGAGAGGGGCGATCGCGAGAAAAACTAGTTGTCAACGGGAGGGTGTGCCAACAGCATTCACATTTTTAATATAAAAGGCAGAATCGGTTTTATTTTCCTGTACTAAAAGCTCTTGGGAAGGAGAGGGGCTATCGCAAGAAAAAGAAGTTGTCAACGGAAGGGAGTGCCAACAGCAAACACATTTCTAATAGAAAAGGCAGAATCGGTTTTATTTTCCTGTACTCAAAGCTCCTGGGAAGGAGAGGGGCGATCGCAAGAAAAACAAGTTGTCAACGGGAGGGAGTGCCAACAGCATACACATTTCTAATATAAAAGGCAGAATCGGTTTTATTTTCCTGTACTCAAAGCTCTTTGGAAGGAGAGGGGCGATCGCAAGGAAAACAAGTTGTCAACGGAAGGGAGTGCCAACAGCATACACATTTCTAAAATAAAAAGCAGAATCGGTTTTATTTTCTTGTACTCAAAGCTCTTGGGAAGGAGAGGAGCGATCGCAAGAAAAACATGTTGTCAACGGAAGGGAGTGCCAACAGCATACACATTTCTAATATAAAAGGCAGAATCGGTTTTATTTTCCTGTACTCAAAGCTCCTGGGAAGGAGAGGGGCGATCGCAAGAAAAACAAGTTGTCAACGGGAGGGAGTGCCAACAGCATACACATTTCTAATATAAAAGGCAGAATCGGTTTTATTTTCTTGTAATCAAAGCTCTTGGGAAAAAGAGGGGCGATCGCAAGAAAAACAAGTTGTCAACGGAAGGGAGTGCCAACAGCATACACACTTCTAATATAAAAGGCAGAATCGGTTTTATTTTCCTGTATTCAAAGCTCTTGGGAAAGAGAGGGGCGATCGCAAGAAAAACAAGTTGTCAACGGAAGGGAGTGCCAACAGCATACCCATTTCTAACATAAAAGGCAGAATCGGTTGTATTTTCCTGTACTCAAAGATCTTGGAAAGGAGAGGGGCGATCACAAGAAAAACAAGTTGTCAACGGGAGGGAGTGCCAAAAGCATACACATTTCTAATATAAAAGGCAGAATCGGTTTTATTTTCCTGTATTCAAAGCTTTTGGGAAGGAGAGGGGCGATCGCGAGAAAAACTAGTTGTCAACGGGAGGGTGTGCCAACAGCATTCACATTTTTAATATAAAAGGCAGAATCGGTTTTATTTTCCTGTACTCAAAGCTCTTGGGAAGGAGAGGAGCGATCGCAAGAAAAACATGTTGTCAACGGAAGGGAGTGCCAACAGCATACACATTTCTAATATAAAAGGCAGAATCGGTTTTATTTTCCTGTACTCAAAGCTCCTGGGAAGGAGAGGGGCGATCGCAAGAAAAACAAGTTGTCAACGGGAGGGAGTGCCAACAGCATACACATTTCTAATATAAAAGGCAGAATCGGTTTTATTTTCTTGTACTCAAAGCTCCTGGGAAGGAGAGGGGCGATCGCAAGAAAAACAAGTTGTCAACGGGAGGGAGTGCCAACAGCATACACATTTCTAATGTAAAAGGCAGAATCGGTTTTATTATCCTGTACTTAAAGCTCTTGGGAAGGAGAGGGGCGATCGCAAGAAAAACAAGTTGTCAACGGAAGGGAGTGCCAGCAGCATACACATTTCTACTATAAAAGGCAGAATCGGTTTTATTTTCCTGTACTCAAAGCTCTTGGGAAGGAGAGGGGCGATCGCAAGAAAAACAAGTTGTCAACGGGATTGAGTGCCAGCAGCATACACATTTCTAATATACAAGGCAGAATCGGTTTTATTTTCCTGTACTCAAAGCTCTTGGGAAGGGGAGGGGCGATCGCAGGAAAAACAAGTTGTCAACGGAAGAGAGTGCCAACAGCATACACATTTGTAATATAAAAGGCAGAATCGGTTTTATTTTCCTGTACTCAAAGCTCTTGGGAAGGAGAGGGGCGATCGCAAGGAAAACAAGTTGTCAACGGGAGGGAGTGCCAACAGCATACACATTTCTAATATAAAAGGCAGAATCGGTTTTATTTTCCTGTACTCAAAGCTCTTGGGAAGGAGAGGGGCGATCGCAAGAAAAACAAGTTGTCAACGGAAGGGAGTGCCAACAGCATACACATTTCTAATATAAAAGGCAGAATCGGTTTTATTTTCCTATACTCAAAGCTCTTGGGAAGGAGAGGTACGATCGCAAGAAAAACAAGTTGTCAACGGAAGGAAGTGCCAACAGCATACACATTTCTAATATAAAAGGCAGAATCGGTTCTATTTTCCTGAACTCAAAGCTCTTGGGAAGGAGAGGGGCGATCGCAAGAAAAACAAGTTGTCAACGGAAAGGAGTGCCAACAGCATACACATTTCTAATATAAAAGGCAGAATCGGTTTTATTTTCCTATACTCAAAGCTCTTGGGAAAGAGAGGGGCGATCGCAAGAAAAACAAGTTGTCAACGGAAAGGAGTGCCAACAGCTTACACATTTCTAATATAAAAGGCAGAATCGGTTCTATTTTCCTGAACTCAAAGCTCTTGGGAAGGAGAGGGGCGATCGCAAGAAAAACAAGTTTTCAACGGAAAGGAGTGCCAACAGCATACACATTTCTAATATAAAAGGCATAATCGGTTTTATTTTCCTATACTCAAAGCTCTTGGGAAAGAGAGGGGCGATCGCAAGAAAAACAAGTTGTCAACGGAAGGGAGTGCCAACAGCATACACATTTCTAATATAAAAGGCAAAATCGGTTTTATTTTCCTGTATTCAAAGCTCTTGGGAAAAAGAGGGGCGATCGCAAGAAAAACAAGTTGTCAACGGAAGGGAGTGCCAACAGCATACACATTTCTAATATAAAAGGCAGAATCGGTTTTATTTTCCTGTACTCAAAGCTCTTGGGAAGGAGAGGGGCGATCGCAAGAAAAACAAGTTGTCAACGGAAGGGAGTGCCAAAAGCATAGACATTTCTAATATAAAAGGCAGAATCGGTTTTATTTTCCTGTATTCAAAGCTTTTGGGAAGGAGAGGGGCGATCGTGAGAAAAACTAGTTGTCAACGGAAGGGAATGCCAACAGCAAACACATTTCTAATAGAAAAGGCAGAATCGGTTTTATTTTCCTGTACTCAAAGCTCTTGGGAAGGAGAGGGGCGATCGCAAGAAAAACAATTTGTCAACGGAAGGGAGTGCCAACAGCATACACATTTCTAAAATAAAAAGCAGAATCGGTTTTATTTTCCTGTACTCAAAGCTCTTGGGAAGGAGAGGGGCGATCGCAAGAAAAACATGTTGTCAACGGAAGGGAGTGCCAAAAGCATACACATTTCTAATATAAAAGGCAGAATCGGTTTTATTTTCCTGTACTCAAAGCTCTTGGGAAGGAGAGGGGCGATCTCAAGAAAAACAATTTGTCAACGGAAGGGAGTGCCAACAGCATACACATTTCTAAAATAAAAAGCAGAATCGGTTTTATTTTCTTGTACTCAAAGCTCTTGGGAAGGAGAGGGGCGATCGCAAGAAAAACATGTTGTCAACGGAAGGGAGTGCCAACAGCATACACATTTCTAATATAAAAGGCAGAATCGGTTTTATTTTCCTGTACTCAAAGCTCTTGGGAAGGAGAGGGGCGATCGCAAGAAAAACATGTTGTCAACGGAAGGGAGTGCCAACAGCATACACATTTCTAATATAAAAGGCAGAATCGGTTTATTTTCCTTTACTCAAAGCTCTTGGGAAAGAGAGGGGCGATCGCAAGAAAAACAAGTTGTCAACGGAAGGGAGTGCCAACAGCATACACATTTCTAATATAAAAGGCAGAATCAGTTTTATTTTCCTGTACTCAAAGCTCTTGGGAAAGAGAGGGGCGATCGCAAGAAAAACAAGTTGTCAACGGAAAGGAGTGCCAACAGCATACACATTTTTAATAGAAAAGGCATAATCGGTTTTATTTTCCTCTACTCAAAGCTCCTGGGAAGGAGAGGGGCGATCGCAATAAAAACAAGTTGTCAACGGGAGGGAGTGCCAACAGCATACACATTTCTAATATAAAAGGCAGAATCGGTTTTATTTTCCTGTACTCAAAGCTCTTGGGAAGGAGAGGGGCGATCGCAAGAAAAACAAGTTGTCAACGGAAGGGAGTGCCAACAGCTTACACATTTCTAAAATAAAAAGCAGAATCGGTTTTATTTTCCTGTACTCAAAGCTCTTGGGAAGGAGAGGGGCGATCGCAAGAAAAACATGTTGTCAACGGAAGGGAGTGCCAACAGCATACACATTTCTAATATAAAAGGCAGAATCGGTTTTATTTTCCTGTACTCAAAGCTCTTGGGAAGGAGAGGGGCGATCGCAAGAAAAACAAGTTGTCAACGGAAAAGAGTGCCAACAGCATACACATTTCTAAAATAAAAAGCAGAATCGGTTTTATTTTCCTGTACTCAAAGCTCTTGGGAAAGAGAGGGGCGATCGCAAGAAAAACATGTTGTCAACGGAAGGGAGTGCCAACAGCCTACACATTTCTAATATAAAAGGCAGAATCGGTTTATTTTCCTTTACTCAAAGCTCTTGGGAAAGAGAGGGGCGATTGCAAGAAAAACAAGTTGTCAACGGAAGGGAGTGCCAAAAGCATACACATTTCTATTATAAAAGGCAGAATCGGTTTTATTTTTCTGTATTCAAAGCTTTTGGGAAGGTGAGGGGCGATCACGAGAAAAACTAGTTGTCAACGGGAGGGTGTGCCGACAGCATTCACATTTTTAATATAAAAGGCAGAATCGGTTTTATTTTCCTGTACTAAAAGCTCTTGGGAAGGAGAGGGGCGATCGAAAGAAAAAGAAGTTGTCAACGGAAGGGAGTGCCAACAGCAAACACATTTCTAATAGAAAAGGCAGAATCGGTTTTATTTTCCTGTACTCAAAGCTCCTGGGAAGGAGAGGGGCGATCGCAAGAAAAACAAGTTGTCAACGGGAGGGAGTGCCAACAGCATACACATTTCTAATATAAAAGGCAGAATCGGTTTTATTTTCCTGTACTCAAAGCTCTTGGGAAGGAGAGGGGCGATCGCAAGAAAAACAAGTTGTCAACGGAAGGGAGTGCCAACAGCATACACATTTCTAAAATAAAAAGCAGAATCGGTTTTATTTTCATGTACTCAAAGCTCTTGGGAAGGAGAGGGGCGATCGCAAGAAAAACATGTTGTCAACGGAAGGGAGTGCCAACAGCATACACATCTCTAATATAAAAGGCAGAATCGGTTTTATTTTCCTGTACTCAAAGCTCTTGGGAAGGAGAGGGGCGATCGCAAGAAAAACAAGTTGTCAACGGAAGGGAGTGCCAACAGCATACACATTTCTAAAATAAAAAGCAGAATCGGTTTTATTTTCCTGTACTCAAAGCTCTTGGGAAGGAGAGGGGCGATCGCAAGAAAAACATGTTGTCAACGGAAGGGAGTGCCAACAGCCTACACATTTCTAATATAAAAGGCAGAATCGGTTTATTTTCCTTTACTCAAAGCTCTTGGGAAAGAGAGGGGCGATTGCAAGAAAAACAAGTTGTCAACGGAAGGGAGTGCCAACAGCATACACATTTCTAATATAAAAGGCAGAATCGGTTTTATTTTCCTGTACTCAAAGCTCTTGGGAAAGAGAGGGGCGATCGCAAGAAAAACAAGTTGTCAACGGAAAGGAGTGCCAACAGCATACACATTTCTAATAGAAAAGCAGAATCGGTTTTATTTTCCTGTACTCAAAGCTCCTGGGAAGGAGAGGGGCGATCGCAAGAAAAACAAGTTTTCAACGGAAGGGAGTGCCAACAGCATACACATTTCTAATATAAAAGGCAGAATCGGTTTTATTTTCCTGTACTCAAAGCTCTTGGGAAAGAGAGGGGCGATCGCAAGAAAAACAAGTTGTCAACGGAAAGGAGTGCCAACAGCATACACATTTCTAATAGAAAAGGCAGAATCGGTTTTATTTTCCTATACACAAAGCTCTTGGGAAGGAGAGGGGCGATCGCAAGAAAAACAAGTTGTCAACGGAAGGGAGTGCCAACAGCATACACATTTGTAAAATAAAAGGCAGAATCGGTTTTATTTTCCTGTACTCAAAGCTCTTGGGAAGGAGAGGGGCGATCGCAAGAAAAACAAGTTGTCAACGGAAGGGAGTGCCAACAGCATACACATTTCTAATATAAAAGGCAGAATTGGTTTTATTTTCCTGTACTCAAAGCTCTTGGGAAGGAGAGGGGCGATCGCAAGAAAAACAAGTTGTCAACGGAAGGGAGTGCCAACAGCATACACATTTCTAATATAAAAGGCAGAATTGGTTTTATTTTCCTATACTCAAAGCTCTTGGGAAGGAGAGGGGCGATCGCAAGAAAAACAAGTTTTCAACGGAAGGGAGTGCCAACAGCATACACATTTCTAATATAAAAGGCAGAATCGGTTTTATTTTCCTGTACTCATAGCTCTTAGGAAAGAGAGGGGCGATCGCAAGAAAAACAAGTTGTCAACGGAAAGGAGTGCCAACAGCATACACATTTCTAATAGAAAAGGCAGAATCGGTTTTATTTTCCTCTACTCAAAGCTCCTGGGAAGGAGAGGGGCGATCGCAAGAAAAACAAGTTGTCAACGGGAGGGAGTGCCAACAGCATACACATTTCTAATATAAAAGGCAGAATCGGTTTTACTTTCCTATACTCAAAGCTCTTGGGAAGGAGAGGGGCGATCGCAAGAAAAACAAGTTGTCAACGGAAGGGAGTGCCAACAGCATACACATTTGTAAAATAAAAGGCAGAATCGGTTTTATTTTCCTGTACTCAAAGCTCTTGGGAAGGAGAGGGGCGATCGCAAGAAAAACAAGTTGTCAACGGAAGGGAGTGCCAACAGCATACACATTTCTAATATAAAAGGCAGAATTGGTTTTATTTTCCTGTACTCAAAGCTCTTGGGAAGGAGAGGGGCGATCGCAAGAAAAACAAGTTGTCAACGGAAGGGAGTGCCAACAGCATACACATTTCTAATATAAAAGGCAGAATTGGTTTTATTTTCCTATACTCAAAGCTCTTGGGAAGGAGAGGGGCGATCGCAAGAAAAACAAGTTGTCAACGGAAGGGAGTGCCAACAGCATACACATTTCTAATATAAAAGGCAGATTCGGTTTTATTTTCCTATACTCAAAGCTCTTGGGAAGGAGAGGGGCGATCGCAAGAAAAACAAGTTGTCAACGGAAGGGAGTGCCAACAGCATACACATTTGTAATATAAAAGGCAGAATCGGTTTTATTTTCCTGTACTCAAAGCTCTTGGGAAGGAGAGGGGCGATCGCAAGAAAAACAAGTTGTCAACGGAAGGGAGTGCCAACAGCATACACATTTCTAATATAAAAGGCAGAATTGGTTTTATTTTCCTGTACTCAAAGCTCTTGGGAAAGAGAGGGGCGATCGCAGGAAAAACAAGTTGTCAACGGAAAGGAGTGCCAACAGCATACACATTTCTAATATAAAAGGCAGAATCGGTTTTATTTCCCTGTACTCAAAGCTCTTGAGAAGGAGAGGGGCGATCGCATGAAAAACAAGTTGTCAACGGAAGGGAGTGCCAACAGCATACACATTTCTAATATAAAAGGCAGAATCGGTTTTATTTTCCTGTACTCGAAGCTCTTGGGAAGGAGAGGGGCGATCGCAAGAAAAACAAGTTGTCAACGGGAGGGAGTGCCAGCAGCATACACATTTCTAATATAAAAGGCAGAATCGGTTTTATTTTCCTGTACTCAAAGCTCTTGGGAAGGGGAGGGGCGATCGCAGGAAAAACAAGTTGTCAACGGAAGAGAGTGCCAACAGCATACACATTTGTAATATAAAAGGCAGAATCTTTTTTATTTTCCTGTACTCAAAGCTCTTGGGAAGGAGAGGGGCGATCGCAAGAAAAACAAGTTGTCAACGGGAGGGGGTGCCAACAGCATACACATTTCTAATATAAAAGGCAGAATCGGTTTTATTTTCCTGTACTCAAAGCTCTTGGGAAGGGGAGGGGCGATCGCAGGAAAAACAAGTTGTCAACGGAAGAGAGTGCCAACAGCATACACATTTGTAATATAAAAGGCAGAATCTTTTTTATTTTCCTGTACTCAAAGCTCTTGGGAAGGAGAGGGGCGATCGCAAGAAAAACATGTTGTCAACGGAAGGGAGTGCCAAAAGCATACACATTTCTATTATAAAAGGCAGAATCGGTTTTATTTTCCTGTATTCAAAGCTTTTGGGAAGGTGAGGGGCGATCACGAGAAAAACTAGTTGTCAACGGGAGGGTGTGCCGACAGCATTCACATTTTTAATATAAAAGGCAGAATCGGTTTTATTTTCCTTTACTCAAAGCTCTTGGGAAAGAGAGGGGCGATTGCAAGAAAAACAAGTTGTCAACGGAAGGGAGTGCCAAAAGCATACACATTTCTATTATAAAAGGCAGAATCGGTTTTATTTTCCTGTATTCAAAGCTTTTGGGAAGGTGAGGGGCGATCACGAGAAAAACTAGTTGTCAACGGGAGGGTGTGCCGACAGCATTCACATTTTTAATATAAAAGGCAGAATCGGTTTTATTTTCCTGTACTAAAAGCTCTTGGGAAGGAGAGGGGCGATCGAAAGAAAAAGAAGTTGTCAACGGAAGGGAGTGCCAACAGCAAACACATTTCTAATAGAAAAGGCAGAATCGGTTTTATTTTCCTGTACTCAAAGCTCCTGGGAAGGAGAGGGGCGATCGCAAGAAAAACAAGTTGTCAACGGGAGGGAGTGCCAACAGCATACACATTTCTAATATAAAAGGCAGAATCGGTTTTATTTTCCTGTACTCAAAGCTCTTGGGAAGGAGAGGGGCGATCGCAAGAAAAACAAGTTGTCAACGGAAGGGAGTGCCAACAGCATACACATTTCTAAAATAAAAAGCAGAATCGGTTTTATTTTCCTGTACTCAAAGCTCTTGGGAAGGAGAGGGGCGATCGCAAGAAAAACATGTTGTCAACGGAAGGGAGTGCCAACAGCATACACATTTGCAATATAAAAGGCAGAATCGGTTATATTTTCCTGTACTCAAAGCTCTTGGGAAGGAGAGGGGCGATCGCAAGAAAAACAAGTTGTCAACGGAAGGGAGTGTCAACAGCATACAAATTTCTAATATAAAAGGCAGAATTGGTTTTATTTTCCTGTACTCAAAGCTCTTGGGAAGGAGAGGGGCGATCGCAAGAAAAACAAGTTGTCAACGGAAGGGAGTGCCAACAGCATACACATTTGTAATATAAAAGGCAGAATCGGTTTTATTTTCCTGTACTCAAAGCTCTTGGGAAGGAGAGGAGCGATCGCTAGAAAAACAAGTTGTCAACGGCAGGGAGTGCCAACAGCATACACATTTCTAATATAAAAGGCAGAATCGGTTTTATTTCCCTGTACTCAAAGCTCTTGGGAAAGGGAGGGGCGATCGCAGGAAAAACAAGTTGTCAATGGAAAGGGGTGCCAACAGCATACACATTTCTAATATAAAAGGCAGAATCGGTTTTATTTTTCTTTACTCAAAGCTCTTGGGAAGGAGAGGGGCGATCGCAAGAAAAACAAGTTGTCAACGGAAGGGAGTGCCAACAGCATACACATTTCTAATAGAAAAGGAAGAATCGGTTTTATTTTCTTGTACTCAAAGCTCTTGGGAAGGAGAGGGGCGATCGTAAGAAAAACAAGTTGTCAACGGGAGGGAGTGCCAACAGCATACACATTTCTAATGTAAAAGGCAGAATCGGTTTTATTATCCTCTTCTCAAAGCTCTTGGGAAGGAGAGGGGCGATCGCAAGAAAAACAAGTTGTCAACGGAAGGGAGTGCCAACAGCATACACATTTCTAATATAAAAGGCAGAATCGGTTTTATTTTCCTGTACTCAAAGCTCTTGGGAAGCAGAGGGGCGATCGCAAGAAAAACAAGTTGTCAACGGGAGGGAGTGCCAGCAGCATACACATTTCTAATATACAAGGCAGAATCGGTTTTATTTTCCTGTACTCAAAGCTCTTGGGAAAGGGAGGGGCGATAGCAGGAAAAACAAGTTGTCAACGGAAGAGAGTGCCAACAGCATCCACATTTGTAACATAAAAGGCAGAATCGGTTTTATTTTCCTGTACTCAAAGCTCTTGGGAAGGAGAGGGGCGATCGCAAGAAAAACAAGTTGTCAACGGGAGGGAGTGCCAACAGCATACACATTTCTAATATAAAAGGCAGAATCGGTTTTATTTTCCTGTACTCAAAGCTCTTGGGAAGGAGAAGGGCGATCGCAAGAAAAACAAGTTGTCAACGGAAGGGAGTGCCAACAGCATACACATTTCTAATATAAAAGGCAGAATCGGTTTTATTTTCTTATACTCAAAGCTCTTGGGAAGGAGAGGGGCGATCGCAAGAAAAACAAGTTGTCAACGGAAGGAAGTGCCAACAGCATACACATTTCTAATATAAAAGGCAGAATCGGTTCTATTTTCCTTAACTCAAAGCTCTTGGGAATGAGAGGGGCGATCGCAAGAAAAACAAGTTGTCAACGGAAGGGAGTGCCAACAGCATACACATTTGTAATATAAAAGGCAGAATCGGTTTTATTTTCCTGTACTCAAAGCTCTTGGGAAGGAGAGGGGCGATCGCAAGAAAAACAAGTTGTCAACGGAAGGGAGTGCCAACAGCATACACATTTCTAATATAAAAGGCAGAATTGGTTTTATTTTCCTGTACTCAAAGCTCTTGGGAAAGAGAGGGGCGATCGCAAGAAAAACAAGTTGTCAACGGAAGGGAGTGCCAACAGTATACACATTTCTAATATAAAAGGCAGAATTGGTTTTATTTTCCTGTACTCAAAGCTCTTGGGAAAGAGAGGGGCGATCGCAGGAAAAACAAGTTGTCAACGGAAGAGAGTGCCAACAGCATACACATTTGTAATATAAAAGGCAGAATCGGTTTTATTTTCCTGTACTCAAAGCTCTTGGGAAGGAGAGGGGCGATCGCAAGAAAAACAAGTTGTCAACGGGAGGGGGTGCCAACAGCATACACATTTCAAATATAAAAGGCAGAATCGGTTTTATTTTCCTGTACTCAAAGCTCTTGGGAAGGAGAGGGGCGATCGCAAGAAAAACAAGTTGTCAACGGAAGGGAGTGCCAACAGCATACACATTTGTAATATAAAAGGCAGAATCGGTTTTATTTTCCTGTACTCAAAGCTCTTGGGAAGGAGAGGGGCGATCGCAAGAAAAACAAGTTGTCAACGGAAGGGAGTGTCAACAGCATACACATTTCTAATATAAAAGGCAGAATTGGTTTTATTTTCCTGTACTCAAAACTCTTGGGAAGGAGAGGGGCGATCGCAAGAAAAACAAGTTGTCAACGGGAGGGAGTGCCAGCAGCATACACATTTCTAATATACAAGGCAGAATCGGTTTTATTTTCCTGTACTCAAAGCTCTTGGGAAAGGGAGGGGCGATAGCAGGAAAAACAAGTTGTCAACGGAAGAGAGTGCCAACAGCATCCACATTTGTAACATAAAAGGCAGAATCGGTTTTATTTTCCTGTACTCAAAGCTCTTGGGAAGGAGAGGGGTGATCGCAAGAAAGACAAGTTGTCAACGGGAGGGAGTGCCAACAGCAAACACATTTCTAATATAAAAGGCAGAATCGGTTTTATTTTCCTGTACTCAAAGCTCTTGGGAAGGAGAAGGGCGATCGCAAGAAAAACAAGTTGTCAACGAAAGGGAGTGCCAACAGCATACACATTTCTAATATAAAAGGCAGAATCGGTTTTATTTTCTTATACTCAAAGCTCTTGGGAAGGAGAGGGGCGATCGCAAGAAAAACAAGTTGTCAACGGAAGGAAGTGCCAACAGCATACACATTTCTAATATAAAAGGCAGAATCGGTTCTATTTTCCTTAACTCAAAGCTCTTGGGAATGAGAGGGGCGATCGCAAGAAAAACAAGTTGTCAACGGAAGGGAGTGCCAACAGCATACACATTTGTAATATAAAAGGCAGAATCGGTTTTATTTTCCTGTACTCAAAGCTCTTGGGAAGGAGAGGGGCGATCGCAAGAAAAACAAGTTGTCAACGGAAGGGAGTGCCAACAGCATACACATTTCTAATATAAAAGGCAGAATTGGTTTTATTTTCCTGTACTCAAAGCTCTTGGGAAGGAGAGGGGCGATCGCAAGAAAAACAAGTTGTCAACGGAAGGGAGTGCCAACAGTATACACATTTCTAATATAAAAGGCAGAATTGGTTTTATTTTCCTGTACTCAAAGCTCTTGGGAAAGAGAGGGGCGATCGCAGGAAAAACAAGTTGTCAACGGAAGAGAGTGCCAACAGCATACACATTTGTAATATAAAAGGCAGAATCGGTTTTATTTTCCTGTACTCAAAGCTCTTGGGAAGGAGAGGGGCGATCGCAAGAAAAACAAGTTGTCAACGGGAGGGGGTGCCAACAGCATACACATTTCAAATATAAAAGGCAGAATCGGTTTTATTTTCCTGTACTCAAAGCTCTTGGGAAGGAGAGGGGCGATCGCAAGAAAAACAAGTTGTCAACGGAAGGGAGTGCCAACAGCATACACATTTGTAATATAAAAGGCAGAATCGGTTTTATTTTCCTGTACTCAAAGCTCTTGGGAAGGAGAGGGGCGATCGCAAGAAAAACAAGTTGTCAACGGAAGGGAGTGTCAACAGCATACACATTTCTAATATAAAAGGCAGAATTGGTTTTATTTTCCTGTACTCAAAACTCTTGGGAAGGAGAGGGGCGATCGCAAGAAAAACAAGTTGTCAACGGCAGGGAGTGCCAACAGCATACACATTTCTAATATAAAGGGCAGAATCGGTTTTATTTCCCTATACTCAAAGCTCTTGGGAAAGGGAGGGGCGATCGCAGGAAAAACAAGTTGTCAATGGAAAGGAGTGCCAACAGCATACACATTTCTAATATAAAAGGCAGAATCGGTTTTATTTTTCTTTACTCAAAGCTCTTGGGAAGGAGAGGGGCGATCGCAAGAAAAACAAGTTGTCAACGGAAGGGAGTGCCAACAGCATACACATTTCTAATAGAAAAGGAAGAATCGGTTTTATTTTCTTGTACTCAAAGCTCTTGGGAAGGAGAGGGGCGATCGCAAGAAAAACAAGTTGTCAACGGGAGGGAGTGCCAACAGCATACACATTTCTAATGTAAAAGGCAGAATCGGTTTTATTTTCCTGTACTCAAAGCTCTTGGGAAGGAGAGGGGCGATCGCAAGAAAAACAAGTTGTCAACGGAAGGGAGTGCCAACAGCATACACATTTCTAATATAAAAGGCAGAATCGGTTTTATTTTCCTGTACTCAAAGCTCTTGGGAAGGAGAGGGGCGATCGCAAGAAAAACAAGTTGTCAACGGAAGGGAGTGCCAAAAGCATAGACATTTCTAATATAAAAGGCGGAATCGGTTTTATTTTCCTGTATTCAAAGCTTTTGGGAAGGAGAGGGGCGATCGTGAGAAAACCTAGTTGTCAACGGAAGGGAGTGCCAACAGCAAACACATTTCTAATAGAAAAGGCAGAATCGGTTTTATTTTCCTGTACTCAAAGCTCCTGGGAAGGAGAGGGGCGATCGCAAGAAAAACAAGTTGTCAACGGGAGGGAGTGCCAACAGCATACACATTTCTAATATAAAAGGCAGAATCGGTTTTATTTTCCTGTACTCAAAGCTCTTGGGAAGGAGAGGGGCGATCGCAAGAAAAACAAGTTGTCAACGGAAGGGAGTGCCAACAGCATACACATTTCTAAAATAAAAAGCAGAATCGGTTTTATTTTCCTGTACTCAAAGCTCTTGGGAAGGAGAGGGGCGATCGCAAGAAAAACATGTTGTCAACGGAAGGGAGTGCCAACAGCATACACATTTCTAATAGAAAAGGAAGAATCGGTTTTATTTTCTTGTACTCAAAGCTCTTGGGAAGGAGAGGGGCGATCGCAAGAAAAACAAGTTGTCAACGGGAGGGAGTGCCAACAGCATACACATTTCTAATGTAAAAGGCAGAATCGGTTTTATTTTCCTGTACTCAAAGCTCTTGGGGAGGAGAGGGGCGATCGCAAGAAAAACAAGTTGTCAACGGAAGGGAGTGCCAACAGCATACACATTTCTAATATAAAAGGCAGAATCGGTTTTATTTTCCTGTACTCAAAGCTCTTGGGAAGGAGAGGGGCGATCGCAAGAACAACAAGTTGTCAACGGAAGGGAGTGCCAAAAGCATAGACATTTCTAATATAAAAGGCAGAATTGGTTTTATTTTCCTGTATTCAAAGCTTTTGGGAAGGAGAGGGGCGATCGTGAGAAAAACTAGTTGTCAACGGAAGGGAGTGCCAACAGCAAACACATTTCTAATAGAAAAGGCAGAATAGGTTTTATTTTCCTGTACTCAAAGCTCCTGGGAAGGAGAGGGGCGATCGCAAGAAAAACAAGTTGTCAACGGGAGGGAGTGCCAACAGCATACACATTTCTAATATAAAAGGCAGAATCGGTTTTATTTTCCTGTACTCAAAGCTCTTGGGAAGGAGAGGGGCGATCGCAAGAAAAACAAGTTGTCAACGGAAGGGAGTGCCAACAGCATACACATTTCTAAAATAAAAAGCAGAATCGGTTTTATTTTCCTGTACTCAAAGCTCTTGGGAAGGAGAGGGGCGATCGCAAGAAAAACATGTTGTCAACGGAAGGGAGTGCCAAAAGCATACACATTTCTAATATAAAAGGCAGAATCGATTTTATTTTCCTGTACTCAAAGCTCTTGGGAAGGAGAGGGGCGATCGCAAGAAAAACAAGTTGTCAACGGAAGGGAGTGCCAACAGCATACACATTTCTAAAATAAAAAGCAGAATCGGTTTTATTTTCCTGTACTCAAAGCTCTTGGGAAGGAGAGGGGCGATCGCAAGAAAAACATGTTGTCAACGGGAAGGAGTGCCAACAGCATACACATTTCTAATATAAAAGGCAGAATCGGTTTTATTTTCCTGTACTTAAAGCTCTTGGGAAGGAGAGGGGCGATCGCAAGAAAAACATGTTGTCAACGGAAGGGAGTGCCAACAGCATACACATTTCTAATATAAAAGGCAGAATCGGTTTATTTTCCTTTACTCAAAGCTCTTGGGAAAGAGAGGGGCGATCGCAAGAAAAACAAGTTGTCAACGGAAGGGAGTGCCAACAGCATACACATTTCTAATATAAAAGGCAGAATCGGTTTTATTTTCCTGTACTCAAAGCTCTTGGGAAAGAGAGGGGCGATCGCAAGAAAAACAAGTTGTCAACGGAAAGGAGTGCCAACAGCATACACATTTCTAATAGAAAAAGCAGAATCGGTTTTATTTTCCTGTACTCAAAGCTCCTGGGAAGGAGAGGGGCGATCGCAAGAAAAACAAGTTTTCAACGGAAGGGAGTGCAAACAGCATACACATTTCTAATATAAAAGGCAGAATTGGTTTTATTTTCCTGTACTCAAAACTCTTGGGAAGGAGAGGGGCGATCGCAAGAAAAACAAGTTGTCAACGGCAGGGAGTGCCAACAGCATACACATTTCTAATATAAAAGGCAGAATCGGTTTTATTTCCCTATACTCAAAGCTCTTGGGAAAGGGAGGGGCGATCGCAGGAAAAACAAGTTGTCAATGGAAAGGAGTGCCAACAGCATACACATTTCTAATATAAAAGGCAGAATCGGTTTTATTTTTCTTTACTCAAAGCTCTTGGGAAGGAGAGGGGCGATCGCAAGAAAAACAAGTTGTCAACGGAAAGGAGTGCCAACAGCATACACATTTCTAATAGAAAAGGAAGAATCGGTTTTATTTTCTTGTACTCAAAGCTCTTGGGAAGGAGAGGGGCGATCGCAAGAAAAACAAGTTGTCAACGGGAGGGAGTGCCAACAGCATACACATTTCTAATGTAAAAGGCAGAATCGGTTTTATTTTCCTGTACTCAAAGCTCTTGGGAAGGAGAGGGGCGATCGCAAGAAAAACAAGTTGTCAACGGAAGGGAGTGCCAACAGCATACACATTTCTAATGTAAAAGGCAGAATCTTTTTTATTTTCCTGTACTCAAAGCTCTTGGGAAGGAGAGGGGCGATCGCAAGAAAAACAAGTTGTCAACGGGAGGGGGTGCCAACAGCATACACATTTCTAATATAAAAGGCAGAATCGGTTTTATTTTCCTGTACTCAAAGCTCTTGGGAAGGGGAGGGGCGATCGCAGGAAAAACAAGTTGTCAACGGAAGAGAGTGCCAACAGCATACACATTTGTAATATAAAAGGCAGAATCTTTTTTATTTTCCTGTACTCAAAGCTCTTGGGAAGGAGAGGGGCGATCGCAAGAAAAACAAGTTGTCAACGGGAGGGGGTGCCAACAGCATACACATTTCTAATATAAAAGGCAGAATCGGTTTTATTTTCCTGTACTCAAAGCTCTTGGGAAGGGGAGGGGCGATCGCAGGAAAAACAAGTTGTCAACGGAAGAGAGTGCCAACAGCATACACATTTGTAATATAAAAGGCAGAATCTTTTTTATTTTCCTGTACTCAAAGCTCTTGGGAAGGAGAGGGGCGATCGCAAGAAAAACATGTTGTCAACGGAAGGGAGTGTCAAAAGCATACACATTTCTATTATAAAAGGCAGAATCGGTTTTATTTTCCTGTATTCAAAGCTTTTGGGAAGGTGAGGGGCGATCACGAGAAAAACTAGTTGTCAACGGGAGGGTGTGCCGACAGCATTCACATTTTTAATATAAAAGGCAGAATCGGTTTTATTTTCCTTTACTCAAAGCTCTTGGGAAAGAGAGGGGCGATTGCAAGAAAAACAAGTTGTCAACGGAAGGGAGTGCCAAAAGCATACACATTTCTATTATAAAAGGCAGAATCGGTTTTATTTTCCTGTATTCAAAGCTTTTGGGAAGGTGAGGGGCGATCACGAGAAAAACTAGTTGTCAACGGGAGGGTGTGCCGACAGCATTCACATTTTTAATATAAAAGGCAGAATCGGTTTTATTTTCCTGTACTAAAAGCTCTTGGGAAGGAGAGGGGCGATCGAAAGAAAAAGAAGTTGTCAACGGAAGGGAGTGCCGACAGCAAACACATTTCTAATAGAAAAGGCAGAATCGGTTTTATTTTCCTGTACTCAAAGCTCCTGGGAAGGAGAGGGGCGATCGCAAGAAAAACAAGTTGTCAACGGGAGGGAGTGCCAACAGCATACACATTTCTAATATAAAAGGCAGAATCGGTTTTATTTTCCTGTACTCAAAGCTCTTGGGAAGGAGAGGGGCGATCGCAAGAAAAACAAGTTGTCAACGGAAGGGAGTGCCAACAGCATACACATTTCTAAAATAAAAAGCAGAATCGGTTTTATTTTCCTGTACTCAAAGCTCTTGGGAAGGAGAGGGGCGATCGCAAGAAAAACATGTTGTCAACGGAAGGGAGTGCCAACAGCATACACATTTGCAATATAAAAGGCAGAATCGGTTTTATTTTCCTGTACTCAAAGCTCTTGGGAAGGAGAGGGGCGATCGCAAGAAAAACAAGTTGTCAACGGAAGGGAGTGTCAACAGCATACAAATTTCTAATATAAAAGGCAGAATTGGTTTTATTTTCCTGTACTCAAAGCTCTTGGGAAGGAGAGGGGCGATCGCAAGAAAAACAAGTTGTCAACGGAAGGGAGTGCCAACAGCATACACATTTGTAATATAAAAGGCAGAATCGGTTTTATTTTCCTGTACTCAAAGCTCTTGGGAAGGAGAGGAGCGATCGCAAGAAAAACAAGTTGTCAACGGCAGGGAGTGCCAACAGCATACACATTTCTAATATAAAAGGCAGAATCGGTTTTATTTCCCTGTACTCAAAGCTCTTGGGAAAGGGAGGGGCGATCGCAGGAAAAACAAGTTGTCAATGGAAAGGGGTGCCAACAGCATACACATTTCTAATATAAAAGGCAGAATCGGTTTTATTTTTCTTTACTCAAAGCTCTTGGGAAGGAGAGGGGCGATCGCAAGAAAAACAAGTTGTCAACGGAAGGGAGTGCCAACAGCATACACATTTCTAATAGAAAAGGAAGAATCGGTTTTATTTTCTTGTACTCAAAGCTCTTGGGAAGGAGAGGGGCGATCGTAAGAAAAACAAGTTGTCAACGGGAGGGAGTGCCAACAGCATACACATTTCTAATGTAAAAGGCAGAATCGGTTTTATTATCCTCTTCTCAAAGCTCTTGGGAAGGAGAGGGGCGATCGCAAGAAAAACAAGTTGTCAACGGAAGGGAGTGCCAACAGCATACACATTTCTAATATAAAAGGCAGAATCGGTTTTATTTTCCTGTACTCAAAGCTCTTGGGAAGCAGAGGGGCGATCGCAAGAAAAACAAGTTGTCAACGGGAGGGAGTGCCAGCAGCATACACATTTCTAATATACAAGGCAGAATCGGTTTTATTTTCCTGTACTCAAAGCTCTTGGGAAAGGGAGGGGCGATAGCAGGAAAAACAAGTTGTCAACGGAAGAGAGTGCCAACAGCATCCACATTTGTAACATAAAAGGCAGAATCGGTTTTATTTTCCTGTACTCAAAGCTCTTGGGAAGGAGAGGGGCGATCGCAAGAAAAACAAGTTGTCAACGGGAGGGAGTGCCAACAGCATACACATTTCTAATATAAAAGGCAGAATCGGTTTTATTTTCCTGTACTCAAAGCTCTTGGGAAGGAGAAGGGCGATCGCAAGAAAAACAAGTTGTCAACGGAAGGGAGTGCCAACAGCATACACATTTCTAATATAAAAGGCAGAATCGGTTTTATTTTCTTATACTCAAAGCTCTTGGGAAGGAGAGGGGCGATCGCAAGAAAAACAAGTTGTCAACGGAAGGAAGTGCCAACAGCATACACATTTCTAATATAAAAGGCAGAATCGGTTCTATTTTCCTTAACTCAAAGCTCTTGGGAATGAGAGGGGCGATCGCAAGAAAAACAAGTTGTCAACGGAAGGGAGTGCCAACAGCATACACATTTGTAATATAAAAGGCAGAATCGGTTTTATTTTCCTGTACTCAAAGCTCTTGGGAAGGAGAGGGGCGATCGCAAGAAAAACAAGTTGTCAACGGAAGGGAGTGCCAACAGCATACACATTTCTAATATAAAAGGCAGAATTGGTTTTATTTTCCTGTACTCAAAGCTCTTGGGAAGGAGAGGGGCGATCGCAAGAAAAACAAGTTGTCAACGGAAGGGAGTGCCAACAGTATACACATTTCTAATATAAAAGGCAGAATTGGTTTTATTTTCCTGTACTCAAAGCTCTTGGGAAAGAGAAGGGCGATCGCAGGAAAAACAAGTTGTCAACGGAAGAGAGTGCCAACAGCATACACATTTGTAATATAAAAGGCAGAATCGGTTTTATTTTCCTGTACTCAAAGCTCTTGGGAAGGAGAGGGGCGATCGCAAGAAAAACAAGTTGTCAACGGGAGGGGGTGCCAACAGCATACACATTTCAAATATAAAAGGCAGAATCGGTTTTATTTTCCTGTACTCAAAGCTCTTGGGAAGGAGAGGGGCGATCGCAAGAAAAACAAGTTGTCAACGGAAGGGAGTGCCAACAGCATACACATTTGTAATATAAAAGGCAGAATCGGTTTTATTTTCCTGTACTCAAAGCTCTTGGGAAGGAGAGGGGCGATCTCAAGAAAAACAAGTTGTCAACGGAAGGGAGTGTCAACAGCATACACATTTCTAATATAAAAGGCAGAATTGGTTTTATTTTCCTGTACTCAAAACTCTTGGGAAGGAGAGGGGCGATCGCAAGAAAAACAAGTTGTCAACGGCAGGGAGTGCCAACAGCATACACATTTCTAATATAAAAGGCAGAATCGGTTTTATTTCCCTATACTCAAAGCTCTTGGGAAAGGGAGGGGCGATCGCAGGAAAAACAAGTTGTCAATGGAAAGGAGTGCCAACAGCATACACATTTCTAATATAAAAGGCAGAATCGGTTTTATTTTCTTGTACTCAAAGCTCTTGGGAAGGAGAGGGGCGATCGCAAGAAAAACAAGTTGTCAACGGGAGGGAGTGCCAACAGCATACACATTTCTAATGTAAAAGGCAGAATCGGTTTTATTTTCCTGTACTCAAAGCTCTTGGGAAGGAGAGGGGCGATCGCAAGAAAAACAAGTTGTCAACGGAAGGGAGTGCCAAAAGCATAGACATTTCTAATATAAAAGGCGGAATCGGTTTTATTTTCCTGTATTCAAAGCTTTTGGGAAGGAGAGGGGCGATCGTGAGAAAACCTAGTTGTCAACGGAAGGGAGTGCCAACAGCAAACACATTTCTAATAGAAAAGGCAGAATCGGTTTTATTTTCCTGTACTCAAAGCTCCTGGGAAGGAGAGGGGCGATCGCAAGAAAAACAAGTTGTCAACGGGAGGGAGTGCCAACAGCATACACATTTCTAATATAAAAGGCAGAATCGGTTTTATTTTCCTGTACTCAAAGCTCTTGGGAAGGAGAGGGGCGATCGCAAGAAAAACAAGTTGTCAACGGAAGGGAGTGCCAACAGCATACACATTTCTAAAATAAAAAGCAGAATCGGTTTTATTTTCCTGTACTCAAAGCTCTTGGGAAGGAGAGGGGCGATCGCAAGAAAAACATGTTGTCAACGGAAGGGAGTGCCAACAGCATACACATTTCTAATAGAAAAGGAAGAATCGGTTTTATTTTCTTGTACTCAAAGCTCTTGGGAAGGAGAGGGGCGATCGCAAGAAAAACAAGTTGTCAACGGGAGGGAGTGCCAACAGCATACACATTTCTAATGTAAAAGGCAGAATCGGTTTTATTTTCCTGTACTCAAAGCTCTTGGGGAGGAGAGGGGCGATCGCAAGAAAAACAAGTTGTCAACGGAAGGGAGTGCCAACAGCATACACATTTCTAATATAAAAGGCAGAATCGGTTTTATTTTCCTGTACTCAAAGCTCTTGGGAAGGAGAGGGGCGATCGCAAGAACAACAAGTTGTCAACGGAAGGGAGTGCCAAAAGCATAGACATTTCTAATATAAAAGGCAGAATTGGTTTTATTTTCCTGTATTCAAAGCTTTTGGGAAGGAGAGGGGCGATCGTGAGAAAAACTAGTTGTCAACGGAAGGGAGTGCCAACAGCAAACACATTTCTAATAGAAAAGGCAGAATAGGTTTTATTTTCCTTTACTCAAAGCTCCTGGGAAGGAGAGGGGCGATCGCAAGAAAAACAAGTTGTCAACGGGAGGGAGTGCCAACAGCATACACATTTCTAATATAAAAGGCAGAATCGGTTTTATTTTCCTGTACTCAAAGCTCTTGGGAAGGAGAGGGGCGATCGCAAGAAAAACAAGTTGTCAACGGAAGGGAGTGCCAACAGCATACACATTTCTAAAATAAAAAGCAGAATCGGTTTTATTTTCCTGTACTCAAAGCTCTTGGGAAGGAGAGGGGCGATCGCAAGAAAAACATGTTGTCAACGGAAGGGAGTGCCAAAAGCATACACATTTCTAATATAAAAGGCAGAATCGATTTTATTTTCCTGTACTCAAAGCTCTTGGGAAGGAGAGGGGCGATCGCAAGAAAAACAAGTTGTCAACGGAAGGGAGTGCCAACAGCATACACATTTCTAAAATAAAAAGCAGAATCGGTTTTATTTTCCTGTACTCAAAGCTCTTGGGAAGGAGAGGGGCGATCGCAAGAAAAACATGTTGTCAACGGGAAGGAGTGCCAACAGCATACACATTTCTAATATAAAAGGCAGAATCGGTTTTATTTTCCTGTACTTAAAGCTCTTGGGAAGGAGAGGGGCGATCGCAAGAAAAACATGTTGTCAACGGAAGGGAGTGCCAACAGCATACACATTTCTAATATAAAAGGCAGAATCGGTTTATTTTCCTTTACTCAAAGCTCTTGGGAAAGAGAGGGGCGATCGCAAGAAAAACAAGTTGTCAACGGAAGGGAGTGCCAACAGCATACACATTTCTAATATAAAAGGCAGAATCGGTTTTATTTTCCTGTACTCAAAGCTCTTGGGAAAGAGAGGGGCGATCGCAAGAAAAACAAGTTGTCAACGGAAAGGAGTGCCAACAGCATACACATTTCTAATAGAAAAAGCAGAATCGGTTTTATTTTCCTGTACTCAAAGCTCCTGGGAAGGAGAGGGGCGATCGCAAGAAAAACAAGTTTTCAACGGAAGGGAGTGCAAACAGCATACACATTTCTAATATAAAAGGCAGAATTGGTTTTATTTTCCTGTACTCAAAACTCTTGGGAAGGAGAGGGGCGATCGCAAGAAAAACAAGTTGTCAACGGCAGGGAGTGCCAACAGCATACACATTTCTAATATAAAAGGCAGAATCGGTTTTATTTCCCTATACTCAAAGCTCTTGGGAAAGGGAGGGGCGATCGCAGGAAAAACAAGTTGTCAATGGAAAGGAGTGCCAACAGCATACACATTTCTAATATAAAAGGCAGAATCGGTTTTATTTTTCTTTACTCAAAGCTCTTGGGAAGGAGAGGGGCGATCGCAAGAAAAACAAGTTGTCAACGGAAAGGAGTGCCAACAGCATACACATTTCTAATAGAAAAGGAAGAATCGGTTTTATTTTCTTGTACTCAAAGCTCTTGGGAAGGAGAGGGGCGATCGCAAGAAAAACAAGTTGTCAACGGGAGGGAGTGCCAACAGCATACACATTTCTAATGTAAAAGGCAGAATCGGTTTTATTTTCCTGTACTCAAAGCTCTTGGGAAGGAGAGGGGCGATCGCAAGAAAAACAAGTTGTCAACGGAAGGGAGTGCCAACAGCATACACATTTCTAATGTAAAAGGCAGAATCTTTTTTATTTTCCTGTACTCAAAGCTCTTGGGAAGGAGAGGGGCGATCGCAAGAAAAACAAGTTGTCAACGGGAGGGGGTGCCAACAGCATACACATTTCTAATATAAAAGGCAGAATCGGTTTTATTTTCCTGTACTCAAAGCTCTTGGGAAGGGGAGGGGCGATCGCAGGAAAAACAAGTTGTCAACGGAAGAGAGTGCCAACAGCATACACATTTGTAATATAAAAGGCAGAATCTTTTTTATTTTCCTGTACTCAAAGCTCTTGGGAAGGAGAGGGGCGATCGCAAGAAAAACAAGTTGTCAACGGGAGGGGGTGCCAACAGCATACACATTTCTAATATAAAAGGCAGAATCGGTTTTATTTTCCTGTACTCAAAGCTCTTGGGAAGGGGAGGGGCGATCGCAGGAAAAACAAGTTGTCAACGGAAGAGAGTGCCAACAGCATACACATTTGTAATATAAAAGGCAGAATCTTTTTTATTTTCCTGTACTCAAAGCTCTTGGGAAGGAGAGGGGCGATCGCAAGAAAAACATGTTGTCAACGGAAGGGAGTGCCAAAAGCATACACATTTCTATTATAAAAGGCAGAATCGGTTTTATTTTCCTGTATTCAAAGCTTTTGGGAAGGTGAGGAGCGATCACGAGAAAAACTAGTTGTCAACGGGAGGGTGTGCCGACAGCATTCACATTTTTAATATAAAAGGCAGAATCGGTTTTATTTTCCTTTACTCAAAGCTCTTGGGAAAGAGAGGGGCGATTGCAAGAAAAACAAGTTGTCAACGGAAGGGAGTGCCAAAAGCATACACATTTCTATTATAAAAGGCAGAATCGGTTTTATTTTCCTGTATTCAAAGCTTTTGGGAAGGTGAGGGGCGATCACGAGAAAAACTAGTTGTCAACGGGAGGGTGTGCCGACAGCATTCACATTTTTAATATAAAAGGCAGAATCGGTTTTATTTTCCTGTACTAAAAGCTCTTGGGAAGGAGAGGGGCGATCGAAAGAAAAAGAAGTTGTCAACGGAAGGGAGTGCCAACAGCAAACACATTTCTAATAGAAAAGGCAGAATCGGTTTTATTTTCCTGTACTCAAAACTCCTGGGAAGGAGAGGGGCGATCGCAAGAAAAACAAGTTGTCAACGGGAGGGAGTGCCAACAGCATACACATTTCTAATATAAAAGGCAGAATCGGTTTTATTTTTCTGTACTCAAAGCTCTTGGGAAGGAGAGGGGCGATCGCAAGAAAAACAAGTTGTCAACGGAAGGGAGTGCCAACAGCATACACATTTCTAAAATAAAAAGCAGAATCGGTTTTATTTTCCTGTACTCAAAGCTCTTGGGAAGGAGAGGGGCGATCGCAAGAAAAACATGTTGTCAACGGAAGGGAGTGCCAACAGCATACACATTTGCAATATAAAAAGCAGAATCGGTTTTATTTTCCTGTACTCAAAGCTCTTGGGAAGGAGAGGGGCGATCGCAAGAAAAACAAGTTGTCAACGGAAGGGAGTGTCAACAGCATACAAATTTCTAATATAAAAGGCAGAATTGGTTTTATTTTCCTGTACTCAAAGCTCTTGGGAAGGAGAGGGGCGATCGCAAGAAAAACAAGTTGTCAACGGAAGGGAGTGCCAACAGCATACACATTTGTAATATAAAAGGCAGAATCGGTTTTATTTTCCTGTACTCAAAGCTCTTGGGAAGGAGAGGAGCGATCGCAAGAAAAACAAGTTGTCAACGGCAGGGAGTGCCAACAGCATACACATTTCTAATATAAAAGGCAGAATCGGTTTTATTTCCCTGTACTCAAAGCTCTTGGGAAAGGGAGGGGCGATCGCAGGAAAAACAAGTTGTCAATGGAAAGGGGTGCCAACAGCATACACATTTCTAATATAAAAGGCAGAATCGGTTTTATTTTTCTTTACTCAAAGCTCTTGGGAAGGAGAGGGGCGATCGCAAGAAAAACAAGTTGTCAACGGAAGGGAGTGCCAACAGCATACACATTTCTAATAGAAAAGGAAGAATCGGTTTTATTTTCTTGTACTCAAAGCTCTTGGGAAGGAGAGGGGCGATCGTAAGAAAAACAAGTTGTCAACGGGAGGGAGTGCCAACAGCATACACATTTCTAATGTAAAAGGCAGAATCGGTTTTATTATCCTCTTCTCAAAGCTCTTGGGAAGGAGAGGGGCGATCGCAAGAAAAACAAGTTGTCAACGGAAGGGAGTGCCAACAGCATACACATTTCTAATATAAAAGGCAGAATCGGTTTTATTTTCCTGTACTCAAAGCTCTTGGGAAGCAGAGGGGCGATCGCAAGAAAAACAAGTTGTCAACGGGAGGGAGTGCCAGCAGCATACACATTTCTAATATACAAGGCAGAATCGGTTTTATTTTCCTGTACTCAAAGCTCTTGGGAAAGGGAGGGGCGATAGCAGGAAAAACAAGTTGTCAACGGAAGAGAGTGCCAACAGCATCCACATTTGTAACATAAAAGGCAGAATCGGTTTTATTTTCCTGTACTCAAAGCTCTTGGGAAGGAGAGGGGCGATCGCAAGAAAAACAAGTTGTCAACGGGAGGGAGTGCCAACAGCATACACATTTCTAATATAAAAGGCAGAATCGGTTTTATTTTCCTGTACTCAAAGCTCTTGGGAAGGAGAAGGGCGATCGCAAGAAAAACAAGTTGTCAACGGAAGGGAGTGCCAACAGCATACACATTTCTAATATAAAAGGCAGAATCGGTTTTATTTTCTTATACTCAAAGCTCTTGGGAAGGAGAGGGGCGATCGCAAGAAAAACAAGTTGTCAACGGAAGGAAGTGCCAACAGCATACACATTTCTAATATAAAAGGCAGAATCGGTTCTATTTTCCTTAACTCAAAGCTCTTGGGAATGAGAGGGGCGATCGCAAGAAAAACAAGTTGTCAACGGAAGGGAGTGCCAACAGCATACACATTTGTAATATAAAAGGCAGAATCGGTTTTATTTTCCTGTACTCAAAGCTCTTGGGAAGGAGAGGGGCGATCGCAAGAAAAACAAGTTGTCAACGGAAGGGAGTGCCAACAGCATACACATTTCTAATATAAAAGGCAGAATTGGTTTTATTTTCCTGTACTCAAAGCTCTTGGGAAGGAGAGGGGCGATCGCAAGAAAAACAAGTTGTCAACGGAAGGGAGTGCCAACAGTATACACATTTCTAATATAAAAGGCAGAATTGGTTTTATTTTCCTGTACTCAAAGCTCTTGGGAAAGAGAGGGGCGATCGCAGGAAAAACAAGTTGTCAACGGAAAGGAGTGCCAACAGCATACACATTTCTAATATAAAAGGCAGAATCGGTTTTATTTTCCTGTACTCAAAGCTCTTGAGAAGGAGAGGGGCGATCGCATGAAAAACAAGTTGTCAACGGAAGGGAGTGCCAACAGCATACACATTTCTAATATAAAAGGCAGAATCGGTTTTATTTTCCTGTACTCGAAGCTCTTGGGAAGGAGAGGGGCGATCGCAAGAAAAACAAGTTGTCAACGGGAGGGAGTGCCAGCAGCATACACATTTCTAATATAAAAGGCAGAATCGGTTTTATTTTCCTGTACTCAAAGCTCTTGGGAAGGGGAGGGGCGATCGCAGGAAAAACCAGTTGTCAACGGAAGAGAGTGCCAACAGCATACACATTTGTAATATAAAAGGCAGAATCGGTTTTATTTTCCTGTACTCAAAGCTCTTGGGAAGGAGAGGGGCGATCGCAAGAAAAACAAGTTGTCAACGGGAGGGGGTGCCAACAGCATACACATTTCAAATATAAAAGGCAGAATCGGTTTTATTTTCCTGTACTCAAAGCTCTTGGGAAGGAGAGGGGCGATCGCAAGAAAAACAAGTTGTCAACGGAAGGGAGTGCCAACAGCATACACATTTGTAATATAAAAGGCAGAATCGGTTTTATTTTCCTGTACTCAAAGCTCTTGGGAAGGAGAGGGGCGATCGCAAGAAAAACAAGTTGTCAACGGCAGGGAGTGCCAACAGCATACACATTTCTAATATAAAAGGCAGAATCGGTTTTATTTCCCTATACTCAAAGCTCTTGGGAAAGGGAGGGGCGATCGCAGGAAAAACAAGTTGTCAATGGAAAGGAGTGCCAACAGCATACACATTTCTAATATAAAAGGCAGAATCGGTTTTATTTTTCTTTACTCAAAGCTCTTGGGAAGGAGAGGGGCGATCGCAAGAAAAACAAGTTGTCAACGGAAGGGAGTGCCAACAGCATACACATTTCTAATAGAAAAGGAAGAATCGGTTTTATTTTCTTGTACTCAAAGCTCTTGGGAAGGAGAGGGGCGATCGCAAGAAAAACAAGTTGTCAACGGGAGGGAGTGCCAACAGCATACACATTTCTAATGTAAAAGGCAGAATCGGTTTTATTTTCCTGTACTCAAAGCTCTTGGGAAGGAGAGGGGCGATCGCAAGAAAAACAAGTTGTCAACGGAAGGGAGTGCCAACAGCATACACATTTCTAATATAAAAGGCAGAATCGGTTTTATTTTCCTGTACTCAAAGCTCTTGGGAAGGAGAGGGGCGATCGCAAGAAAAACAAGTTGTCAACGGAAGGGAGTGCCAAAAGCATAGACATTTCTAATATAAAAGGCGGAATCGGTTTTATTTTCCTGTATTCAAAGCTTTTGGGAAGGAGAGGGGCGATCGTGAGAAAACCTAGTTGTCAACGGAAGGGAGTGCCAACAGCAAACACATTTCTAATAGAAAAGGCAGAATCGGTTTTATTTTCCTGTACTCAAAGCTCCTGGGAAGGAGAGGGGCGATCGCAAGAAAAACAAGTTGTCAACGGGAGGGAGTGCCAACAGCATACACATTTCTAATATAAAAGGCAGAATCGGTTTTATTTTCCTGTACTCAAAGCTCTTGGGAAGGAGAGGGGCGATCGCAAGAAAAACAAGTTGTCAACGGAAGGGAGTGCCAACAGCATACACATTTCTAAAATAAAAAGCAGAATCGGTTTTATTTTCCTGTACTCAAAGCTCTTGGGAAGGAGAGGGGCGATCGCAAGAAAAACATGTTGTCAACGGAAGGGAGTGCCAACAGCATACACATTTCTAATAGAAAAGGAAGAATCGGTTTTATTTTCTTGTACTCAAAGCTCTTGGGAAGGAGAGGGGCGATCGCAAGAAAAACAAGTTGTCAACGGGAGGGAGTGCCAACAGCATACACATTTCTAATGTAAAAGGCAGAATCGGTTTTATTTTCCTGTACTCAAAGCTCTTGGGGAGGAGAGGGGCGATCGCAAGAAAAACAAGTTGTCAACGGAAGGGAGTGCCAACAGCATACACATTTCTAATATAAAAGGCAGAATCGGTTTTATTTTCCTGTACTCAAAGCTCTTGGGAAGGAGAGGGGCGATCGCAAGAACAACAAGTTGTCAACGGAAGGGAGTGCCAAAAGCATAGACATTTCTAATATAAAAGGCAGAATTGGTTTTATTTTCCTGTATTCAAAGCTTTTGGGAAGGAGAGGGGCGATCGTGAGAAAAACTAGTTGTCAACGGAAGGGAGTGCCAACAGCAAACACATTTCTAATAGAAAAGGCAGAATAGGTTTTATTTTCCTGTACTCAAAGCTCCTGGGAAGGAGAGGGGCGATCGCAAGAAAAACAAGTTGTCAACGGGAGGGAGTGCCAACAGCATACACATTTCTAATATAAAAGGCAGAATCGGTTTTATTTTCCTGTACTCAAAGCTCTTGGGAAGGAGAGGGGCGATCGCAAGAAAAACAAGTTGTCAACGGAAGGGAGTGCCAACAGCATACACATTTCTAAAATAAAAAGCAGAATCGGTTTTATTTTCCTGTACTCAAAGCTCTTGGGAAGGAGAGGGGCGATCGCAAGAAAAACATGTTGTCAACGGAAGGGAGTGCCAAAAGCATACACATTTCTAATATAAAAGGCAGAATCGATTTTATTTTCCTGTACTCAAAGCTCTTGGGAAGGAGAGGGGCGATCGCAAGAAAAACAAGTTGTCAACGGAAGGGAGTGCCAACAGCATACACATTTCTAAAATAAAAAGCAGAATCGGTTTTATTTTCCTGTACTCAAAGCTCTTGGGAAGGAGAGGGGCGATCGCAAGAAAAACATGTTGTCAACGGGAAGGAGTGCCAACAGCATACACATTTCTAATATAAAAGGCAGAATCGGTTTTATTTTCCTGTACTTAAAGCTCTTGGGAAGGAGAGGGGCGATCGCAAGAAAAACATGTTGTCAACGGAAGGGAGTGCCAACAGCATACACATTTCTAATATAAAAGGCAGAATCGGTTTATTTTCCTTTACTCAAAGCTCTTGGGAAAGAGAGGGGCGATCGCAAGAAAAACAAGTTGTCAACGGAAGGGAGTGCCAACAGCATACACATTTCTAATATAAAAGGCAGAATCGGTTTTATTTTCCTGTACTCAAAGCTCTTGGGAAAGAGAGGGGCGATCGCAAGAAAAACAAGTTGTCAACGGAAAGGAGTGCCAACAGCATACACATTTCTAATAGAAAAAGCAGAATCGGTTTTATTTTCCTGTACTCAAAGCTCCTGGGAAGGAGAGGGGCGATCGCAAGAAAAACAAGTTTTCAACGGAAGGGAGTGCAAACAGCATACACATTTCTAATATAAAAGGCAGAATTGGTTTTATTTTCCTGTACTCAAAACTCTTGGGAAGGAGAGGGGCGATCGCAAGAAAAACAAGTTGTCAACGGCAGGGAGTGCCAACAGCATACACATTTCTAATATAAAAGGCAGAATCGGTTTTATTTCCCTATACTCAAAGCTCTTGGGAAAGGGAGGGGCGATCGCAGGAAAAACAAGTTGTCAATGGAAAGGAGTGCCAACAGCATACACATTTCTAATATAAAAGGCAGAATCGGTTTTATTTTTCTTTACTCAAAGCTCTTGGGAAGGAGAGGGGCGATCGCAAGAAAAACAAGTTGTCAACGGAAAGGAGTGCCAACAGCATACACATTTCTAATAGAAAAGGAAGAATCGGTTTTATTTTCTTGTACTCAAAGCTCTTGGGAAGGAGAGGGGCGATCGCAAGAAAAACAAGTTGTCAACGGGAGGGAGTGCCAACAGCATACACATTTCTAATGTAAAAGGCAGAATCGGTTTTATTTTCCTGTACTCAAAGCTCTTGGGAAGGAGAGGGGCGATCGCAAGAAAAACAAGTTGTCAACGGAAGGGAGTGCCAACAGCATACACATTTCTAATATAAAAGGCAGAATCGGTTTTATTTTCCTGTACTCAAAGCTCTTGGGAAGGAGAGGGGCGATCGCAAGAAAAACAAGTTGTCAACGGAAGGGAGTGCCAAAAGCATAGACATTTCTAATATAAAAGGCGGAATCGGTTTTATTTTTCTGTATTCAAAGCTTTTGGGAAGGAGAGGGGCGATCGTGAGAAAAACTAGTTGTCAACGGAAGGGAGTGCCAACAGCAAACACATTTCTAATAGAAAAGGCAGAATCGGTTTTATTTTCCTGTACTCAAAGCTCCTGGGAAGGAGAGGGGCGATCGCAAGAAAAACAAGTTGTCAACGGGAGGGAGTGCCAACAGCATACACATTTCTAATATAAAAGGCAGAATCGGTTTTATTTTCCTGTACTCAAAGCTCTTGGGAAGGAGAGGGGCGATCGCAAGAAAAACAAGTTGTCAACGGAAGGGAGTGCCAACAGCATACACATTTCTAAAATAAAAAGCAGAATCGGTTTTATTTTCCTGTACTCAAAGCTCTTGGGAAGGAGAGGGGCGATCGCAAGAAAAACATGTTGTCAACGGAAGGGAGTGCCAACAGCATACACATTTCTAATAGAAAAGGAAGAATCGGTTTTATTTTCTTGTACTCAAAGCTCTTGGGAAGGAGAGGGGCGATCGCAAGAAAAACAAGTTGTCAACGGGAGGGAGTGCCAACAGCATACACATTTCTAATGTAAAAGGCAGAATCGGTTTTATTTTCCTGTACTCAAAGCTCTTGGGAAGGAGAGGGGCGATCGCAAGAAAAACAAGTTGTCAACGGAAGGGAGTAACAACAGCATACACATTTCTAATATAAAAGGCAGAATCGGTTTTATTTTCCTGTACTCAAAGCTCTTGGGAAGGAGAGGGGCGATCGCAAGAAAAACAAGTTGTCAACGGAAGGGAGTGCCAAAAGCATAGACATTTCTAATATAAAAGGCAGAATCGGTTTTATTTTCCTGTATTCAAAGCTTTTGGGAAGGAGAGGGGCGATCGTGAGAAAAACAAGTTGTCAACGGGAGGGAGTGCCAACAGCAAACACATTTCTAATAGAAAAGGCAGAATCGGTTTTATTTTCCTGTACTCAAAGCTCCTGGGAAGGAGAGGGGCGATCGCAAGAAAAACAAGTTGTCAACGGAAGGGAGTGCCAACAGCATACACATTTCTAAAATAAAAAGCAGAATTGGTTTTATTTTCCTGTACTCAAAGCTCTTGGGAAGGAGAGGGGCGATCGCAAGAAAAACATGTTGTCAACGGAAGGGAGTGCCAAAAGCATACACATTTCTAATATAAAAGGCAGAATCGGTTTTATTTTCCTGTACTCAAAGCTCTTGGGAAGGAGAGGGGCGATCGCAAGAAAAACAAGTTGTCAACGGAAGGGAGTGCCAACAGCATACACATTTCTAAAATAAAAAGCAGAATCGGTTTTATTTTCCTGTAATCAAAGCTCTTGGGAAGGAGAGGGGCGATCGCAAGAAAAACATGTTGTCAACGGAAGGGAGTGCCAAAAGCATACACATTTCTAATATAAAAGGCAGAATCGGTTTTATTTTCCTGTACTCAAAGCTCTTGGGAAGGAGAGGGGCGATCGCAAGAAAAACAAGTTGTCAACGGAAGGGAGTGCCAACAGCATACACATTTCTAAAATAAAAAGCAGAATCGGTTTTATTTTCCTGTACTCAAAGCTCTTGGGAAGGAGAGGGGCGATCGCAAGAAAAACATGTTGTCAACGGAAAGGAGTGCCAACAGCATACACATTTCTAATATAAAAGGCAGAATCGGTTTTATTTTCCTGTACTCAAAGCTCTTGGGAAGGAGAGGGGCGATCGCAAGAAAAACATGTTGTCAACGGAAGGGAGTGCCAACAGCATACACATTTCTAATATAAAAGGCAGAATCGGTTTATTTTCCTTTACTCAAAGCTCTTGGGAAAGAGAGGGGCGATCGCAAGAAAAACAAGTTGTCAACGGAAGGGATTGCCAACAGCATACACATTTCTAATATAAAAGGCAGAATCGGTTTTATTTTCCTGTACTCAAAGCTCTTGGGAAAGAGAGGGGCGATCGCAAGAAAAACAAGTTGTCAACGGAAAGGAGTGCCAACAGCATACACATTTCTAATAGAAAAAGCAGAATCGGTTTTATTTTCCTGTACTCAAAGCTCCTGGGAAGGAGAGGGGCGATCGCAAGAAAAACAAGTTTTCAACGGAAGGGAGTGCCAACAGCATACACATTTCTAATATAAAAGGCAGAATCGGTTTTATTTTCCTGTACTCAAAGCTCTTGGGAAAGAGAGGGGCGATCGCAAGAAAAACAAGTTGTCAACGGAAAGGAGTGCCAACAGCATACACATTTCTAATAGAAAAGGCAGAATCGGTTTTATTTTCCTCTACTCAAAGCTCCTGGGAAAGAGAGGGGCGATCGCAAGAAAAACAAGTTGTCAACGGGAGGGAGTGCCAACAGCATACACATTTCTAATATAAAAGGCAGAATCGGTTTTATTTTCCAGTACTCAAAGCTCTTGGGAAGGAGAGGGGCGATCGCAAGAAAAACAAGTTGTCAACGGAAGGGAGTGCCAACAGCATACACATTTCTAAAATAAAAAGCAGAATCGGTTTTATTTTCCTGTACTCAAAGCTCTTGGGAAGGAGAGGGGCGATCGCAAGAAAAACATGTTGTCAACGGAAGGGAGTGCCAACAGCCTACACATTTCTAATATAAAAGGCAGAATCGGTTTTATTTTCCTGTACTCAAAGCTCTTGGGAAGGAGAGGGGCGATCGCAAGAAAAACATGTTGTCAACGGAAGGGAGTGCCAACAGCATACACATTTCTAATATAAAAGGCAGAATCGGTTTTATTTTCCTGTACTCAAAGCTCTTGGGAAAGAGAGGGGCGATCGCAAGAAAAACAAGTTGTCAACGGAAAGGAGTGCCAACAGCATACACATTTCTAATAGAAAAAGCAGAATCGGTTTTATTTTCCTGTACTCAAAGCTCCTGGGAAGGAGAGGGGCGATCGCAAGAAAAACAAGTTTTCAACGGAAGGGAGTGCCAACAGCATACACATTTCTAATATAAAAGGCAGAATCGGTTTTATTTTCCTGTACTCATAGCTCTTAGGAAAGAGAGGGGCGATCGCAAGAAAAACAAGTTGTCAACGGAAAGGAGTGCCAACAGCATACACATTTCTAATAGAAAAGGCAGAATCGGTTTTATTTTCCTCTACTCAAAGCTCCTGGGAAGGAGAGGGGCGATCGCAAGAAAAACAAGTTGTCAACGGGAGGGAGTGCCAACAGCATACACATTTCTAATATAAAAGGCAGAATCGGTTTTACTTTCCTATACTCAAAGCTCTTGGGAAGGAGAGGGGCGATCGCAAGAAAAACAAGTTGTCAACGGAAGGGAGTGCCAACAGCATACACATTTGTAAAATAAAAGGCAGAATCGGTTTTATTTTCCTGTACTCAAAGCTCTTGGGAAGGAGAGGGGCGATCGCAAGAAAAACAAGTTGTCAACGGAAGGGAGTGCCAACAGCATACACATTTCTAATATAAAAGGCAGAATTGGTTTTATTTTCCTGTACTCAAAGCTCTTGGGAAGGAGAGGGGCGATCGCAAGAAAAACAAGTTGTCAACGGAAGGGAGTGCCAACAGCATACACATTTCTAATATAAAAGGCAGAATTGGTTTTATTTTCCTATACTCAAAGCTCTTGGGAAGGAGAGGGGCGATCGCAAGAAAAACAAGTTGTCAACGGAAGGGAGTGCCAACAGCATACACATTTCTAATATAAAAGGCAGATTCGGTTTTATTTTCCTATACTCAAAGCTCTTGGGAAGGAGAGGGGCGATCGCAAGAAAAACAAGTTGTCAACGGAAGGGAGTGCCAACAGCATACACATTTGTAATATAAAAGGCAGAATCGGTTTTATTTTCCTGTACTCAAAGCTCTTGGGAAGGAGAGGGGCGATCGCAAGAAAAACAAGTTGTCAACGGAAGGGAGTGCCAACAGCATACACATTTCTAATATAAAAGGCAGAATTGGTTTTATTTTCCTGTACTCAAAGCTCTTGGGAAGGAGAGGGGCGATCGCAAGAAAAACAAGTTGTCAACGGAAGGGAGTGCCAACAGCATACACATTTCTAATATAAAAGGCAGAATTGGTTTTATTTTCCTGTACTCAAAGCTCTTGGGAAAGAGAGGGGCGATCGCAGGAAAAACAAGTTGTCAACGGAAAGGAGTGCCAACAGCATACACATTTCTAATATAAAAGGCAGAATCGGTTTTATTTCCCTGTACTCAAAGCTCTTGAGAAGGAGAGGGGCGATCGCATGAAAAACAAGTTGTCAACGGAAGGGAGTGCCAACAGCATACACATTTCTAATATAAAAGGCAGAATCGGTTTTATTTTCCTGTACTCGAAGCTCTTGGGAAGGAGAGGGGCGATCGCAAGAAAAACAATTTGTCAACGGGAGGGAGTGCCAGCAGCATACACATTTCTAATATAAAAGGCAGAATCGGTTTTATTTTCCTGTACTCAAAGCTCTTGGGAAGGGGAGGGGCGATCGCAGGAAAAACAAGTTGTCAACGGAAGAGAGTGCCAACAGCATACACATTTGTAATATAAAAGGCAGAATCTTTTTTATTTTCCTGTACTCAAAGCTCTTGGGAAGGAGAGGGGCGATCGCAAGAAAAACAAGTTGTCAACGGGAGGGGGTGCCAACAGCATACACATTTCTAATATAAAAGGCAGAATCGGTTTTATTTTCCTGTACTCAAAGCTCTTGGGAAGGGGAGGGGCGATCGCAGGAAAAACAAGTTGTCAACGGAAGAGAGTGCCAACAGCATACACATTTGTAATATAAAAGGCAGAATCTTTTTTATTTTCCTGTACTCAAAGCTCTTGGGAAGGAGAGGGGCGATCGCAAGAAAAACATGTTGTCAACGGAAGGGAGTGCCAAAAGCATACACATTTCTATTATAAAAGGCAGAATCGGTTTTATTTTCCTGTATTCAAAGCTTTTGGGAAGGTGAGGGGCGATCACGAGAAAAACTAGTTGTCAACGGGAGGGTGTGCCGACAGCATTCACATTTTTAATATAAAAGGCAGAATCGGTTTTATTTTCCTTTACTCAAAGCTCTTGGGAAAGAGAGGGGCGATTGCAAGAAAAACAAGTTGTCAACGGAAGGGAGTGCCAAAAGCATACACATTTCTATTATAAAAGGCAGAATCGGTTTTATTTTCCTGTATTCAAAGCTTTTGGGAAGGTGAGGGGCGATCACGAGAAAAACTAGTTGTCAACGGGAGGGTGTGCCGACAGCATTCACATTTTTAATATAAAAGGCAGAATCGGTTTTATTTTCCTGTACTAAAAGCTCTTGGAAAGGAGAGGGGCGATCGAAAGAAAAAGAAGTTGTCAACGGAAGGGAGTGCCAACAGCATACACATTTCTAAAATAAAAAGCAGAATCGGTTTTATTTTCCTGTACTCAAAGCTCTTGGGAAGGAGAGGGGCGATCGCAAGAAAAACATGTTGTCAACGGAAAGGAGTGCCAACAGCATACACATTTCTAATATAAAAGGCAGAATCGGTTTTATTTTCCTGTACTCAAAGCTCTTGGGAAGGAGAGGGGCGATCGCAAGAAAAACAAGTTGTCAACGGAAGGGAGTGCCAACAGCATACACATTTCTAAAATAAAAAGCAGAATCGGTTTTATTTTCCTGTACTCAAAGCTCTTGGGAAGGAGAGGGACGATCGCAAGAAAAACATGTTGTCAACGGAAGGGAGTGCCAACAGCATACACATTTGTAATATAAAAGGCAGAATCGGTTTTATTTTCCTGTACTCAAAGCTCTTGGGAAGGAGAGGGGCGATCGCAAGAAAAACAAGTTGTCAACGGAAGGGAGTGTCAACAGCATACAAATTTCTAATATAAAAGGCAGAATTGGTTTTATTTTCCTGTACTCAAAGCTCTTGGGAAGGAGAGGGGCGATCGCAAGAAAAACAAGTTGTCAACGAAAGGGAGTGCCAACAGCATACACATTTGTAATATAAAAGGCAGAATCGGTTTTATTTTCCTGTACTCAAAGCTCTTGGGAAGGAGAGGAGCGATCGCAAGAAAAACAAGTTGTCAACGGCAGGGAGTGCCAACAGCATACACATTTCTAATATAAAAGGCAGAATCGGTTTTATTTCCCTGTACTCAAAGCTCTTGGGAATGGGAGGGGCGATCGCAGGAAAAACAAGTTGTCAATGGAAAGGGGTGCCAACAGCATACACATTTCTAATATAAAAGGCAGAATCGGTTTTATTTTTCTTTACTCAAAGCTCTTGGGAAGGAGAGGGGCGATCGCAAGAAAAACAAGTTGTCAACGGAAGGGAGTGCCAACAGCATACACATTTCTAATAGAAAAGGAAGAATCGGTTTTATTTTCTTGTACTCAAAGCTCTTGGGAAGGAGAGGGGCGATCGTAAGAAAAACAAGTTGTCAACGGGAGGGAGTGCCAACAGCATACACATTTCTAATGTAAAAGGCAGAATCGGTTTTATTATCCTCTTCTCAAAGCTCTTGGGAAGGAGAGGGGCGATCGCAAGAAAAACAAGTTGTCAACGGAAGGGAGTGCCAACAGCATACACATTTCTAATATAAAAGGCAGAATCGGTTTTATTTTCCTGTACTCAAAGCTCTTGGGAAGCAGAGGGGCGATCGCAAGAAAAACAAGTTGTCAACGGGAGGGAGTGCCAGCAGCATACACATTTCTAATATACAAGGCAGAATCGGTTTTATTTTCCTGTACTCAAAGCTCTTGGAAAAGGGAGGGGCGATAGCAGGAAAAACAAGTTGTCAACGGAAGAGAGTGCCAACAGCATCCACATTTGTAACATAAAAGGCAGAATCGGTTTTATTTTCCTGTACTCAAAGCTCTTGGGAAGGAGAGGGGCGATCGCAAGAAAAACAAGTTGTCAACGGGAGGGAGTGCCAACAGCATACACATTTCTAATATAAAAGGCAGAATCGGTTTTATTTTCCTGTACTCAAAGCTCTTGGGAAGGAGAAGGGCGATCGCAAGAAAAACAAGTTGTCAACGGAAGGGAGTGCCAACAGCATACACATTTCTAATATAAAAGGCAGAATCGGTTTTATTTTCTTATACTCAAAGCTCTTGGGAAGGAGAGGGGCGATCGCAAGAAAAACAAGTTGTCAACGGAAGGGAGTGCCAACAGCATAAACATTTCTAATATAAAAGGCAGAATCGGTTTTATTTTCCTATACTCAAAGCTCTTGGGAAGGAGAGGGGCGATCGCAAGAAAAACAAGTTGTCAACGGAAGGGAGTGCCAACAGCATACACATTTGTAATATAAAAGGCAGAATCGGTTTTATTTTCCTGTACTCAAAGCTCTTGGGAAGGAGAGGGGCGATCGCAAGAAAAACAAGTTGTCAACGGAAGGGAGTGCCAACAGCATACACATTTCTAATATAAAAGGCAGAATTGGTTTTATTTTCCTGTACTCAAAGCTCTTGGGAAGGAGAGGGGCGATCGCAAGAAAAACAAGTTGTCAACGGAAGGGAGTGCCAACAGCATACACATTTGTAATATAAAAGGCAGAATCGGTTTTATTTTCCTGTACTCAAAGCTCTTGGGAAGGAGAGGGGCGATCGCAAAAAAAACAAGTTGTCAACGGAAGGGAGTACCAACAGCATACACATTTCTAATATAAAAGGCAGAATCGGTTTTATTTTCCTATACTCAAAGCTCTTGGGAAGGAGAGGGGCGATCGCAAGAAAAACAAGTTGTCAACGGAAGGGAGTGCCAACAGCATACACATTTGTAATATAAAAGGCAGAATCGGTTTTATTTTCCTGTACTCAAAGCTCTTGGGAAGGAGAGGGGCGATCGCAAGAAAAACAAGTTGTCAACGGAAGGGAGTGCCAACAGCATACACATTTCTAATATAAAAGGCAGAATTGGTTTTATTTTCCTGTACTCAAAGCTCTTGGGAAGGAGAGGGGCGATCGCAAGAAAAACAAGTTGTCAACGGAAGGGAGTGCCAACAGTATACACATTTCTAATATAAAAGGCAGAATTGGTTTTATTTTCCTGTACTCAAAGCTCTTGGGAAAGAGAGGGGCGATCGCAGGAAAAACAAGTTGTCAACGGAAAGGAGTGCCAACAGCATACACATTTCTAATATAAAAGGCAGAATCGGTTTTATTTTCCTGTACTCAAAGCTCTTGAGAAGGAGAGGGGCGATCGCATGAAAAACAAGTTGTCAACGGAAGGGAGTGCCAACAGCATACACATTTCTAATATAAAAGGCAGAATCGGTTTTATTTTCCTGTACTCGAAGCTCTTGGGAAGGAGAGGGGCGATCGCAAGAAAAACAAGTTGTCAACGGGAGGGAGTGCCAGCAGCATACACATTTCTAATATAAAAGGCAGAATCGGTTTTATTTTCCTGTACTCAAAGCTCTTGGGAAGGGGAGGGGCGATCGCAGGAAAAACAAGTTGTCAACGGAAGAGAGTGCCAACAGCATACACATTTGTAATATAAAAGGCAGAATCGGTTTTATTTTCCTGTACTCAAAGCTCTTGGGAAGGAGAGGGGCGATCGCAAGAAAAACAAGTTGTCAACGGGAGGGGGTGCCAACAGCATACACATTTCAAATATAAAAGGCAGAATCGGTTTTATTTTCCTGTACTCAAAGCTCTTGGGAAGGAGAGGGGCGATCGCAAGAAAAACAAGTTGTCAACGGAAGGGAGTGCCAACAGCATACACATTTGTAATATAAAAGGCAGAATCGGTTTTATTTTCCTGTACTCAAAGCTCTTGGGAAGGAGAGGGGCGATCGCAAGAAAAACAAGTTGTCAACGGAAGGGAGTGTCAACAGCATACACATTTCTAATATAAAAGGCAGAATTGGTTTTATTTTCCTGTACTCAAAACTCTTGGGAAGGAGAGGGGCGATCGCAAGAAAAACAAGTTGTCAACGGCAGGGAGTGCCAACAGCATACACATTTCTAATATAAAAGGCAGAATCGGTTTTATTTCCCTATACTCAAAGCTCTTGTGAAAGGGAGGGGCGATCGCAGGAAAAACAAGTTGTCAATGGAAAGGAGTGCCAACAGCATACACATTTCTAATATAAAAGGCAGAATCGGTTTTATTTTTCTTTACTCAAAGCTCTTGGGAAGGAGAGGGGCGATCGCAAGAAAAACAAGTTGTCAACGGAAGGGAGTGCCAACAGCATACACATTTCTAATAGAAAAGGAAGAATCGGTTTTATTTTCTTGTACTCAAAGCTCTTGGGAAGGAGAGGGGCGATCGCAAGAAAAACAAGTTGTCAACGGGAGGGAGTGCCAACAGCATACACATTTCTAATGTAAAAGGCAGAATCGGTTTTATTTTCCTGTACTCAAAGCTCTTGGGAAGGAGAGGGGCGATCGCAAGAAAAACAGGTTGTCAACGGAAGGGAGTGCCAAAAGCATAGACATTTCTAATATAAAAGGCGGAATCGGTTTTATTTTCCTGTATTCAAAGCTTTTGGGAAGGAGAGGGGCGATCGTGAGAAAACCTAGTTGTCAACGGAAGGGAGTGCCAACAGCAAACACATTTCTAATAGAAAAGGCAGAATCGGTTTTATTTTCCTGTACTCAAAGCTCCTGGGAAGGAGAGGGGCGATCGCAAGAAAAACAAGTTGTCAACGGGAGGGAGTGCCAACAGCATACACATTTCTAATATAAAAGGCAGAATCGGTTTTATTTTCCTGTACTCAAAGCTCTTGGGAAGGAGAGGGGCGATCGCAAGAAAAACAAGTTGTCAACGGAAGGGAGTGCCAACAGCATACACATTTCTAAAATAAAAAGCAGAATCGGTTTTATTTTCCTGTACTCAAAGCTCTTGGGAAGGAGAGGGGCGATCGCAAGAAAAACATGTTGTCAACGGAAGGGAGTGCCAACAGCATACACATTTCTAATAGAAAAGGAAGAATCGGTTTTATTTTCTTGTACTCAAAGCTCTTGGGAAGGAGAGGGGCGATCGCAAGAAAAACAAGTTGTCAACGGGAGGGAGTGCCAACAGCATACACATTTCTAATGTAAAAGGCAGAATCGGTTTTATTTTCCTGTACTCAAAGCTCTTGGGGAGGAGAGGGGCGATCGCAAGAAAAACAAGTTGTCAACGGAAGGGAGTGCCAAAAGCATAGACATTTCTAATATAAAAGGCAGAATTGGTTTTATTTTCCTGTATTCAAAGCTTTTGGGAAGGAGAGGGGCGATCGTGAGAAAAACTAGTTGTCAACGGAAGGGAGTGCCAACAGCAAACACATTTCTAATAGAAAAGGCAGAATAGGTTTTATTTTCCTGTACTCAAAGCTCCTGGGAAGGAGAGGGGCGATCGCAAGAAAAACAAGTTGTCAACGGGAGGGAGTGCCAACAGCATACACATTTCTAATATAAAAGGCAGAATCGGTTTTATTTTCGTGTACTCAAAGCTCTTGGGAAGGAGAGGGGCGATCGCAAGAAAAACAAGTTGTCAACGGAAGGGAGTGCCAACAGCATACACATTTCTAAAATAAAAAGCAGAATCGGTTTTATTTTCCTGTACTCAAAGCTCTTGGGAAGGAGAGGGGCGATCGCAAGAAAAACATGTTGTCAACGGAAGGGAGTGCCAAAAGCATACACATTTCTAATATAAAAGGCAGAATCGATTTTATTTTCCTGTACTCAAAGCTCTTGGGAAGGAGAGGGGCGATCGCAAGAAAAACAAGTTGTCAACGGAAGGGAGTGCCAACAGCATACACATTTCTAAAATAAAAAGCAGAATCGGTTTTATTTTCCTGTACTCAAAGTTCTTGGGAAGGAGAGGGGCGATCGCAAGAAAAACATGTTGTCAACGGGAAGGAGTGCCAACAGCATACACATTTCTAATATAAAAGGCAGAATCGGTTTTATTTTCCTGTACTTAAAGCTCTTGGGAAGGAGAGGGGCGATCGCAAGAAAAACATGTTGTCAACGGAAGGGAGTGCCAACAGCATACACATTTCTAATATAAAAGGCAGAATCGGTTTATTTTCCTTTACTCAAAGCTCTTGGGAAAGAGAGGGGCGATCGCAAGAAAAACAAGTTGTCAACGGAAGGGAGTGCCAACAGCATACACATTTCTAATATAAAAGGCAGAATCGGTTTTATTTTCCTGTACTCAAAGCTCTTGGGAAAGAGAGGGGCGATCGCAAGAAAAACAAGTTGTCAACGGAAAGGAGTGCCAACAGCATACACATTTCTAATAGAAAAAGCAGAATCGGTTTTATTTTCCTGTACTCAAAGCTCCTGGGAAGGAGAGGGGCGATCGCAAGAAAAACAAGTTTTCAACGGAAGGGAGTGCAAACAGCATACACATTTCTAATATAAAAGGCAGAATTGGTTTTATTTTCCTGTACTCAAAACTCTTGGGAAGGAGAGGGGCGATCGCAAGAAAAACAAGTTGTCAACGGCAGGGAGTGCCAACAGCATACACATTTCTAATATAAAAGGCAGAATCGGTTTTATTTCCCTATACTCAAAGCTCTTGGGAAAGGGAGGGGCGATCGCAGGAAAAACAAGTTGTCAATGGAAAGGAGTGCCAACAGCATACACATTTCTAATATAAAAGGCAGAATCGGTTTTATTTTTCTTTACTCAAAGCTCTTGGGAAGGAGAGGAGCGATCGCAAGAAAAACAAGTTGTCAACGGAAAGGAGTGCCAACAGCATACACATTTCTAATAGAAAAGGAAGAATCGGTTTTATTTTCTTGTACTCAAAGCTCTTGGGAATTAGAGGGGCGATCGCAAGAAAAACAAGTTGTCAACGGGAGGGAGTGCCAACAGCATACACATTTCTAATGTAAAAGGCAGAATCGGTTTTATTTTCCTGTACTCAAAGCTCTTGGGAAGGAGAGGGGCGATCGCAAGAAAAACAAGTTGTCAACGGAAGGGAGTGCCAACAGCATACACATTTCTAATATAAAAGGCAGAATCGGTTTTATTTTCCTGTACTCAAAGCTCTTGGGAAGGAGAGGGGCGATCGCAAGAAAAACAAGTTGTCAACGGAAGGGAGTGCCAAAAGCATAGACATTTCTAATATAAAAGGCGGAATCGGTTTTATTTTTCTGTATTCAAAGCTTTTGGGAAGGAGAGGGGCGATCGTGAGAAAAACTAGTTGTCAACGGAAGGGAGTGCCAACAGCAAACACATTTCTAATAGAAAAGGCAGAATCGGTTTTATTTTCCTGTACTCAAAGCTCCTGGGAAGGAGAGGGGCGATCGCAAGAAAAACAAGTTGTCAACGGGAGGGAGTGCCAACAGCATACACATTTCTAATATAAAAGGCAGAATCGGTTTTATTTTCCTGTACTCAAAGCTCTTGGGAAGGAGAGGGGCGATCGCAAGAAAAACAAGTTGTCAACGGAAGGGAGTGCCAACAGCATACACATTTCTAAAATAAAAAGCAGAATCGGTTTTATTTTCCTGTACTCAAAGCTCTTGGGAAGGAGAGGGGCGATCGCAAGAAAAACATGTTGTCAACGGAAGGGAGTGCCAACAGCATACACATTTCTAATAGAAAAGGAAGAATCGGTTTTATTTTCTTGTACTCAAAGCTCTTGGGAAGGAGAGGGGCGATCGCAAGAAAAACAAGTTGTCAACGGGAGGGAGTGCCAACAGCATACACATTTCTAATGTAAAAGGCAGAATCGGTTTTATTTTCCTGTACTCAAAGCTCTTGGGAAGGAGAGGGGCGATCGCAAGAAAAACAAGTTGTCAACGGAAGGGAGTACCAACAGCATACACATTTCTAATATAAAAGGCAGAATCGGTTTTATTTTCCTGTACTCAAAGCTCTTGGGAAGGAGAGGGGCGATCGCAAGAAAAACAAGTTGTCAACGGAAGGGAGTGCCAAAAGCATAGACATTTCTAATATAAAAGGCAGAATCGGTTTTATTTTCCTGTATTCAAAGCTTTTGGGAAGGAGAGGGGCGATCGTGAGAAAAACTAGTTGTCAACGGAAGGGAGTGCCAACAGCAAACACATTTCTAATAGAAAAGGCAGAATCGATTTTATTTTCCTGTACTCAAAGCTCCTGGGAAGGAGAGGGGCGATCGCAAGAAAAACAAGTTGTCAACGGAAGGGAGTGCCAACAGCATACACATTTCTAAAATAAAAAGCAGAATTGGTTTTATTTTCCTGTACTCAAAGCTCTTGGGAAGGAGAGGGGCGATCGCAAGAAAAACATGTTGTCAACGGAAGGGAGTGCCAAAAGCATACACATTTCTAATATAAAAGGCAGAATCGGTTTTATTTTCCTGTACTCAAAGCTCTTGGGAAGGAGAGGGGCGATCGCAAGAAAAACAAGTTGTCAACGGAAGGGAGTGCCAACAGCATACACATTTCTAAAATAAAAAGCAGAATCGGTTTTATTTTCCTGTACTCAAAGCTCTTGGGAAGGAGAGGGGCGATCGCAAGAAAAACATGTTGTCAACGGAAGGGAGTGCCAAAAGCATACACATTTCTAATATAAAAGGCAGAATCGGTTTTATTTTCCTGTACTCAAAGCTCTTGGGAAGGAGAGGGGCGATCGCAAGAAAAACAAGTTTTCAACGGAAGGGAGTGCCAACAGCATACACATTTCTAAAATAAAAAGCAGAATCGGTTTTATTTTCCTGTACTCAAAGCTCTTGGGAAGGAGAGGGGCGATCGCAAGAAAAACATGTTGTCAACGGAAAGGAGTGCCAACAGCATACACATTTCTAATATAAAAGGCAGAATCGGTTTTATTTTCCTGTACTCAAAGCTCTTGGGAAGGAGAGGGGCGATCGCAAGAAAAACATGTTGTCAACGGAAGGGAGTGCCAACAGCATACACATTTCTAATATAAAAGGCAGAATCGGTTTATTTTCCTTTACTCAAAGCTCTTGGGAAAGAGAGGGGCGATCGCAAGAAAAACAAGTTGTCAACGGAAGGGATTGCCAACAGCATACACATTTCTAATAGAAAAAGCAGAATCGGTTTTATTTTCCTGTACTCAAAGCTCCTGGGAAGGAGAGGGGCGATCGCAAGAAAAACAAGTTTTCAACGGAAGGGAGTGCCAACAGCATACACATTTCTAATATAAAAGGCAGAATCGGTTTTATTTTCCAGTACTCAAAGCTCTTGGGAAAGAGAGGGGCGATCGCAAGAAAAACAAGTTGTCAACGGAAAGGAGTGCCAACAGCATACACATTTCTAATAGAAAAGGCAGAATCGGTTTTATTTTCCTCTACTCAAAGCTCCTGGGAAGGAGAGGGGCGATCGCAAGAAAAACAAGTTGTCAACGGGAGGGAGTGCCAACAGCATACACATTTCTAATATAAAAGGCAGAATCGGTTTTATTTTCCAGTACTCAAAGCTCTTGGGAAGGAGAGGGGCGATCGCAAGAAAAACAAGTTGTCAACGGAAGGGAGTGCCAACAGCATACACATTTCTAAAATAAAAAGCAGAATCGGTTTTATTTTCCTGTACTCAAAACTCTTGGGAAGGAGAGGGGCGATCGCAAGAAAAACATGTTGTCAACGGAAGGGAGTGCCAACAGCCTACACATTTCTAATATAAAAGGCAGAATCGGTTTTATTTTCCTGTACTCAAAGCTCTTGGGAAGGAGAGGGGCGATCGCAAGAAAAACATGTTGTCAACGGAAGGGAGTGCCAACAGCATACACATTTCTAATATAAAAGGCAGAATCGGTTTTATTTTCCTGTACTCAAAGCTCTTGGGAAAGAGAGGGGCGATCGCAAGAAAAACAAGTTGTCAACGGAAAGGAGTGCCAACAGCATACACATTTCTAATAGAAAAAGCAGAATCGGTTTTATTTTCCTGTACTCAAAGCTCCTGGGAAGGAGAGGGGCGATCGCAAGAAAAACAAGTTTTCAACGGAAGGGAGTGCCAACAGCATACACATTTCTAATATAAAAGGCAGAATCGGTTTTATTTTCCTGTACTCATAGCTCTTAGGAAAGAGAGGGGCGATCGCAAGAAAAACAAGTTGTCAACGGAAAGGAGTGCCAACAGCATACACATTTCTAATAGAAAAGGCAGAATCGGTTTTATTTTCCTCTACTCAAAGCTCCTGGGAAGGAGAGGGGCGATCGCAAGAAAAACAAGTTGTCAACGGGAGGGAGTGCCAACAGCATACACATTTCTAATATAAAAGGCAGAATCGGTTTTACTTTCCTATACTCAAAGCTCTTGGGAAGGAGAGGGGCGATCGCAAGAAAAACAAGTTGTCAACGGAAGGGAGTGCCAACAGCATACACATTTGTAAAATAAAAGGCAGAATCGGTTTTATTTTCCTGTACTCAAAGCTCTTGGGAAGGAGAGGGGCGATCGCAAGAAAAACAAGTTGTCAACGGAAGGGAGTGCCAACAGCATACACATTTCTAATATAAAAGGCAGAATTGGTTTTATTTTCCTGTACTCATAGCTCTTGGGAAGGAGAGGGGCGATCGCAAGAAAAACAAGTTGTCAACGGAAGGGAGTGCCAACAGCATACACATTTCTAATATAAAAGGCAGAATTGGTTTTATTTTCCTATACTCAAAGCTCTTGGGAAGGAGAGGGGCGATCGCAAGAAAAACAAGTTGTCAACGGAAGGGAGTGCCAACAGCATACACATTTCTAATATAAAAGGCAGATTCGGTTTTATTTTCCTATACTCAAAGCTCTTGGGAAGGAGAGGGGCGATCGCAAGAAAAACAAGTTGTCAACGGAAGGGAGTGCCAACAGCATACACATTTGTAATATAAAAGGCAGAATCGGTTTTATTTTCCTGTACTCAAAGCTCTTGGGAAGGAGAGGGGCGATCGCAAGAAAAACAAGTTGTCAACGGAAGGGAGTGCCAACAGCATACACATTTCTAATATAAAAGGCAGATTCGGTTTTATTTTCCTATACTCAAAGCTCTTGGGAAGGAGAGGGGCGATCGCAAGAAAAACAAGTTGTCAACGGAAGGGAGTGCCAACAGCATACACATTTCTAATATAAAAGGCAGAATTGGTTTTATTTTCCTATACTCAAAGCTCTTGGGAAGGAGAGGGGCGATCGCAAGAAAAACAAGTTGTCAACGGAAGGGAGTGCCAACAGCATACACATTTCTAATATAAAAGGCAGATTCGGTTTTATTTTCCTATACTCAAAGCTCTTGGGAAGGAGAGGGGCGATCGCAAGAAAAACAAGTTGTCAACGGAAGGGAGTGCCAACAGCATACACATTTGTAATATAAAAGGCAGAATCGGTTTTATTTTCCTGTACTCAAAGCTCTTGGGAAGGAGAGGGGCGATCGCAAGAAAAACAAGTTGTCAACGGAAGGGAGTGCCAACAGCATACACATTTCTAATATAAAAGGCAGAATTGGTTTTATTTTCCTGTACTCAAAGCTCTTGGGAAGGAGAGGGGCGATCGCAAGAAAAACAAGTTGTCAACGGAAGGGAGTGCCAACAGCATACACATTTCTAATATAAAAGGCAGAATTGGTTTTATTTTCCTGTACTCAAAGCTCTTGGGAAAGAGAGGGGCGATCGCAGGAAAAACAAGTTGTCAACGGAAAGGAGTGCCAACAGCATACACATTTCTAATATAAAAGGCAGAATCGGTTTTATTTCCCTGTACTCAAAGCTCTTGAGAAGGAGAGGGGCGATCGCATGAAAAACAAGTTGTCAACGGAAGGGAGTGCCAACAGCATACACATTTCTAATATAAAAGGCAGAATCGGTTTTATTTTCCTGTACTCGAAGCTCTTGGGAAGGAGAGGGGCGATCGCAAGAAAAACAAGTTGTCAACGGGAGGGAGTGCCAGCAGCATACACATTTCTAATATAAAAGGCAGAATCGGTTTTATTTTCCTGTACTCAAAGCTCTTGGGAAGGGGAGGGGCGATCGCAGGAAAAACAAGTTGTCAACGGAAGAGAGTGCCAACAGCATACACATTTGTAATATAAAAGGCAGAATCTTTTTTATTTTCCTGTACTCAAAGCTCTTGGGAAGGAGAGGAGCGATCGCAAGAAAAACAAGTTGTCAACGGGAGGGGGTGCCAACAGCATACACATTTCTAATATAAAAGGCAGAATCGGTTTTATTTTCCTGTACTCAAAGCTCCTGGGAAGGGGAGGGGCGATCGCAGGAAAAACAAGTTGTCAACGGAAGAGAGTGCCAACAGCATACACATTTGTAATATAAAAGGCAGAATCTTTTTTATTTTCCTGTACTCAAAGCTCTTGGGAAGGAGAGGGGCGATCGCAAGAAAAACATGTTGTCAACGGAAGGGAGTGCCAAAAGCATACACATTTCTAATATAAAAGGCAGAATCGGTTTTATTTTCCTGTACTCGAAGCTCTTGGGAAGGAGAGGGGCGATCGCAAGAAAAACAAGTTGTCAACGGGAGGGAGTGCCAGCAGCATACACATTTCTAATATAAAAGGCAGAATCGGTTTTATTTTCCTGTACTCAAAGCTCTTGGGAAGGGGAGGGGCGATCGCAGGAAAAACAAGTTGTCAACGGAAGAGAGTGCCAACAGCATACACATTTGTAATATAAAAGGCAGAATCTTTTTTATTTTCCTGTACTCAAAGCTCTTGGGAAGGAGAGGGGCGATCGCAAGAAAAACAAGTTGTCAACGGGAGGGGGTGCCAACAGCATACACATTTCTAATATAAAAGGCAGAATCGGTTTTATTTTCCTGTACTCGAAGCTCTTGGGAAGGAGAGGGGCGATCGCAAGAAAAACAAGTTGTCAACGGGAGGGAGTGCCAGCAGCATACACATTTCTAATATAAAAGGCAGAATCGGTTTTATTTTCCTGTACTCAAAGCTCTTGGGAAGGGGAGGGGCGATCGCAGGAAAAACAAGTTGTCAACGGAAGAGAGTGCCAACAGCATACACATTTGTAATATAAAAGGCAGAATCGGTTTTATTTTCCTGTACTCAAAGCTCTTGGGAAGGAGAGGGGCGATCGCAAGAAAAACAAGTTGTCAACGGGAGGGGGTGCCAACAGCATACACATTTCAAATATAAAAGGCAGAATCGGTTTTATTTTCCTGTACTCAAAGCTCTTGGGAAGGAGAGGGGCGATCGCAAGAAAAACAAGTTGTCAACGGAAGGGAGTGCCAACAGCATACACATTTGTAATATAAAAGGCAGAATCGGTTTTATTTTCCTGTACTCAAAGCTCTTGGGAAGGAGAGGGGCGATCGCAAGAAAAACAAGTTGTCAACGGAAGGGAGTGTCAACAGCATACACATTTCTAATATAAAAGGCAGAATTGGTTTTATTTTCCTGTACTCAAAACTCTTGGGAAGGAGAGGGGCGATCGCAAGAAAAACAAGTTGTCAACGGCAGGGAGTGCCAACAGCATACACATTTCTAATATAAAAGGCAGAATCGGTTTTATTTCCCTATACTCAAAGCTCTTGTGAAAGGGAGGGGCGATCGCAGGAAAAACAAGTTGTCAATGGAAAGGAGTGCCAACAGCATACACATTTCTAATATAAAAGGCAGAATCGGTTTTATTTTTCTTTACTCAAAGCTCTTGGGAAGGAGAGGGGCGATCGCAAGAAAAACAAGTTGTCAACGGAAGGGAGTGCCAACAGCATACACATTTCTAATAGAAAAGGAAGAATCGGTTTTATTTTCTTGTACTCAAAGCTCTTGGGAAGGAGAGGGGCGATCGCAAGAAAAACAAGTTGTCAACGGAAGGGAGTGCCAACAGCATACACATTTCTAATATAAAAGGCAGAATCGGTTTTATTTTCCTGTACTCAAAGCTCTTGGGAAGGAGAGGGGCGATCGCAAGAAAAACAAGTTGTCAACGGAAGGGAGTGCCAACAGCATACACATTTCTAATGTAAAAGGCAGAATCGGTTTTATTTTCCTGTACTCAAAGCTCTTGGGAAGGAGAGGGGCGATCGCAAGAAAAACAAGTTGTCAACGGAAGGGAGTGCCAACAGCATACACATTTCTAATATAAAAGGCAGAATCGGTTTTATTTTCCTGTACTCAAAGCTCTTGGGAAGGAGAGGGGCGATCGCAAGAAAAACAAGTTGTCAACGGAAGGGAGTGCCAAAAGCATAGACATTTCTAATATAAAAGGCGGAATCGGTTTTATTTTCCTGTATTCAAAGCTTTTGGGAAGGAGAGGGGCGATCGTGAGAAAACCTAGTTGTCAACGGAAGGGAGTGCCAACAGCAAACACATTTCTAATAGAAAAGGCAGAATCGGTTTTATTTTCCTGTACTCAAAGCTCCTGGGAAGGAGAGGGGCGATCGCAAGAAAAACAAGTTGTCAACGGGAGGGAGTGCCAACAGCATACACATTTCTAATATAAAAGGCAGAATCGGTTTTATTTTCCTGTACTCAAAGCTCTTGGGAAGGAGAGGGGCGATCGCAAGAAAAACAAGTTGTCAACGGAAGGGAGTGCCAACAGCATACACATTTCTAAAATAAAAAGCAGAATCGGTTTTATTTTCCTGTACTCAAAGCTCTTGGGAAGGAGAGGGGCGATCGCAAGAAAAACATGTTGTCAACGGAAGGGAGTGCCAACAGCATACACATTTCTAATAGAAAAGGAAGAATCGGTTTTATTTTCTTGTACTCAAAGCTCTTGGGAAGGAGAGGGGCGATCGCAAGAAAAACAAGTTGTCAACGGGAGGGAGTGCCAACAGCATACACATTTCTAATGTAAAAGGCAGAATCGGTTTTATTTTCCTGTACTCAAAGCTCTTGGGGAGGAGAGGGGCGATCGCAAGAAAAACAAGTTGTCAACGGAAGGGAGTGCCAAAAGCATAGACATTTCTAATATAAAAGGCAGAATTGGTTTTATTTTCCTGTATTCAAAGCTTTTGGGAAGGAGAGGGGCGATCGTGAGAAAAACTAGTTGTCAACGGAAGGGAGTGCCAACAGCAAACACATTTCTAATAGAAAAGGCAGAATAGGTTTTATTTTCCTGTACTCAAAGCTCCTGGGAAGGAGAGGGGCGATCGCAAGAAAAACAAGTTGTCAACGGGAGGGAGTGCCAACAGCATACACATTTCTAATATAAAAGGCAGAATCGGTTTTATTTTCCTGTACTCAAAGCTCTTGGGAAGGAGAGGGGCGATCGCAAGAAAAACAAGTTGTCAACGGAAGGGAGTGCCAACAGCATACACATTTCTAAAATAAAAAGCAGAATCGGTTTTATTTTCCTGTACTCAAAGCTCTTGGGAAGGAGAGGGGCGATCGCAAGAAAAACATGTTGTCAACGGAAGGGAGTGCCAAAAGCATACACATTTCTAATATAAAAGGCAGAATCGATTTTATTTTCCTGTACTCAAAGCTCTTGGGAAGGAGAGGGGCGATCGCAAGAAAAACAAGTTGTCAACGGAAGGGAGTGCCAACAGCATACACATTTCTAAAATAAAAAGCAGAATCGGTTTTATTTTCCTGTACTCAAAGTTCTTGGGAAGGAGAGGGGCGATCGCAAGAAAAACATGTTGTCAACGGGAAGGAGTGCCAACAGCATACACATTTCTAATATAAAAGGCAGAATCGGTTTTATTTTCCTGTACTTAAAGCTCTTGGGAAGGAGAGGGGCGATCGCAAGAAAAACATGTTGTCAACGGAAGGGAGTGCCAACAGCATACACATTTCTAATATAAAAGGCAGAATCGGTTTATTTTCCTTTACTCAAAGCTCTTGGGAAAGAGAGGGGCGATCGCAAGAAAAACAAGTTGTCAACGGAAGGGAGTGCCAACAGCATACACATTTCTAATATAAAAGGCAGAATCGGTTTTATTTTCCTGTACTCAAAGCTCTTGGGAAAGAGAGGGGCGATCGCAAGAAAAACAAGTTGTCAACGGAAAGGAGTGCCAACAGCATACACATTTCTAATAGAAAAAGCAGAATCGGTTTTATTTTCCTGTACTCAAAGCTCCTGGGAAGGAGAGGGGCGATCGCAAGAAAAACAAGTTTTCAACGGAAGGGAGTGCAAGCAGCATACACATTTCTAATATAAAAGGCAGAATTGGTTTTATTTTCCTGTACTCAAAACTCTTGGGAAGGAGAGGGGCGATCGCAAGAAAAACAAGTTGTCAACGGCAGGGAGTGCCAACAGCATACACATTTCTAATATAAAAGGCAGAATCGGTTTTATTTCCCTATACTCAAAGCTCTTGGGAAAGGGAGGGGCGATCGCAGGAAAAACAAGTTGTCAATGGAAAGGAGTGCCAACAGCATACACATTTCTAATATAAAAGGCAGAATCGGTTTTTTTTTCTTTACTCAAAGCTCTTGGGAAGGAGAGGGGCGATCGCAAGAAAAACAAGTTGTCAACGGAAAGGAGTGCCAACAGCATACACATTTCTAATAGAAAAGGAAGAATCGGTTTTATTTTCTTGTACTCAAAGCTCTTGGGAATTAGAGGGGCGATCGCAAGAAAAACAAGTTGTCAACGGGAGGGAGTGCCAACAGCATACACATTTCTAATGTAAAAGGCAGAATCGGTTTTATTTTCCTGTACTCAAAGCTCTTGGGAAGGAGAGGGGCGATCGCAAGAAAAACAAGTTGTCAACGGTAGGGAGTGCCAACAGCATACACATTTCTAATATAAAAGGCAGAATCGGTTTTATTTTCCTGTACTCAAAGCTCTTGGGAAGGAGAGGGGCGATCGCAAGAAAAACAAGTTGTCAACGGAAGGGAGTGCCAAAAGCATAGACATTTCTAATATAAAAGGCGGAATCGGTTTTATTTTTCTGTATTCAAAGCTTTTGGGAAGGAGAGGGGCGATCGTGAGAAAAACTAGTTGTCAACGGAAGGGAGTGCCAACAGCAAACACATTTCTAATAGAAAAGGCAGAATCGGTTTTATTTTCCTGTACTCAAAGCTCCTGGGAAGGAGAGGGGCGATCGCAAGAAAAACAAGTTGTCAACGGGAGGGAGTGCCAACAGCATACACATTTCTAATATAAAAGGCAGAATCGGTTTTATTTTCCTGTACTCAAAGCTCTTGGGAAGGAGAGGGGCGATCGCAAGAAAAACAAGTTGTCAACGGAAGGGAGTGCCAACAGCATACACATTTCTAAAATAAAAAGCAGAATCGGTTTTATTTTCCTGTACTCAAAGCTCTTGGGAAGAAGAGGGGCGATCGCAAGAAAAACATGTTGTCAACGGAAGGGAGTGCCAACAGCATACACATTTCTAATAGAAAAGGAAGAATCGGTTTTATTTTCTTGTACTCAAAGCTCTTGGGAAGGAGAGGGGCGATCGCAAGAAAAACAAGTTGTCAACGGGAGGGAGTGCCAACAGCATACACATTTCTAATGTAAAAGGCAGAATCGGTTTTATTTTCCTGTACTCAAAGCTCTTGGGAAGGAGAGGGGCGATCGCAAGAAAAACAAGTTGTCAACGGAAGGGAGTACCAACAGCATACACATTTCTAATATAAAAGGCAGAATCGGTTTTATTTTCCTGTACTCAAAGCTCTTGGGAAGGAGAGGGGCGATCGCAAGAAAAACAAGTTGTCAACGGAAGGGAGTGCCAAAAGCATAGACATTTCTAATATAAAAGGCAGAATCGGTTTTATTTTCCTGTATTCAAAGCTTTTGGGAAGGAGAGGGGCGATCGTGAGAAAAACTAGTTGTCAACGGAAGGGAGTGCCAACAGCAAACACATTTCTAATAGAAAAGGCAGAATCGGTTTTATTTTCCTGTACTCAAAGCTCCTGGGAAGGAGAGGGGCGATCGCAAGAAAAACAAGTTGTCAACGGAAGGGAGTGCCAACAGCATACACATTTCTAAAATAAAAAGCAGAATTGGTTTTATTTTCCTGTACTCAAAGCTCTTGGGAAGGAGAGGGGCGATCGCAAGAAAAACATGTTGTCAACGGAAGGGAGTGCCAAAAGCATACACATTTCTAATATAAAAGGCAGAATCGGTTTTATTTTCCTGTACTCAAAGCTCTTGGGAAGGAGAGGGGCGATCGCAAGAAAAACAAGTTGTCAACGGAAGGGAGTGCCAACAGCATACACATTTCTAAAATAAAAAGCAGAATCGGTTTTATTTTCCTGTACTCAAAGCTCTTGGGAAGGAGAGGGGCGATCGCAAGAAAAACATGTTGTCAACGGAAGGGAGTGCCAAAAGCATACACATTTCTAATATAAAAGGCAGAATCGGTTTTATTTTCCTGTACTCAAAGCTCTTGGGAAGGAGAGGGGCGATCGCAAGAAAAACAAGTTGTCAACGGAAGGGAGTGCCAACAGCATACACATTTCTAAAATAAAAAGCAGAATCGGTTTTATTTTCCTGTACTCAAAGCTCTTGGGAAGGAGAGGGGCGATCGCAAGAAAAACATGTTGTCAACGGAAAGGAGTGCCAACAGCATACACATTTCTAATATAAAAGGCAGAATCGGTTTTATTTTCCTGTACTCAAAGCTCTTGGGAAGGAGAGGGGCGATCGCAAGAAAAACATGTTGTCAACGGAAGGGAGTGCCAACAGCATACACATTTCTAATATAAAAGGCAGAATCGGTTTATTTTCCTTTACTCAAAGCTCTTGGGAAAGAGAGGGGCGATCGCAAGAAAAACAAGTTGTCAACGGAAGGGATTGCCAACAGCATACACATTTCTAATATAAAAGGCAGAATCGGTTTTATTTTCCTGTACTCAAAGCTCTTGGGAAAGAGAGGGGCGATCGCAAGAAAAACAAGTTGTCAACGGAAAGGAGTGCCAACAGCATACACATTTCTAATAGAAAAAGCAGAATCGGTTTTATTTTCCTGTACTCAAAGCTCCTGGGAAGGAGAGGGGCGATCGCAAGAAAAACAAGTTTTCAACGGAAGGGAGTGCCAACAGCATACACATTTCTAATATAAAAGGCAGAATCGGTTTTATTTTCCTGTACTCAAAGCTCTTGGGAAAGAGAGGGGCGATCGCAAGAAAAACAAGTTGTCAACGGAAAGGAGTGCCAACAGCATACACATTTCTAATAGAAAAGGCAGAATCGGTTTTATTTTCCTCTACTCAAAGCTCCTGGGAAGGAGAGGGGCGATCGCAAGAAAAACAAGTTGTCAACGGGAGGGAGTGCCAACAGCATACACATTTCTAATATAAAAGGCAGAATCGGTTTTATTTTCCAGTACTCAAAGCTCTTGGGAAGGAGAGGGGCGATCGCAAGAAAAACAAGTTGTCAACGGAAGGGAGTGCCAACAGCATACACATTTCTAAAATAAAAAGCAGAATCGGTTTTATTTTCCTGTACTCAAAACTCTTGGGAAGGAGAGGGGCGATCGCAAGAAAAACATGTTGTCAACGGAAGGGAGTGCCAACAGCCTACACATTTCTAATATAAAAGGCAGAATCGGTTCTATTTTCCTGTACTCAAAGCTCTTGGGAAGGAGAGGGGCGATCGCAAGAAAAACATGTTGTCAACGGAAGGGAGTGCCAACAGCATACACATTTCTAATATAAAAGGCAGAATCGGTTTTATTTTCCTGTACTCAAAGCTCTTGGGAAAGAGAGGGGCGATCGCAAGAAAAACAAGTTGTCAACGGAAAGGAGTGCCAACAGCATACACATTTCTAATAGAAAAAGCAGAATCGGTTTTATTTTCCTGTACTCAAAGCTCCTGGGAAGGAGAGGGGCGATCGCAAGAAAAACAAGTTTTCAACGGAAGGGAGTGCCAACAGCATACACATTTCTAATATAAAAGGCAGAATCGGTTTTATTTTCCTGTACTCATAGCTCTTAGGAAAGAGAGGGGCGATCGCAAGAAAAACAAGTTGTCAACGGAAAGGAGTGCCAACAGCATACACATTTCTAATAGAAAAGGCAGAATCGGTTTTATTTTCCTCTACTCAAAGCTCCTGGGAAGGAGAGGGGCGATCGCAAGAAAAACAAGTTGTCAACGGGAGGGAGTGCCAACAGCATACACATTTCTAATATAAAAGGCAGAATCGGTTTTACTTTCCTATACTCAAAGCTCTTGGGAAGGAGAGGGGCGATCGCAAGAAAAACAAGTTGTCAACGGAAGGGAGTGCCAACAGCATACACATTTGTAAAATAAAAGGCAGAATCGGTTTTATTTTCCTGTACTCAAAGCTCTTGGGAAGGAGAGGGGCGATCGCAAGAAAAACAAGTTGTCAACGGAAGGGAGTGCCAACAGCATACACATTTCTAATATAAAAGGCAGAATTGGTTTTATTTTCCTGTACTCAAAGCTCTTGGGAAGGAGAGGGGCGATCGCAAGAAAAACAAGTTGTCAACGGAAGGGAGTGCCAACAGCATACACATTTCTAATATAAAAGGCAGAATTGGTTTTATTTTCCTATACTCAAAGCTCTTGGGAAGGAGAGGGGCGATCGCAAGAAAAACAAGTTGTCAACGGAAGGGAGTGCCAACAGCATACACATTTCTAATATAAAAGGCAGATTCGGTTTTATTTTCCTATACTCAAAGCTCTTGGGAAGGAGAGGGGCGATCGCAAGAAAAACAAGTTGTCAACGGAAGGGAGTGCCAACAGCATACACATTTGTAATATAAAAGGCAGAATCGGTTTTATTTTCCTGTACTCAAAGCTCTTGGGAAGGAGAGGGGCGATCGCAAGAAAAACAAGTTGTCAACGGAAGGGAGTGCCAACAGCATACACATTTCTAATATAAAAGGCAGATTCGGTTTTATTTTCCTATACTCAAAGCTCTTGGGAAGGAGAGGGGCGATCGCAAGAAAAACAAGTTGTCAACGGAAGGGAGTGCCAACAGCATACACATTTCCAATATAAAAGGCAGAATTGGTTTTATTTTCCTATACTCAAAGCTCTTGGGAAGGAGAGGGGCGATCGCAAGAAAAACAAGTTGTCAACGGAAGGGAGTGCCAACAGCATACACATTTCTAATATAAAAGGCAGATTCGGTTTTATTTTCCTATACTCAAAGCTCTTGGGAAGGAGAGGGGCGATCGCAAGAAAAACAAGTTGTCAACGGAAGGGAGTGCCAACAGCATACACATTTCTAATATAAAAGGCAGAATTGGTTTTATTTTCCTGTACTCAAAGCTCTTGGGAAGGAGAGGGGCGATCGCAAGAAAAACAAGTTGTCAACGGAAGGGAGTGCCAACAGCATACACATTTCTAATATAAAAGGCAGAATTGGTTTTATTTTCCTGTACTCAAAGCTCTTGGGAAAGAGAGGGGCGATCGCAGGAAAAACAAGTTGTCAACGGAAAGGAGTGCCAACAGCATACACATTTCTAATATAAAAGGCAGAATCGGTTTTATTTCCCTGTACTCAAAGCTCTTGAGAAGGAGAGGGGCGATCGCATGAAAAACAAGTTGTCAACGGAAGGGAGTGCCAACAGCATACACATTTCTAATATAAAAGGCAGAATCGGTTTTATTTTCCTGTACTCGAAGCTCTTGGGAAGGAGAGGGGCGATCGCAAGAAAAACAAGTTGTCAACGGGAGGGAGTGCCAGCAGCATACACATTTCTAATATAAAAGGCAGAATCGGTTTTATTTTCCTGTACTCAAAGCTCTTGGGAAGGGGAGGGGCGATCGCAGGAAAAACAAGTTGTCAACGGAAGAGAGTGCCAACAGCATACACATTTGTAATATAAAAGGCAGAATCTTTTTTATTTTCCTGTACTCAAAGCTCTTGGGAAGGAGAGGGGCGATCGCAAGAAAAACAAGTTGTCAACGGGAGGGGGTGCCAACAGCATACACATTTCTAATATAAAAGGCAGAATCGGTTTTATTTTCCTGTACTCAAAGCTCTTGGGAAGGGGAGGGGCGATCGCAGGAAAAACAAGTTGTCAACGGAAGAGAGTGCCAACAGCATACACATTTGTAATATAAAAGGCAGAATCTTTTTTATTTTCCTGTACTCAAAGCTCTTGGGAAGGAGAGGGGCGATCGCAAGAAAAACATGTTGTCAACGGAAGGGAGTGCCAAAAGCATACACATTTCTATTATAAAAGGCAGAATCGGTTTTATTTTCCTGTATTCAAAGCTTTTGGGAAGGTGAGGGGCGATCACGAGAAAAACTAGTTGTCAACGGGAGGGTGTGCCGACAGCATTCACATTTTTAATATAAAAGGCAGAATCGGTTTTATTTTCCTTTACTCAAAGCTCTTGGGAAAGAGAGGGGCGATTGCAAGAAAAACAAGTTGTCAACGGAAGGGAGTGCCAAAAGCATTCACATTTCTATTATAAAAGGCAGAATCGGTTTTATTTTCCTGTATTCAAAGCTTTTGGGAAGGTGAGGGGCGATCACGAGAAAAACTAGTTGTCAACGGGAGGGTGTGCCGACAGCATTCACATTTTTAATATAAAAGGCAGAATCGGTTTTATTTTCCTGTACTAAAAGCTCTTGGGAAGGAGAGGGGCGATCGAAAGAAAAAGAAGTTGTCAACGGAAGGGAGTGCCAACAGCAAACACATTTCTAATAGAAAAGGCAGAATCGGTTTTATTTTCCTGTACTCAAAGCTCCTGGGAAGGAGAGGGGCGATCGCAAGAAAAACAAGTTGTCAACGGGAGGGAGTGCCAACAGCATACACATTTCTAATATAAAAGGCAGAATCGGTTTTATTTTCCTGTACTCAAAGCTCTTGGGAAGGAGAGGGGCGATCGCAAGAAAAACAAGTTGTCAACGGAAGGGAGTGCCAACAGCATACACATTTCTAAAATAAAAAGCAGAATCGGTTTTATTTTCCTGTACTCAAAGCTCTTGGGAAGGAGAGGGGCGATCGCAAGAAAAACATGTTGTCAACGGAAGGGAGTGCCAACAGCATACACATTTGTAATATAAAAGGCAGAATCGGTTTTATTTTCCTGTACTCAAAGCTCTTGGGAAGGAGAGGGGCGATCGCAAGAAAAACAAGTTGTCAACGGAAGGGAGTGTCAACAGCATACAAATTTCTAATATAAAAGGCAGAATTGGTTTTATTTTCCTGTACTCAAAGCTCTTGGGAAGGAGAGGGGCGATCGCAAGAAAAACAAGTTGTCAACGGAAGGGAGTGCCAACAGCATACACATTTGTAATATAAAAGGCAGAATCGGTTTTATTTTCCTGTACTCAAAGCTCTTGGGAAGGAGAGGAGCGATCGCAAGAAAAACAAGTTGTCAACGGCAGGGAGTGCCAACAGCATACACATTTCTAATATAAAAGGCAGAATCGGTTTTATTTCCCTGTACTCAAAGCTCTTGGGAAAGGGAGGGGCGATCGCAGGAAAAACAAGTTGTCAATGGAAAGGGGTGCCAACAGCATACACATTTCTAATATAAAAGGCAGAATCGGTTTTATTTTTCTTTACTCAAAGCTCTTGGGAAGGAGAGGGGCGATCGCAAGAAAAACAAGTTGTCAACGGAAGGGAGTGCCAACAGCATACACATTTCTAATAGAAAAGGAAGAATCGGTTTTATTTTCTTGTACTCAAAGCTCTTGGGAAGGAGAGGGGCGATCGTAAGAAAAACAAGTTGTCAACGGGAGGGAGTGCCAACAGCATACACATTTCTAATGTAAAAGGCAGAATCGGTTTTATTATCCTCTTCTCAAAGCTCTTGGGAAGGAGAGGGGCGATCGCAAGAAAAACAAGTTGTCAACGGAAGGGAGTGCCAACAGCATACACATTTCTAATATAAAAGGCAGAATCGGTTTTATTTTCCTGTACTCAAAGCTCTTGGGAAGCAGAGGGGCGATCGCAAGAAAAACAAGTTGTCAACGGGAGGGAGTGCCAGCAGCATACACATTTCTAATATACAAGGCAGAATCGGTTTTATTTTCCTGTACTCAAAGCTCTTGGGAAAGGGAGGGGCGATAGCAGGAAAAACAAGTTGTCAACGGAAGAGAGTGCCAACAGCATCCACATTTGTAACATAAAAGGCAGAATCGGTTTTATTTTCCTGTACTCAAAGCTCTTGGGAAGGAGAGGGGCGATCGCAAGAAAAACAAGTTGTCAACGGGAGGGAGTGCCAACAGCATACACATTTCTAATATAAAAGGCAGAATCGGTTTCATTTTCCTGTACTCAAAGCTCTTGGGAAGGAGAGGGGCGATCGCAAGAAAAACAAGTTGTCAACGGGAGGGAGTGCCAACAGCATACACATTTCTAATATAAAAGGCAGAATCGGTTTTATTTTCCTGTACTCAAAGCTCTTGGGAAGGAGAAGGGCGATCGCAAGAAAAACAAGTTGTCAACGGAAGGGAGTGCCAACAGCATACACATTTCTAATATAAAAGGCAGAATTGGTTTTATTTTCCTGTACTCAAAGCTCTTGGGAAGGAGAGGGGCGATCGCAAGAAAAACAAGTTGTCAACGGAAGGGAGTGCCAACAGCATACACATTTCTAATATAAAAGGCAGAATTGGTTTTATTTTCCTGTACTCAAAGCTCTTGGGAAAGAGAGGGGCGATCGCAGGAAAAACAAGTTGTCAACGGAAAGGAGTGCCAACAGCATACACATTTCTAATATAAAAGGCAGAATCGGTTTTATTTCCCTGTACTCAAAGCTCTTGAGAAGGAGAGGGGCGATCGCATGAAAAACAAGTTGTCAACGGAAGGGAGTGCCAACAGCATACACATTTCTAATATAAAAGGCAGAATCGGTTTTATTTTCCTGTACTCGAAGCTCTTGGGAAGGAGAGGGGCGATCGCAAGAAAAACAAGTTGTCAACGGGAGGGAGTGCCAGCAGCATACACATTTCTAATATAAAAGGCAGAATCGGTTTTATTTTCCTGTACTCAAAGCTCTTGGGAAGGGGAGGGGCGATCGCAGGAAAAACAAGTTGTCAACGGAAGAGAGTGCCAACAGCATACACATTTGTAATATAAAAGGCAGAATCTTTTTTATTTTCCTGTACTCAAAGCTCTTGGGAAGGAGAGGGGCGATCGCAAGAAAAACAAGTTGTCAACGGGAGGGGGTGCCAACAGCATACACATTTCTAATATAAAAGGCAGAATCGGTTTTATTTTCCTGTACTCAAAGCTCTTGGGAAGGGGAGGGGCGATCGCAGGAAAAACAAGTTGTCAACGGAAGAGAGTGCCAACAGCATACACATTTGTAATATAAAAGGCAGAATCTTTTTTATTTTCCTGTACTCAAAGCTCTTGGGAAGGAGAGGGGCGATCGCAAGAAAAACATGTTGTCAACGGAAGGGAGTGCCAAAAGCATACACATTTCTATTATAAAAGGCAGAATCGGTTTTATTTTCCTGTATTCAAAGCTTTTGGGAAGGTGAGGGGCGATCACGAGAAAAACTAGTTGTCAACGGGAGGGTGTGCCGACAGCATTCACATTTTTAATATAAAAGGCAGAATCGGTTTTATTTTCCTTTACTCAAAGCTCTTGGGAAAGAGAGGGGCGATTGCAAGAAAAACAAGTTGTCAACGGAAGGGAGTGCCAAAAGCATACACATTTCTATTATAAAAGGCAGAATCGGTTTTATTTTCCTGTATTCAAAGCTTTTGGGAAGGTGAGGGGCGATCACGAGAAAAACTAGTTGTCAACGGGAGGGTGTGCCGACAGCATTCACATTTTTAATATAAAAGGCAGAATCGGTTTTATTTTCCTGTACTAAAAGCTCTTGGGAAGGAGAGGGGCGATCGAAAGAAAAAGAAGTTGTCAACGGAAGGGAGTGCCAACAGCAAACACATTTCTAATAGAAAAGGCAGAATCGGTTTTATTTTCCTGTACTCAAAGCTCCTGGGAAGGAGAGGGGCGATCGCAAGAAAAACAAGTTGTCAACGGGAGGGAGTGCCAACAGCATACACATTTCTAATATAAAAGGCAGAATCGGTTTTATTTTCCTGTACTCAAAGCTCTTGGGAAGGAGAGGGGCGATCGCAAGAAAAACAAGTTGTCAACGGAAGGGAGTGCCAACAGCATACACATTTCTAAAATAAAAAGCAGAATCGGTTTTATTTTCCTGTACTCAAAGCTCTTGGGAAGGAGAGGGGCGATCGCAAGAAAAACATGTTGTCAACGGAAGGGAGTGCCAACAGCATACACATTTGTAATATAAAAGGCAGAATCGGTTTTATTTTCCTGTACTCAAAGCTCTTGGGAAGGAGAGGGGCGATCGCAAGAAAAACAAGTTGTCAACGGAAGGGAGTGTCAACAGCATACAAATTTCTAATATAAAAGGCAGAATTGGTTTTATTTTCCTGTACTCAAAGCTCTTGGGAAGGAGAGGGGCGATCGCAAGAAAAACAAGTTGTCAACGGAAGGGAGTGCCAACAGCATACACATTTGTAATATAAAAGGCAGAATCGGTTTTATTTTCCTGTACTCAAAGCTCTTGGGAAGGAGAGGAGCGATCGCAAGAAAAACAAGTTGTCAACGGCAGGGAGTGCCAACAGCATACACATTTCTAATATAAAAGGCAGAATCGGTTTTATTTCCCTGTACTCAAAGCTCTTGGGAAAGGGAGGGGCGATCGCAGGAAAAACAAGTTGTCAATGGAAAGGGGTGCCAACAGCATACACATTTCTAATATAAAAGGCAGAATCGGTTTTATTTTTCTTTACTCAAAGCTCTTGGGAAGGAGAGGGGCGATCGCAAGAAAAACAAGTTGTCAACGGAAGGGAGTGCCAACAGCATACACATTTCTAATAGAAAAGGGAGAATCGGTTTTATTTTCTTGTACTCAAAGCTCTTGGGAAGGAGAGGGGCGATCGTAAGAAAAACAAGTTGTCAACGGGAGGGAGTGCCAACAGCATACACATTTCTAATGTAAAAGGCAGAATCGGTTTTATTATCCTCTTCTCAAAGCTCTTGGGAAGGAGAGGGGCGATCGCAAGAAAAACAAGTTGTCAACGGAAGGGAGTGCCAACAGCATACACATTTCTAATATAAAAGGCAGAATCGGTTTTATTTTCCTGTACTCAAAGCTCTTGGGAAGCAGAGGGGCGATCGCAAGAAAAACAAGTTGTCAACGGGAGGGAGTGCCAGCAGCATACACATTTCTAATATACAAGGCAGAATCGGTTTTATTTTCCTGTACTCAAAGCTCTTGGGAAAGGGAGGGGCGATAGCAGGAAAAACAAGTTGTCAACGGAAGAGAGTGCCAACAGCATCCACATTTGTAACATAAAAGGCAGAATCGGTTTTATTTTCCTGTACTCAAAGCTCTTGGGAAGGAGAGGGGCGATCGCAAGAAAAACAAGTTGTCAACGGGAGGGAGTGACAACAGCATACACATTTCTAATATAAAAGGCAGAATCGGTTTTATTTTCCTGTACTCAAAGCTCTTGGGAAGGAGAAGGGCGATCGCAAGAAAAACAAGTTGTCAACGGAAGGGAGTGCCAACAGCATACACATTTCTAATATAAAAGGCAGAATCGGTTTTATTTTTCTTTACTCAAAGCTCTTGGGAAAGAGAGGGGCGATCGCAAGAAAAACAAGTTGTCAACGGAAGGGAGTGCCAACAGCATACACATTTCTAATATAAAAGGCAAAATCGGTTTTATTTTCCTGTATTCAAAGCTCTTGGGAAAAAGAGGGGCGATCGCAAGAAAAACAAGTTGTCAACGGAAGGGAGTGCCAAAAGCATACCCATTTCTAACATTAAAGGCAGAATCGGTTTTATTTTCCTGTACTCAAAGATGTTGGAAAAGAGAGGGGCGATCACAAAAAAAACAAGTTGTCAACGGGAGGGAGTGCCAACAGCATACACATTTCTAATATAAAAGGCAGAATCGGTTTTATTTTCCTGTACTCAAAGCTCTTGGGAAAGAGAGGGGCGATCGCAAGAAAAACAAGTTGTCAACGGGAGGGAGTGCCAACAGCATACACATTTCTAATATAAAAGGCAGAATCGGTTTTATTTTCCTGTAATCAAAGCTCTTGGGAAGGAGAAGGGCGATCGCAAGAAAAACAAGTTGTCAACGGAAGGGAGTGCCAACAGCCTACACATTTCTAATATAAAAGGCAGAATCGGTTTTATTTTCCTGTATTCAAAGCTCTTGGGAAGGAGAGGGGCTATCGCAAGAAAAACAAGTTGTCAACGGAAGGGAGTGTCAACAGCATACACATTTCTAATATAAAAGGCAGAATCGGTTTTATTTTCCTGTACTCAAAGCTCTTGGGAAGGAGAGGGGCGATCACAAGAAAAACAAGTTGTCAACGGGAGGGAGTGCCAACAGCATACACATTTCTAAAATAAAAAGCAGAATCGGTTTTATTTTCCTGTACTCAAAACTCTTGGGAAGGAGAGGGGCGATCGCAAGAAAAACATGTTGTCAACGGAAGGGAGTGCCAACAGCATACACATTTCTAATATAAAAGGCAGAATCGGTTTTATTTTCCTGTACTCAAAGCTCTTGGGAAAGAGAGGGGCGATCGCAAGAAAGACAAGTTGTCAACGGAAAGGAGTGCCAACAGCATACACATTTCTAATAGAAAAAGCAGAATCGGTTATATTTTCCTGTACTCAAAGCTCCTGGGAAGGAGAGGGGCGATCGCAAAAAAAACAAGTTTTCAACGGAAGGGAGTGCCAACAGCATACACATTTCTAATATAAAAGGCAGAATCGGTTTTATTTTCCTGTACTCAAAGCTCTTGGGAAAGAGAGGGGCGATCGCAAGAAAAACAAGTTGTCAACGGAAAGGAGTGCCAACAGCATACACATTTCTAATAGAAAAGGCAGAATCGGTTTTATTTTCCTCTACTCAAAGCTCCTGGGAAGGAGAGGGGCGATCGCAAGAAAAACAAGTTGTCAACGGGAGGGAGTGCCAACAGCATACACATTTCTAATATAAAAGGCAGAATCGGTTTTATTTTCCTATACTCAAAGCTCTTGGGAAGGAGAGGGGCGATCGCAAGAAAAACAAGTTGTCAACGGAAGGGAGTGCCAACAGCATACACATTTGTAATATAAAAGGCAGAATCGGTTTTATTTTCCTGTACTCAAAGCTCTTGGGAAGGAGAGGGGCGATCGCAAGAAAAACAAGTTGTCAACGGAAGGGAGTACCAACAGCATACACATTTCTAATATAAAAGGCAGAATCGGTTTTATTTTCCTATACTCAAAGTTGTCTTGGGAAGGAGAGGGGCGATCGCAAGAAAAACAAGTTGTCAACGGAAGGGAGTGCCAACAGCATACACATTTGTAATATAAAAGGCAGAATCGGTTTTATTTTCCTGTACTCAAAGCTCTTGGGAAGGAGAGGGACGATCGCAAGAAAAACAAGTTGTCAACGGAAGGGAGTGCCAACAGCATACACATTTCTAATATAAAAGGCAGAATTTATTTTATTTTCCTGTACTCAAAGCTCTTGGGAAGGAGAGGGGCGATCGCAAGAAAAACAAGTTTTCAACGGAAGGGAGTGCCAACAGCATACACATTTCTAATATAAAAGGCAGAATCTGTTTTATTTTCCTGTACTCAAAGCTCTTGGGAAAGAGAGGGGCGATCGCATGAAAAACAAGTTGTCAACGGAAGGGAGTGCCAACAGCATACACATTTCTAATATAAAAGGCAGAATCGGTTTTATTTTCCTGTACTCGAAGCTCTTGGGAAGGAGAGGGGAGATCGCAAGAAAAACAAGTTGTCAACGGGAGGGAGTGCCAGCAGCATACACATTTCTAATATAAAAGGCAGAATCGGTTTTATTTTCCTGTACTCAAAGCTCTTGGGAAGGGGAGGGGCGATCGCAGGAAAAACAAGTTGTCAACGGAAGAGAGTGCAACAGCATACACATTTGTAATATAAAAGGCAGAATCGGTTTTATTTTCCTGTACTCAAAGCTCTTGGGAAGGAGAGGGGCGATCGCAAGAAAAACAAGTTGTCAACGGGAGGGGGTGCCAACAGCATACACATTTCTTATATAAAAGGCAGAATCGGTTTTATTTTCCTGTACTCAAAGCTCTTGGGAAGGAGAGGGGCGATCGCAAGAAAAACAAGTTGTCAACGGAAGGGAGTGCCAACAGCATACACATTTGTAATATAAAAGGCAGAATCGGTTTTATTTTCCTGTACTCAAAGCTCTTGGGAAGGAGAGGGGCGATCGCAAGAAAAACAAGTTGTCAACGGAAGGGAGTGTCAACAGCATACACATTTCTAATATAAAAGGCAGAATTGGTTTTATTTTCCTGTACTCAAAGCTCTTGGGAAGGAGAGGGGCGATCGCAAGAAAAACAAGTTGTCAACGGCAGGGAGTGCCGACAGCATACACATTTCTAATATAAAAGGCAGAATCGGTTTTATTTTCCTGTACTCAAAGCTCTTGGGAAAGGGAAGGGCGATTGCAGGAAAAACAAGTTGTCAATGGAAAGGAGTGCCAACAGCATACACATTTCTAATATAAAAGGCAGAATCGGTTTTATTTTTCTTTACTCAAAGCTCTTGGGAAGGAGAGGGGCGATCGCAAGAAAAACAAGTTGTCAACGGAAGGGAGTGCCAACAGCATACACATTTCTAATAGAAAAGGAAGAATCGGTTTTATTTTCTTGTACTCAAAGCTCTTGGGAAGGAGAGGGGCGATCGCAAGAAAAAGAAGTTGTCAACGGGAGGGAGTGCCAACAGCATACACATTTCTAATGTAAAAGGCAGAATCGGTTTTATTAACCTGTACTCAAAGCTCTTGGGAAGAAGAGGGGCGCTCGCAAGAAAAACAAGTTGTCAACGGAAGGGAGTGCCAACAGCATATACATTTCTAATATAAAAGGCAGAATCGGTTTTATTTTCCTGTACTCAAAGCTCTTGGGAAGGAGAGGGGCGATCGCAAGAAAAACAAGTTGTCAACGGGAGGGAGTGCCAACAGCATACACATTTCTAATATAAAAGGCAGAATCGGTTTTATTTTCCTGTACTCAAAGCTCTTGGGAAGGGGAGGGGCGATCGCAGGAAAAACAAGTTGTCAACGGAAGAGAGTGCCAACAGCATCCACATTTGTAACACAAAAGGCAGAATCGGTTTTATTTTCCTGTACTAAAAGCTCTTGGGAAGGAGAGGGGCGATCGCAAGAAAAACAAGTTGTCAACGGGAGGGAGTGCCAACAGCATACACATTTCTAATATAAAAGGCAGAATCGGTTTTATTTTCCTGTACTCAAAGCTCTTGGGAAGGAGAAGGGCGATCGCAAGAAAAACAAGTTGTCAACGGAAGGGAGTGCCAACAGCATACACATTTCTAATATAAAAGGCAGAATCGGTTTTATTTTCTTATACTCAAAGCTCTTGGGAAGGAGAGGGGCGATCGCAAGAAAAACAAGTTGTCAACGGAAGGGAGTGCCAACAGCATACACATTTCTAATATAAAAGGCAAAATCGGTTTTATTTTCCTGTATTCAAAGCTCTTGGGAAAAACAGGGGCGATCGCAAGAAAAACAAGTTGTCAACGGAAGGGAGTGCCAACAGCATACACACTTCTAATATAAAAGGCAGAATCGGTTTTATTTTCCTGTATTCAAAGCTCTTGGGAAAGAGAGGGGCGATCGCAAGAAAAACAAGTTGTCAACGGAAGGGAGTGCCAACAGCATACCCATTTCTAACATAAAAGGCAGAATCGGTTTTATTTTCCTGTACTCAAAGATCTTGGAAAGGAGAGGGGCGATCACAAGAAAAACAAGTTGTCAACGGGAGGGAGTGCCAACAGCATTCACATTTCTAATATAAAAGGCAGAATCGGTTTTATTTTCCTGTACTAAAAGCTCTTGGGAAGGAGAGGGGCTATCGCAAGAAAAAGAAGTTGTCAACGGAAGGGAGTGCCAACAGCAAACACATTTCTAATAGAAAAGGCAGAATCGTTTTTATTTTCCTGTACTCAAAGCTCCTGGGAAGGACAGGGGCGATCGCAAGAAAAACAAGTTGTCAACGGGAGGGAGTGCCAACAGCATACACATTTCTAAAATAAAAAGCAGAATCGGTTTTATTTTCCTGTACTCAAAGCTCTTGGGAAGGAGAGGGGCGATCGCAAGAAAAACATGTGTCAACGGAAGGGAGTGCCAACAGCATACACATTTCTAATATAAAAGGCAGAATCGGTTTTATTTTCCTGTACTTAAAGCTCTTGGGAAGGAGAGGGGCGATCGCAAGAAAAACATGTTGTCAACGGAAGGAAGTGCCAACAGCATACACATTTCTAAAATAAAAGGCAGAATCGGTTTATTTTCCTGTACTCAAAGCTCTTGGGAAAGAGAGGGGCGATCGCAAGAAAAACAAGTTGTCAACGGGAGGGAGTGCCAACAGCATACACATTTCTAATATAAAAGGCAGAATCGGTTTTATTTTCCTGTAATCAAATCTCTTGGGAAGGAGAGGGGCGATCGCAAGAAAAACAAGTTGTCAACGGAAGGGAGTGCCAACAGCCTACACATTTCTAATATGAAAGGCAGAATCGGTTTTATTTTCCTGTACTCAAAGCTCTTGGGAAGGAGAGGGGCTATCGCAAGAAAAACAAGTTGTCAACGGAAGGGAGTGTCAACAGCATACACATTTCTAATATAAAAGGCAGGATCGGTTTTATTTTCCTGTACTCAAAGCTCTTGGGAAAGAGAGGGGCGATCACAAGAAAAACAAGTTGTCAACGGGAGGGAGTGCCAACAGCATACCCATTTCTAACATAAAAGGCAGAATCGGTTTTATTTTCCTGAAATTAAAACTCTTGGAAAGAGAGGGGCGATCACAAGAAAAACAAGTTGTCTACGGGAGGGAGTGCCAACTGCATACACTTTTCTAATATAATAGGCAGAGTCGGTTTTATTTTCCTGTACTCAAAGCTCTTGGGAAGGAGAGGTGCGATCGCAAGAAAAACAAGTTGTCAACGCAAGGGAGTGCCAACAGCATACACATTTCTAATATAAAAGGCAGAATCGGTTTTATTTTCCTGTACTCAAAGCTCTTGGGAAAGAGAGGGACGATCACAAGAAAAACAAGTTGTCAACGGGAGGGAGTGCCAACAGCATACCCATTTCTAACTTAAAAGGCAGAATCGGTTTTATTTTCCTGTACTCAAAGATCTTGGAAAGGAGAGGGGCGATCACAAGAAAAACAAGTTGTCAACGGGAGGGAGTGCCAAAAGCATACACATTTCTAATATAAAAGGCAGAATCGGTTTTATTTTCCTGTATTCAAAGCTTTTGGGAAGGAGAGGGGCGATCGCGAGAAAAACTAGTTGTCAACGGGAGGGTGTGCCAACAGCATTCACATTTTTAATATAAAAGGCAGAATCGGTTTTATTTTCTTGTACTCAAAGCTCTTGGGAAGGAGAGAGGCGATCGCAAGAAAAACAAGTTGTCAACGGGAGGGAGTGCCAACAGCATCCACATTTCTAATATAAAAGGCAGAATCGGTTTCATTTTCCTTTACTCAAAGCTCTTGGGAAGGAGATTTGCGATCGCAAGAAAAACAAGTTGTCAACGGAAGGGAGTGCCAACAGCATACACATTTCTAATATAAGAGGCAGACTCGGTTTTATTTTCCTGTATTCAAAGCTCTTGGGAAAGAGAAGGACGATCGCAAGAAAAACAAGTTGTCAACGGAAGGGAGTGCCAACAGCATACACATTTTTAATATAAAAGGCAGAATCGGTTTTATTTTCCTGTACTCAAAGCTCTTGGGAAGGAGAGGGGCGATCGCAAGAAAAACAAGTTGTCTACGGGAGGGAGTGTCAACTGCATACACATTTCTAATATAAAAAGCAGAGTCTGTTTTATTTTCCTGTACTCAAAGATCTTGGAAAGGAGAGGGGCGATCACAAGAAAAACAAGTTGTCAACGGGAGGGAGTGCCAAAAGCATACACATTTCTATTATAAAAGGCAGAATCGGTTTTATTTTCCTGTATTCAAAGCTTCTGGGAAGGTGAGGGGCGATCGCGAGAAAAACTAGTTGTCAACGGGAGGGTGTGCCAACAGCATTCACATTTTTAATATAAAAGGCAGAATCGGTTATATTTTCCTGTACTAAAAGCTCTTGGGAAGGAGAGGGGCGATCGAAAGAAAAAGAAGTTGTCAACGGAAGGGAGTGCCAACAGCAAACACATTTCTAATAGAAAAGGCAGAATCGGTTTTATTTTCCTGTACTCAAAGCTCCTGGGAAGGAGAGGGGCGATCGCAAGAAAAACAAGTTGTCAACGGGAGGGAGTGCCAACAGCATACACATTTCTAATATAAAAGGCAGAATCGGTTTTATTTTCCTGTACTCAAAGCTCTTGGGAAGGAGAGGGGCGATCGCAAGAAAAACAAGTTGTCAACGGAAGGGAGTGCCAACAGCATACACATTTCTAAAATAAAAAGCAGAATCGGTTTTATTTTCCTGTACTCAAAGCTCTTGGGAAGGAGAGGGGCGATCGCAAGAAAAACATGTTGTCAACGGAAGGGAGTGCCAACAGCATACACATTTCTAATATAAAAGGCAGAATCGGTTTTATTTTCCTGTACTCAAAGCTCTTGGGAAGGAGAGGGGCGATCGCAAGAAAAACATGTTGTCAACGGAAGGGAGTGCCAGCAGCATACACATTTCTAATATAAAAGGCAGAATCGGTTTTATTTTCCTGTACTCAAAGCTCTTGGAAGGGGAGGGGCGATCGCAGGAAAAACAAGTTGTCAACGGAAGAGAGTGCCAACAGCATACACATTTGTAATATAAAAGGCAGAATCGGTTTTATTTTCCTGTACTCAAAGCTCTTGGGAAGGAGAGGGGCGATCGCAAGAAAAACAAGTTGTCAACGGAAGGGAGTGCCAACAGCATACACATTTCTAATATAAAAGGCAGAATCGGTTTTATTTTCCTGTACTCAAAGCTCTTGGGAAAGGGAGGGGCGATCGCAGGAAAAACAAGTTGTCAATGGAAAGGAGTGCCAACAGCATACACATTTCTAATATAGAAGGCATAATCGGTTTTATTTTTCTTTACTTAAAGCTCTTGGGAAGGAGAGGGGCGATCGCAAGAAGAACAAGTTGTCAACGGAAGGGAGTGCCAACAGCATAAACATTTCTAATAGAAAAGGAAGAATCGGTTTTATTTTCTTGTACTCAAAGCTCTTGGGAAGGAGAGGGGTGATCGCAAGAAAAACAAGTTGTCAACGGGAGGGAGTGCCAGCAGCATACAGATTTCTAATATAAAAGGCAGAATCGGTTTTATTATCCTGTACTCAAAGCTCTTGGGAAGGAGAGGGGCGATCGCAAGAAAAACAAGTTGTCAACGGAAGGGAGTGCCAGCAACATACACATTTCTAATATAAAAGGCAGAATCGGTTTTATTTTCCTGTACTCAAAGCTCTTGGGAAGGAGAGGGGCGATCGCAAGAAAAACAAGTTGTCAACGGGAGGGAGTGCCAGCAGCATACACATTTCTAATATACAAGGCAGAATCGGTTTTATTTCCCTGTACTCAAAGCTCTTGGGAAGGGGAGGGGCGATCGCAGGAAAAACAAGTTGTCAACGGAAGAGAGTGCCAACAGCACACATTTGTAATATAAAAGGCAGAATCGGTTTTATTTTCCTGTACTCAAAGCTCTTGGGAAGGAGAGGGGCGATCGCAAGGAAAACAAGTTGTCAACGGGAGGGAGTGCCAACAGCATACACATTTCTAATATAAAAGGCAGAATCGGTTTTATTTTCCTGTACTCAAAGCTCTTGGGAAGGAGAGGGGCGATCGCAAGAAAAACAAGTTGTCAACGGAAGGGAGTGCCAACAGCATACACATTTCTAATATAAAAAGCAGAATCGGTTTTATTTTCCTATACTCAAAGCTCTTGGGAAGGAGAGGGGCGATCGCAAGAAAAACAAGTTGTCAACGGAAGGAAGTGCCAACAGCATACACATTTCTAATATAAAAGGCAGAATCGGTTCTATTTTCCTGAACTCAAAGCTCTTGGGAAGGGGAGGGGCGATCGCAAGAAAAACAAGTTGTCAACGGAAAGGAGTGCCAACAGCATACACATTTCTAATATAAAAGGCAGAATCGGTTTTATTTTCCTATACTCAAAGCTCTTGGGAAGGAGAGGGGCGATCGCAAGAAAAACAAGTTGTCAACGGAAGGAAGTGCCAACAGCATACACATTTTTAATATAAAAGGCAGAATCGGTTCTATTTTCCTGAACTCAAAGCTCTTGGGAAAGAGAGGGGCGATCGCAAGAAAAACAAGTTGTCAACGGAAAGGAGTGCCAACAGCAAACACATTTCTAATATAAAAGGCAGAATCGGTTCTATTTTCCTGAACTCAAAGCTCTTGGGAAGGAGAGGGGCGATCGCAAGAAAAACAAGTTGTCAACGGAAAGGAGTGCCAACAGCATACACATTGCTAATATAAAAGGCAGAATCGGTTTTATTTTCCTGTACTCAAAGCTCTTGGGAAAGAGAGGGGCGATCGCAAGAAAAACAAGTTGTCAACGGAAGGGAGTGCCAACAGCATACACATTTCTAATATAAAAGGCAAAATCGGTTTTATTTTCCTGTATTCAAAGCTCTTGGGAAAAAGAGGGGCGATCGCAAGAAAAACAAGTTGTCAACGGAAGGGAGTGCCAACAGCATACACATTTCTAATATAAAAGGCAGAATCGGTTTTATTTTCCTGTACTCAAAGCTCTTGGGAAGGAGAGGGGCGATCGCAAGAAAAACAAGTTGTCAACGGAAGAGAGTGACAACAGCATACCCATTTCTAACATAAAAGGCAGAATCGGTTTTATTTTCCTGTACTCAAAGCTTTTGGGAAGGAGAGGGGCGATCGCAAGAAAAAGAAGTTGTCAACGGAAGGGAGTGCCAAAAGCATAGACATTTCTAATATAAAAGGCAGAATCGGTTTTTTTTTCCTGTATTCAAAGCTTTTGGGAAGGAGAGGGGCGATCGTGAGAAAAACTAGTTGTCAACGGGAGGGTGTGCCAACAGCATTCACATTTTTAATATAAAAGGCAGAATCGGTTTTATTTTCCTGTACTAAAAGCTCTTGGGAGGGAGAGGGGCTATCGCAAGAAGAAGAAGTTGTCAACGGAAGGGAGTGCCAACAGCAAACACATTTCTAATAGAAAAGGCAGAATCCGTTTTATTTTCCTGTACTCAAAGCTCCTGGGAAGGAGAGGGGCGATCGCAAGAAAAACAAGTTGTCAACGGGAGGGAGTGCCAACAGCATACACATTTCTAATATAAAAGGCAGAATCGGTTTTATTTTCCTGTACTCAAAGCTCTTGGGAAGGAGAGGGGTGATCGCAAGAAAAACAAGTTGTCAACGGGAGGGAGTGCCAGCAGCATACACATTTCTAATATACAAGGCAGAATCGGTTTTATTTTCCTGTACTCAAAGCTCTTGGGAAGGGGAGGGGCGATCGCAGGAAAAACAAGTTGTCAACGGAAGAGAGTGCCAACAGCATACACATTTGTAATATAAAAGGCAGAATCGGTTTTATTTTCCTGCACTCAAAGCTCTTGGGAAGGAGAGGGGCGATCGCAAGGAAAACAAGTTGTCAACGGGAGGGAGTGCCAACAGCATACACATTTCTAATATAAAAGGCAGAATCGGTTTTATTTTCCTATACTCAAAGCTCTTGGGAAGGAGAGGGGCGATCGCAAGAAAAACAAGTTGTCAACGGAAGGAAGTGCCAACAGCATACACATTTCTAATATAAAAGGCAGAATCGGTTCTATTTTCCTGAACTCAAAGCTCTTGGGAAGGAGAGGGGCGATCGTAAGAAAAACAAGTTGTCAACGGAAAGGAGTGCCAACAGCATACACATTTCTAATATAAAAGGCAGAATCGGTTTTATTTTCCTATACTCAAAGCTCTTGGGAAGGAGAGGGGCGATCGCAAGAAAAACAAGTTGTCAACGGAAGGAAGTGCCAACAGCATACACATTTCTAATATAAAAGGCAGAATCGGTTCTATTTTCCTGAACTCAAAGCTCTTGGGAAAGAGAGGGGCGATCGCAAGAAAAACAAGTTGTCAACGGAAAGGAGTGCCAACAGCATACACATTTCTAATATAAAAGGCAGAATCGGTTCTATTTTCCTGAACTCAAAGCTCTTGGGAAGGAGAGGGGCGATCGCAAGAAAAACAAGTTGTCAACGGAAGGGAGTGCCAAAATCATAGACATTTCTAATATAAAAGGCAGAATCGGTTTTATTTTCCTGTATTCAAAGCTTTTGGGAAGGAGAGGGGCGATCGTGACAAAAACTAGTGGTCAACGGGAGGGAGTGCCAACAGCATACACATTTCTAATATAAAAGGCAGAATCGGTTTTATTTTCCTGTACTCAAAGCTCTTGGGAAAGAGAGGGGCGATCGCAAGAAAAACAAGTTGTCAACGGAAGGGAGTGCCAACAGCATACACATTTCTAATATAAAAGGCAAAATCGGTTTTATTTTCCTGTATTCAAAGCTCTTGGGAAAAAGAGGGGCGATCGCAAGAAAAACAAGTTGTCAACGGAAGGGAGTGCCAACAGCATACACATTTCTAATATAAAAGGCAGAATCGGTTTTACTTTCCTGTACTCAAAGCTCTTGGGAAGGAGAGGGGCGATCGCAAGAAAAACAAGTTGTCAACGGAAGAGAGTGCCAACAGCATACCCATTTCTAACATAAAAGGCAGAATCGGTTTTATTTTCCTGTACTCAAAGCTCTTGGGAAGGAGAGGGGCGATCGCAAGAAAAAGAAGTTGTCAACGGAAGGGAGTGCCAAAATCATAGACATTTCTAATATAAAAGGCAGAATCGGTTTTATTTTCCTGTATTCAAAGCTTTTGGGAAGGAGAGGGGCGATCGTGACAAAAACTAGTGGTCAACGGGAGGGTGTGCCAACAGCATTCACATTTTTAATATAAAAGGCAGAATCGGTTTCATTTTCCTGTACTAAAAGCTCTTGGGAAGGAGAGGGGCTATCGCAAGAAAAAGAAGTTGTCAACGGAAGGGAGTGCCAACAGCAAACACATTTCTAATAGAAAAGGCAGAATCGGTTTTATTTTCCTGTACTCAAAGCTCCTGGGAAGGAGAGGGGCGATCGCAAGAAAAACAAGTTGTCAACGGGAGGGAGTGCCAACAGCATACACATTTCTAAAATAAAAGCAGAATCGGTTTTATTTTCCTGTACTCAAAGCTCTTGGGAAGGAGAGGGGCGATCGCAAGAAAAACATGTTGTCAACGGAAGGGAGTGCCAAAAGCATACACATTTCTAATATAAAAGGCAGAATCGGTTTTATTTTCCTCTACTCAAAGCTCTTGGGAAGGAGAGGGGCGATCGCAAGAAAAACAAGTTGTCAACGGGAGGGAGTGCCAACAGCATACACATTTCTAATATAAAAGGCAGAATCGGTTTTATTTTCCTGTACTCAAAGCTCTTGGGAAGGAGAGGGGCGATCGCAAGAAAAACATGTTGTCAACGGAAGGGAGTGCCAACAGCATACACATTTCTAATATAAAAGGCAGAATCGGTTTTATTTTCCTGTACTCAAAGCTCTTGGGAAGGAGAGGGGCGATCGCAAGAAAAACATGTTGTCAACGGAAGTGAGTGCCAACAGCATACACATTTCTAATATAAAAGGCAGAATCGGTTTATTTTCCTTTACTCAAAGCTCTTGGGAAAGAGAGGGGCGATCGCAAGAAAAACAAGTTGTCAACGGAAGGGAGTGCCAACAGCATACACATTTCTAATATAAAAGGCAGAATCGGTTTTATTTTCCTGTACTCAAAGCTCTTGGGAAAGAGAGGGGCGATCGCAACAAAAACAAGTTGTCAACGGAAAGGAGTGCCAACAGCATACACATTTCTAATCGAAAAAGCAGAATCGGTTTTATTTTCCTGTACTCAAAGCTCCTGGGAAGGAGAGGGGCGATCGCAAGAAAAACAAGTTTTCAACGGAAGGGAGTGCCAACAGCATACACATTTGTAATATAAAAGGCAGAATCGGTTTTATTTTCCTGTACTCAAAGCTCTTGGGAAAGAGAGGGGCGATCGCAACAAAAACAAGTTGTCAACGGAAAGGAGTGCCAACAGCATACACATTTCTAATCGAAAAAGCAGAATCGGTTTTATTTTCCTGTACTCAAAGCTCCTGGGAAGGAGAGGGGCGATCGCAAGAAAAACAAGTTTTCAACGGAAGGGAGTGCCAACAGCATACACATTTGTAATATAAAAGGCAGAATCGGTTTTATTTTCCTGTACTCAAAGCTCTTGGGAAAGAGAGGGGCGATCGCAAGAAAAACAAGTTTTCAACGGAAAGGAGTGCCAACAGCATACACATTTCTAATATAAAAGGCAGAATCGGTTTTATTTTCCTCTACTCAAAGCTCTTGGGAAGGAGAGGGGCGATCGCAAGAAAAACAAGTTGTCAACGGGAGGGAGTGCCAACAGCATACACATTTCTAATATAAAAGGCAGAATCGGTTTTATTTTCCTGTACTCAAAGCTCTTGGGAAGGAGAGGGGCGATCGCAAGAAAAACATGTTGTCAACGGAAGGGAGTGCCAACAGCATACACATTTCTAATATAAAAGGCAGAATCGGTTTTATTTTCCTGTACTCAAAGCTCTTGGGAAGGAGAGGGGCGATCGCAAGAAAAACATGTTGTCAACGGAAGTGAGTGCCAACAGCATACACATTTCTAATATAAAAGGCAGAATCGGTTTATTTTCCTTTACTCAAAGCTCTTGGGAAAGAGAGGGGCGATCGCAAGAAAAACAAGTTGTCAACGGAAGGGAGTGCCAACAGCATACACATTTCTAATATAAAAGGCAGAATCGGTTTTATTTTCCTGTACTCAAAGCTCTTGGGAAAGAGAGGGGCGATCGCAACAAAAACAAGTTGTCAACGGAAAGGAGTGCCAACAGCATACACATTTCTAATCGAAAAAGCAGAATCGGTTTTATTTTCCTGTACTCAAAGCTCCTGGGAAGGAGAGGGGCGATCGCAAGAAAAACAAGTTTTCAACGGAAGGGAGTGCCAACAGCATACACATTTGTAATATAAAAGGCAGAATCGGTTTTATTTTCCTGTACTCAAAGCTCTTGGGAAAGAGAGGGGCGATCGCAAGAAAAACAAGTTGTCAACGGAAAGGAGTGCCAACAGCATACACATTTCTAATAGAAAAAGCAGAATCGGTTTTATTTTCCTCTACTCAAAGCTCCTGGGAAGGAGAGGGGCGATCGCAAGAAAAACAAGTTGTCAACGGGAGGGAGTGCCAACAGCATACACATTTCTAATATAAAAGGCAGAATCGGTTTTATTTTCCTGTACTCAAAGCTCTTGGGAAGGAGAGGGGCGATCGCAAGAAAAACAAGTTGTCAACGGAAGGGAGTGCCAACAGCATACACATTTCTAAAATAAAAAGCAGAATCGGTTTTATTTTCCTGTACTCAAAGCTCTTGGGAAGGAGAGGGGCGATCGCAAGAAAAACATGTTGTCAACGGAAGGGAGTGCCAACAGCATACACATTTCTAATATAAAAGGCAGAATCGCTTTTATTTTCCTGTACTCAAAGCTCTTGGGAAGGAGAGGGGCGATCGCAAGAAAAACATGTTGTCAACGGAAGGGAGTGCCAACAGCATACACATTTCTAATATAAAAGGCAGAATCGGTTTATTTTCCTTTACTCAAAGCTCTTGGGAAAGAGAGGGGCTATCGCAAGAAAAACAAGTTGTCAACGGAAGGGAGTGCCAACAGCATACACACTTCTAATATAAAAGGCAGAATCGGTTTTATTTTCCTGTACTCAAAGCTCTTGGGAAAGAGAGGGGCGATCGCAAGAAAAACAAGTTGTCAACGGAAAGGAGTGCCAACAGCATACACATTTCTAATAGAAAAAGCAGAATCGGTTTTATTTTCCTGTACTCAAAGCTCCTGGGAAGGAGAGGGGCGATCGCAAGAAAAACAAGTTTTCAACGGAAGGGAGTGCCAACAGCATACACATTTCTAATATAAAAGGCAGAATCGGTTTTATTTTTCTGTACTCAAAGCTCTTGGGAAAGAGAGGGGCGATCGCAAGAAAAACAAGTTGTCAACGGAAAGGAGTGCCAACAGCATACACATTTCTAATAGAAAAGGCAGAATCGGTTTTATTTTCCTCTACTCAAAGCTCCTGGGAAGGAGAGGTGCGATCGCAAGAAAAACAAGTTGTCAACGGGAGGGAGTGCCAACAGCATACACATTTCTAATATAAAAGACAGAATCGGTTTTATTTTCCTGTACTCAAAGCTCTTGGGAAGGAGAGGGGCAATCGCAAGAAAAACAAGTTGTCAACGGAAGGGAGTGCCAACAGCCCACACATTTCTAATATAAAAGGCAGAATCGGTTTTATTTTCCTGTACTCAAAGCTCTTGGGAAGGAGAGGGGCTATCGCAAGAAAAACAAGTTGTCAACGGAAGGGAGTGCCAACAGCATACACATTTCTAATATAAAAAGCAGAATCGGTTTTATTTTTCTGTACTCAAAACTCTTGGGAAGGAGAGGGGCGATCGCAAGAAAAACAAGTTGTCAACGGGCGGGAGTGCCAACAGCATACACATTTCTAATATAAAAGGCAGAATCGGTTTTATTTTCCTGTACTCAAAGCTCTTGGGAAAGAGAGGGGCGATCGCAAGAAAAACAAGTTTTCAACGGAAAGGAGTGCCAACAGCATACACATTTCTAATAGAAAAGGCAGAATCGGTTTTATTTTCCTCTACTCAAAGCTCCTGGGAAGGAGAGGGGCGATCGCAAGAAAAACAAGTTGTCAACGGGAGGGAGTGCCAACAGCATACACATTTCTAATATAAAAGACAGAATCGGTTTTATTTTCCTGTACTCAAAGCTCTTGGGAAGGAGAGGGGCAATCGCAAGAAAAACAAGTTGTCAACGGAAGGGAGTGCCAACAGCCCACACATTTCTAATATAAAAGGCAGAATCGGTTTTATTTTCCTGTACTCAAAGCTCTTGGGAAGGAGAGGGGCTATCGCAAGAAAAACAAGTTGTCAACGGAAGGGAGTGCCAACAGCATACACATTTCTAATATAAAAAGCAGAATCGGTTTTGTTTTCCTGTACTCAAAGCTCTTGGGAAGGAGAGGGGCGATCGCAAGAAAAACAAGTTGTCAACGGGAGGGAGTGCCAACAGCATACACATTTCTAATATAAAAGGCAGAATCGGTTTTATTTTCCTGTACTCAAAGCTCTTGGGAAGGAGAGGGGCGATCGCAAGAAAAACAAGTTGTCAACGGGAGGGAGTGCCAACAGCATGCACATTTCTAATATAAAAGGCAGAATCGGTTTTATTTTCCTGTACTCAAAGCTCTTGGGAAGGAGAGGGGCGATCGCAAGAAAAACATGTTGTCAACGGAAGGGAGTGCCAACAGCATACACGTTTCTAATATAAAAGGCAGAATCGGTTTTATTTTTCTGTACTCAAAACTCTTGGGAAGGAGAGGGGCGATCGCGAGAAAAACCAGTTGTCAACGGGAGGGTGTGCCAACAGCATTCACATTTTTAATATAAAAGGCAGAATCGGTTTTATTTTCCTGTACTAAAAGCTCTTGGGAAGGAGAGGGGCGATCGCAAGAAAAAGAAGTTGTCAACGGAAGGGAGTGCCAACAGCAAACACATTTCTAATAGAAAAGGCAGAATCGGTTTTATTTTCCTGTACTCAAAGCTCCTGGGAAGGAGAGGGGCGATCGCAAGAAAAATAAGTTGTCAACGGGAGGGAGTGCCAACAGCATACACATTTCTAATATAAAAGGCAGAATCGGTTTTATTTTCCTGTACTCAAAGCTCTTGAGAAGGAGAGGGGCGATCGCAAGAAAAACAAGTTGTCAACGGAAGGAAGTGCCAACAGTATACACATTTCTAAAATAAAAAGCAGAATCGGTTTTATTTTCCTGTACTCAAAGCTCTTGGGAAGGAGAGGGGCGATCGCAAGCAAAACATGTTGTCAACGGAAGGGAGTGCCAACAGCATACACATTTCTAATATATAAGGCAAAATCGGTTTATTTTCCTTTACTCAAAGCTCTTGGGAAAGAGAGGGGCGATCGCAAGAAAAACAAGTTGTCAACGGAAGGGAGTGCCAACAGCATACACATTTCTAATATAAAAGGCAGAATCGGTTTTATTTTCCTGTACTCAAAGCTCTTGGGAAAGAGAGGGGCGATCGCAAGAAAAACAAGTTGTCAACGGAAAGGAGTGCCAACAGCATACACATTTTTTATACAGGGTGATTCAAAAATCGATCACGAAACTCAAGGGGGTGATTCTACTTGACAAAATAAGGGTAGAGCTCCATATAATATTTTTTTCAAAATGTCATTCGTTTTCGAGTTACAAGCCGTCTAAGTTCAAGTTTTTATTTTTTGTTTTTTGAATTACTCGCTTACAGGAAAACCGATTTGACTAATATTTGAAAGATAGACTAAGTCTTCTGCGCTTCATCATTTTAGTAACAATTCACATTGATTGTTTGCCGCTAGAGGGCACTTTACCTACATTAAAAATTGTTTTTTTGTCATAATTTTTTAGTGTTGACAGCTACAGTAGTTTTTGGCATAATTTCTGAAAGACTGATGCCAGGCCTTTAAAAAAGGTGCTCTTTATTTACATCGCTAAACCCAACGGTTTAGACGTAAATCACCCTTAAAAATTAAGTGGTAAATTTACTTTTCTCATTTCATTACCACCAGCTACCAGGTAAATAGCTATCAAAGTATACTAGAGCTGTCAGTTTAACATCAAATAAATTCGCTTTTTAAACTATTTAATTTATAATCTTAAAATAACTAATAATGGCTAATCACCAATATTCAAATATCGAATATTGTGATATCCATTTTTGTTATGGAAAAGCAAATGGTAATGCAGAGTTGGCAAGAAGATATTATATGGAGAGTTATCCGGAAAGAAATATACCTCATGCTCAAACATTTTCCAGTGTGCACAGGAGGCTTGCGGAATGTGGTTCCTTTAAAAGTTATAATGGAAATAGGGGAAGACCTAGAACTGCTAGAAACGTGCAACAAGAAGAAAGAGTGCTTGAAATTATTGAAGATAATCCAGGTATTAGTACTAGAAAAATTGGGAATGAAGTGCGGCTCTGTCAGGCTAGTTCATGGAGGATACTAAGAGAAGAATAACTCTACCCGTTTCATTCAAAAAAGATGCAGGCTCTTTATGACGATGATCGGCCGAGACGGTTGGAAATGTGCAATCAGATCCTAGCTAAGTATGAACACGATAATCGATTAATTGGCGTCATATTATTCACTGACGAAGCTGGTTTCACTCGTGATGGCATAACAAATCTACACAACATCCACACATATGCTTACGAGAACCCAAACAATGTGGTAGAAACGAAACATCAGCGTAGATTTTCACTAAATGTGTGGGCAGGGATAATAGGAGATTACCTTATTGGTCCTCATTTCTTTGATGGCCCATTAACTGGTGACGTATACTTAGATTTTATCCAAAATCGTCTCCCATTGTATCTGGAAGATGTGCCATTGGAAGTAAGGGCCAACATGTGGATCCTCCAAGACGGAGCTCCGCCCCACTTTAGTATACGTGTCCGACAGTATTTGAATGCAACGTATCCTGAGCGATGGATAGGACGAAGTGGACCATTGGCATGGGCAGCGAGGTCACCAGACCTTAATCCTATGGATTTTTTCTTTTGGGGTTATTTGAAACAATTGGTGTACGATATTCCAGTAATCAACGTCGAGGATCTTCGCTTCAGGATAATCGAAAAGTGCCAAATTATTAAAGAAACACCAGGAATTTTTCATCGAGTTAGGCGACATTTTTTGAAGAGTGTTAGGAAATGTATGGAAGAAAACGGGGGACATTTTGAGAATCTTTTTTAGTTTGTTTAGTACTGTTTCATTAATTTTTATCAATTAAATGTATATCGCAATAATCCATAATATGAATATTTACTGATTAGCCATTATTAGTTATTTTAAGATTATAAATTAAATAGTTTAAAAAGCGAATTTATTTGATGTTAAACTGACAGCTCTAGTATACTTTGATAGCTATTTACCTGGTAGCTGGTGGTAATGAAATGAGAAAAGTAAATTTACCACTTAATTTTTAAGGGTGATTTACGTCTAAACCGTTGGGTTTAGCGATGTAAATAAAGAGCACCTTTTTTAAAGGCCTGGCATCAGTCTTTCAGAAATTATGCCAAAAACTACTGTAGCTGTCAACACTAAAAAATTATGACAAAAAACAATTTTCAATATAGGTAAAGTGCCCTCTAGCGGCAAACAATCAATGTGAATTGTTACTAAAATGATGAAGTGCAGAAGACTTAGCCTATCTTTCAAATATTAGTCAAATCGGTTTTCCTGTAAGCGAGTAATTCAAAAAACAAAAAATAAAAACTTGAACTTGGACGGCTTGTAACTCGAAAACGAATGACATTTTGAAAAAAAATTATATGAAGCTCTACCCTTATTTTGTCAACTAGAATCACCCCCTGAAGTTTCGTGATGGATTTTTGAATCACCCTGTATAAAAAAATCACATCACAGTTGATAGTTAGTAGCATTACCAGCGAGCAAAATGCCAAGCTTACCTCTATGCCGGAGTCTCTCTCTCTCTCTCTCTCTCTCTCTCTCTCTTTGTCAACCTCTGTCCATCCACTCCTGGATGTATGTCTCTCTCAATTGTTTCCATCTTTCTCTATTCTTCGCCAATCTCATCCACTGTTTGCCCGCCACTGTCCTTATGTCGTCTACCCATCTTTTTAGAGGTCATCCCGTGCTTCTTGTTGTCTCCCTCGGTCTCCATTCCAGGATTCTTCATGTCCATCTGTTGTCCTCATATCGGGCTATGTGACCAGCCCATCGCCACTTCATCTTTGCAACCTCCTCCACGATGTCCTTGACTTTCATTTTGCATCTTATCTCGGTGTTTCTAATCCTGTCTCTTAATGATATTCCAAGCATGTTTTTTTCCATCGCTCTTTGGACTGTTTCTAATTTTTTAGCGGACTTTTTGGTGAGGGACATGCTCTGTAAACCATATGTACACACCGGTAATATGCATGTGTCGTATACTTTTCTTTTTAGACTTATGGGAATTGAATTCTTTTTCAGGATGTATGCAAGTTTACCGAAAGCGGCCCATGTCAGCTGTGTTCTTTTTTTTTTTATTTAACATCCTGGTTTAATTTTCCTAGTCTGATGTCATGACCCAAGTATACATAGTGTTCGACGTTTTCTATCCTCTGGTTCTATATTGTTATGTTTGCCTGTTCGTGCCTCATTATTCTTATTTTGTTGTAGTTCATTTCAAGGCCTATAGATGCAGATACGTCATTTAGCTGTTGTAGCATTTCGTTCAATTCTTGGAGATTACATGCTATTAAGATTATGTCTTCAGCAAATCTGAGATGGTTCAAGTATATTCCGTCGATGTTTATACCTTTGATGTCCCATTTAAGTTCCTTAAAAATATCCTCTAGGACTAGGGTGAACAGTTTTGGCGAGATAGTGTCTTCTTGTCTCACTCTCCTTTGTAGTTTTATGGGGTTTATTTTCGTCTTGTCGTCTGTTTTTATTTGAATGGTCGCGTTTTCGTATATGTTCTTTATGATGTTTATGTATCTTGAATCGATTCTTGCGTTTTGTAAGGATTGTAATACTGCCCATATTTCGACGGAGTCGAATGCCTTCTGGAAATCTACAAAAGCCATATGGAGCGGTAAGTTATATTCAGGGCACTTCTCAATTACTTTTCTTATGGTGTGTAGGTGATCTGTGGCGCCGGAGAGTAGGCGTGGATTATTCAGGGTGCCACTGCATCTAAAACTAGGCCCTATGCAGAGAGCTTCTACGATGTCGTTAGGAACTAACTTTCAACTTTTCTCTCTAAAGATTAATAATCACAATATAAAGGCAAGTAGCATGTGGTACAAATAAATCTATTGGAATCTTTAATTATAAATTTAAAAAAATTTAAAGTGCAGGTGTATTGTAGGCACGATATCTTATTATAAAAAGGGTAAACTCCAACAGATTTACAACAGGTAACTAATAATGAAATAAAACAATAATACTGAAATGATGCAATCTATAACAAATTGACGTTAGAACAAAAACATAAAGTAATGTCGTTTATATTATAATCATAGGATAGTACTATTGCGCAACCCCTTATAAAAATATATTAAATCAAAAAGTCGTTATTGCAACTTAAAAATAAAAAAAAATCAATAAAGTTGCCTGTGCAATGGTGAATCTGTCAGTAGAAAGGTCTCCAGGCACCAGCTGGGACGACTAGCCAGTAGAGTGGACTAACCAGTAGGATGGACTAACCGGTTGGGTGGACTCCGCTGTTGTTGGGGGGGGGGGGACTAACAGAATTTGTTGACACGTGACACTGCTTAAAATCCCTGTTTCCAGGTTTATTCCGTTGAAAAAAAAAACAATAAACGCCAAACAAGCAAAAATTCGGTAACTCCAAAAACTCAACAAAATTACTAGGATAATAAACGACTTTTCAACTTAAAATTCCAAAAAATTGTCAAATATAAATTGAGATTGAAGTTAGCACATGCGTCAAATTGCCACGTTTGAAAGGAATGACAGCTAAAAAAGAATGACCTTGGGCAACAACAGTCGGCTGAAATAAATTTGTTAGAAAAGCCAATTTATTAATTATTAGCATTTCCGCTAAAAAAAATGAAATGAGCGTCGCAGTGGTTATTTTAAATTAAAGAAGTACATTTCAAATAAAGGAATAAATTTTTTGCAACCCAAAATACATTACAATTTCATTCAAATAATAGTAGGCAGGAAAACTGTGATCTATCTGAATAAAAAAATTTAACAGTAAATTCAGCGTCGATAAGAAAATTACTAAGCACAAACACAAAAAATCCGCCATATTGATTTTTTTTTCCAAAAATCCACCATTTTGTTTGTAATAAATATTAAGTATTCAGACAGATCTCATTTTTTTCAGAATCGCTCATAGTATATTGCGACAAAATCTCAAATCGAAATATTCAAACCGAGCCACGAAATCGAGAGTTAAAGTTAAATTTACATTGATTTTGAAAAATTATTTTGGTTGCCCACTCCAAACTTTTTGTGAAACTTTATGCGGGCTTTTACTACAAATATTTTTGTACCAAGTTTGGTCGGTTGCCAAAGAGTTATGGGTTCATGTCATAATTTTTGGGGTTCACCAGTAGCCTAATATGTTTTTTCATTCAGAAATTATTAATTTTTATTAAATAAGACTTAATTTATTCCAGGGACTGTATTAAATCTCGGGCATTTCCTCTTTTGAAGGAAAAGTATTTTTTGTTTTAGCAGTAGGTGGTTTTCTGAATACTTTTAGTTGTCCCTAACCACATCTATGTCATGTATTCCGAAAATTAAACATATTTTAATAAATAATAGTTTGGAACTATATAAGTTTATTTTGTATCGGTAAGAAACAGTATTAATGATATATGTCATCTTTTAAGTGAACCAACTTAAATTTTATCAAAAGACACCCGGAAACTACAACAAATATACTCAATCTTTCGATCCTACTTACGCTTTAGTTGGTCACCAGAAAATTAATTGTTTGTAAGCTATTAAATAAATAATTACATTCCATATCTGACACAAACACTTAAGATCTACCATCTCAATCAAGACATCTTCCGAGTCGTAAATCAATCCGATTTTTCCGCGCTTTCTCGGCGGCTATTAACTTCTAATTACCAATTGATTTTATCAATGGATGATCCGGTTCGACTACAAGGCGAATGTGAGCGAACATGTCATATTGATTACAAAGTTGTCGAGAAGTAAATTAGTTATATAACCTAAACATTTGGAGGTAGCATAATTATATATGAAATTTTATGAAGTTTTACTGTTTTCTTAAATACTTATATATCAACCTTCTGGATTGGGCTGAAAAATAATAGGCGCAAAAAATTAATCCATTCGTTCGTTATTTTTAATACATTTTATAAATAATCCGACTACGAGGTTTCACACATGAATTCCTCCAAAAGATAATCCCAAATAAATTAAATCTCTACTTATCATTTTGTCTTACTGGCCAATCTTCATACCTCACATTCATTAACACAGATCATTAGTAATTTACTAGAGAAGATTAAAACTCCAATTTACAGAACGCTTGTAACGATTGTGCTGGTGATGCATATCTTTGCAGATGACATGAAGTTTTATATGAATTATTTTTCTTGGATAGCCTATCCAGCACTATTGGATATTGATGATAACATTTCCATATACTTTACGGTTCATCTGATACATACAATCAGATCCCCAATAATACTTAAACCCATCCATTTCCTCAAGTTCGTCGGAAACAATATTTGTTTTCTTTCTACATCCGTTCTCGCGTATGCAGCGGTCAGTAGTCATCTCGAAGCTCTCGTATCTATTTATGGGCGAGGTTTTTTAGTGTCCATATCTCCATACCATACTGCAAAACCCCACGTAACAAAAAACGTATCGCGTTACTAAATTTAGATTTATGTCTCTGCTGATAAGAATGTTGTTGAATTTGAAGAAATAGTTATGGGCTACTTCTATTCTGTATTTAATTTCTTTTTAATTATCTCAATCTTCATTGAGTCAGCTACTCAGGTATTTGTAGCGAGATACCCTCTCTAAAGCTACATTTCCTATTACAATGTAAGCATTTTCATAAAGAACCTTCTTCCTCATTACTATCATAATTTTAGTTTTGGTGCTGTTTATTAGGTGGTCAACCATTCGTTGTAAATCTTCGATACTGTCTGCCATTATAATTGAGTCGTTATAATATCTGATGTTATTGATAAATACTTCATTGACTTTAATTCCTATATCTCTATCATCAAATACACCATCACAGATAACTTCAGAATACAAATTAAATAAGACCGATGACAAAATGCACCTCTGTCTCACCACACTCTACTTAGTAGCAATTGAAAAAAAAATGCTGCACCCATTCTATTGATTTTGAGATCAAAGGAATGATATGTTCTCTATAAAGCTAGATAGCATCCTTGTTTCCATGGCAATATGCTACCATCTCAGTTGTAATGATTTCACTGTACTATAGAGTTGGTGTTATTAATAACAAAGAGAATAACTGAACTTGTACTTTGAAATACTTCAGGATATTTGTAACGATATAACCAATTCAAAAATAAACTCATGTAAATGTAACTGAACTACTCATCCTTTTTTATTTATACAGCACATTATAGTTGGAATGGAAAATATTTAATATCTTGATATTTTTGAAATCGAAGAAACTAAGAAAACATTTGGAGCGCCAAAATGCCATAATAAAATCATAGGAAAACAGCTGCTCATTAAAACAAAAAAAAATAAAGATTTTGAGAGATGTGTCCTGTTCGAACAAAGTTCAAGGTCAAATTAAAACAATTTTTCAACAATGAAAAATATAAGGAAACTGGGAGAAATATAAAACAGCCCTTACTGAATATAATAAAGAATTTAGACATTTCAAAAGAACGACGTGGAGATAAGTGGGGATAACAAGACTTGCTCCAGCACAGCACCTCCAAAAAGTTCTTTCAAAAAAACACTCTAATGGCATCCGGTTTATTGAAAAGAACGAGGAGTATATAGAAAACGAGGAAGACAGTTTAAGAGCACTTCTACAGACTCACTCCTCAGGTTTCAACCCTCTAAATGAAGATAAATGCAGAAAGGTCAAACGGAAAAAGCTATATACAACTCTAACAATTCCAGTTAAAACCCTTCAATTCCCCGGAAAGTACGGAATCTTTCCAACCCGCTGGAAATAATATACCACTTGCAGAAGAAGCCGTTCAAGTCTAGCTGCTCCTTAGGTTAACTGCCTCAAGCATCGAGAGAGGTTAGGGTAAATTTCATACTGAAAACGAGAAGACGCCCATCGGATGAAGCAAAATCGTACCGCCCAATTTTTTTCATATTTTTTTCCTAAAAAAGATTCAAAACTTATCGATTGACATCTAAGAATTGAAACACTTAATCAGAAACCATTCCACAAGAACAGTTTGCTTATCAGGCAGGGAAATCCACAGTCAATGTTCAATACTGTCTAATGGGTAATCTGGAAGAAAACACCAATAGCAAAGGAAATCTTTTTGAGTGTTTTCATTGAAATAGAGAATGTTTTTGACACCCTCCCACACAAATCTATAGTTAGAGCCATGGAGGCAATGCTAACAAGATGGTTACTAAGATGAATTCAACGCTAGAAAGCAGAATAATCACTGCATCTATCGGCGACAATCACCACAATTAAAGGATATTTCCAAGGGAGTTTCATCTTGGCTGTTGTGGTTCCTGGTCATGGACAGTCTGCTAAGTCAACTGAATGACTCAGGGTTCACAATGCAAGGTTGTGCTCATGACCTAGTTGTCACTATCAGAGACAAGAATGGAGGAACTATTACAAGCCTTATGTAAATCATTTACAAGGAGACGAAAGTTAGACATCAAAGCTTCAACTTTAATTGAAATAACACTGAACCCTTCCAAAGAGTGTCTGGGAGTAATACTAGATCAAAAACTGACCTGGAACAGCTATATTAAAAAGATTATACAAAAATGAATAGCGGTAAGCTGGGTATGCCGTAGAATCTTCGGAAAAATCTAGGGTTTGAGACCGTAAATGATCTTATGGTCATATGATCCGATTATCAAAGCAAGCGAACGCAGAGGGTTTACCTCGAACTATAAAAAGATTCCATGGTATGGTTTACTGATGGATCTAAGATGAAAGAAGAGGTTGGAGTGGGAGTATTAGGTACAAGCTTTGGGCTTGCTAAATCCCTAGTAGACACCCTCATCATCTTCAAAGCAGAAATCTATGCACTCCAAAATCTTTTTTATTACTGTCGTTAGAGATCTTGATGGTAAAATTTAACCTCCAAAGCCGTACAATGTCCGTCCTTGGCGTTTTAAGGCATAAACGACGTCAATTACGGATACAGTTTTTCTTTTAGCATGTTCGGTGTATGTTACAGCATTTCTGATAACATTTTCTAAGAATACTTTTAAAACGCCACGAGTTTCTTCGTAAATCAAACCAGAAATACGTTTGACACCACCTCGTCTGGCCAATCTTCTAATGGCAGGTTTGGTAATACCTTGGATATTATCACGGAGAACTTTACGATGACGTTTTGCGCCACCTTTTCCTAATCCTAAATCCCTAGTAGACACCCTCATCATCTTCAAAGCAGAAATCTATGCACTCCAAATTTGCGATGACGAGTGTCTCAATAGAAACACTAAGAAGGCCAAAAAAGACTTGGGACTGCAGACAAGCTCTAAAGCATTGGTAACGAACAATATGGTAACCCTGATGTGGGTGTCAGGGCACAAGGGAATTATCGGGAAAGGGAAACGAGCAGGCTTGCAAAACAATTGACAAAAAATTTTTTTCTTGGCCCGGAGCCTTTCTGTGTATTACCAAAAAGCCACATAAAAGAGAAGCCGCGGAACTGACATTAGACAAGCGAAAAAATTCATAAATCCATTTCCCAAAACGGATATTCGAGTAATAACAAATATCTTCACAGAACACTGACCTCTGGGATACCATCTTAAAAAATGGCCGAAGCTGATGGAGATACTTGCCGTTTTTGCGATAGAGCACCTGAAGTAGCAGAACACATAGTATGTGAATGGCGCCTGAAAAACCAAAGCTCTTACCTCCAAAAGAATAATAGACTTCAGAAAAAGTCTAAATATCTCGGATTTGTATTAGATCAGATAATGTACAAAAAATATTATAAGTTGAAGTGCTGTAGAGAGGCAAAGAAAGCCTTAACGACCCAGTTGCAATCTACAATCTACAACACAACATAGGTGGAGGTTAAACCAACGAATTAAATACTTTTATAACAAAATGGAAAAAGGGAGTGCGCTCAAGATTAGTCAAAAGTATTAATTTTTGATTAGAATATATATATATATATATATATATATATATATATATATATATATATATATATATATATATATATATATATATATATATATATATATATATACTGGTTGTATATATTCTTTTCTCTGCTTGGAAGGATAATACATATAAACAATTAAATATGTAAATATGATAGATACAGTTTGGCTCCCAATTTTTGATACTCTGTAAATTTAATGCAGTGTCTCTTTTACAACTTTCAACACAGTTTCATGAATTTATTACGGCCGAAAGCAATTTAAGAGATATCGAAAATAATATGTGACGATCGTAAAGACACGTTTATTTATGTTTCCTATTAATTTTCAATTTACGAGCAGTTTATTTATTTAGTTGTTTGGAGCAGTAATAAGCTAATTGGTCTGGTTATTTTATATCTCCCGGTAGGAGTTATTAGAGATTAATATGAATATGTAAAAGGTCTATTAATATCTTCAGTCTACTTTGGTGAAAAGCTATTAAATGTTTAGATCCAGGTTATGTGACGACTTTATTTATGTTAATTTTTAATATAATTGATTAATAAAACTATAGGGAGCAAAATATTTGATGTCACTTTTAATTAGACCTACATTTACATTAGGTCATAAATAACTTTTAAAATTGAAAGTTAATGATATAATACAATGTTGCAAGTTTTTTTATCTCACCGCGAGGACCAGAAACCCGCTCTCCTCCCCCACTTTTGTTAAAAAAGGGGTTTTGTAGTTAAATTTGCATTGATTTTTTTTTTAAATTGGAAATAGGATTAAATTTAACATCATTTGAAAGGTCTATCCTAATAGCATTTGGAATAGTATATATCTATAATAAATATCAGCGGTACGAAAAAAAAAAGGTTTGGAACCACTGGTCTATAGTTTTAAAATAGTTAGGTAAACACAGCCTTAATCCCCCGCCCTATTAAAACAAATCCCAACCCGTTTTCTTCAAGTTAATCCCATCTCTGTCTCTCTTCTTCTTGTCTTATAAAAGTAACTATTGTTTTTCTTATTTAACGAAACCGCAAAAATAAAATAAATACTAGAAAAAATTTTCTGCCTCATCGCATCAGCCAATACGAAGTAAAATAATTGAAGACCACTGTCTGTCGGCCATGATTGAATTATGCAAAAAACAGTTACTAGTGGTCTGTCAGACGGAATTTAAAATTAAAATAATTCCATGAAAATGTTTGCTTTTGAGTTAAAAAAAATTATATATTTTGCGAAAGAATTTTTTGTTCTTTCATCTTACTAAATTAATTTCAGTAATTTGATTTGCAAAAACGTCATAAGATAATATAAAATATGAAAATTATCAAAATACTCAGCTTATGTAAAAATATTTCAACAGAGACGCACTGAAATCAAGTCATGCCTTAATCAATAATTTAAAAAAGAAATCTGATAAGATAATTGTGCCAGTAAGCTGGCCACAGCTAGTAGTCGGTCATTATAGGCATTTTCTTTAAATAATTTGAATTAGAATTCAATTATCTAGCTTCCTATGTTGGTATCAAATTTGTTATTTTTATACCGTCAAAACATCGAAAATTTTTGTCCTGTTTCAAACTATAGACCGTTAGTTCCCGCGCACCTGTCTTTCAGTCAAGCCTTTAAGATAGTTGTTAAAAATATAAGATAAAATGTCGTAGTGATTGAGTTAATTTTATATTTTCAACATTCTACGATTTTGAATGGTTTTTGAAAGTACCTACTTTCAGGATGATAGCTAATTTCAGGATATAGATACAATAACACTTTGAAGAAGCTCACTATGTAGAGCGAAACGTCAGAAAAATTGTCGTTTTTTGATTGTCAAATGAAAAAATCTATACCCAAGAAAATATTACAGAAAAATATTAACAAAAGGTTTAAGGTACAAAAATAAATTATATATATATATATATATATATATATATATATATATATATATATATATATATATATATATATATATATATATATACCGTTCAAATTTAGAAACTCCTTTTCATATTTTCATGATTCATGGCAATATTTGCTTTGTAAATTTAAATGAGTTATAAACGGAGGGATTAAAATCTTATACCTGTATTTTAGATTTACTATCCAACATGGCAACACTGCATCGTCTCATGTCTTGCTTTCTTATTACTATTTACTATAACAAAATTTATTGAATGAGTTGGATTTAATACTTGCAATTTCTCATCTTGCGCTCTCGCCAAAAATAGCAAAAATAGTTGCCAAGGCGTCCAAAAATGGTGAAAGTGTAAAAATAGACTATATTTTGTCAATCAATAAAATTGGAGCTTTTTGATCTTTTTAAAAAAATTATTTAAGCTCTTTCAACTTAGTTGCTACAAAATCATTAATTATTTTTTGGTAGTGATTAAAAAAGTGGTCGTTTTTAATTTGGCACCTTGAAAATTTTCGAGGAACTTCTTCTTTTGGTCAAAAACTGAACCTTGTTTAAAAATTCTTGTGAAGTGTGAGGGCTCATGCCAAAAACTTGTCGCGAATGCAAGTGACCATAAAATGGTGGTTATTAACAAATTTATTTGGCGTTCTTGTCAATACGTATATAGTCTGTTTGAAAGAAGTATTTGTTTCATTTTCATTGTAAGATTTAAGGCATATTTTTTTTTACGGAAAGAATAGTTGACTCACCAAGTTTTAGTTTAAAAAGACTATTACCACCATATTAGAATATTACGTTACCAAAATTAATTGATGTACAATAGAGCTATGTCCAAAATTGCTTAGAGTATCCAAATTCATAACCGATTTTGAAATTACATTCTTAAAGATCATTTCGAATTTTATATGGTGTTGGTTTTTAAAACATGAGACTATTAAAAAAGTTAGTCTATTATCTAGTACGGAACTGAATCTTTCTTGTTAACAGAGCGTTTTCAGAAAGAAAACTACTTTCCCAAGCCTTGAAAATGCTTTAAAATAAAGCGAAACTTCAGCAAGATGAACAATTATATTTCTTCCATTAATAATCCAAATTTCAGCTTATCTTGGCTGGCTTTATACATAAATTGAATGGCTTTTCTTTAAAAAAAATCCTTTAAAATAAAAATATTATAATGAATTGAAAAACCAAATGCTAAGAAATGATGAGTGTAAAAAATCGAATAATCTAACACAACATCACGGAACTACGTAATTAATTAAACAAAATGGAATCTAAATTTTTAGTTAGTTGCATTATTTATTGAGATTATTGAGATAATATTTTAAATAGGTGTGCTGCCCTCTTAGTAATATCCAATCTATTATGAAGTGACAGTTCTTAAGCAAATAATATATATGTATATACATTGTAGCAGGTTGTTTATTTACCATGTACTGTTAATGCTCCTTTAAAGATTAACATAAGCGTAAGTATAGAAACTGACTCGTATTTTATGTTTTTCTTTTATTTCTATGTAGAGTCAAATTTAAAAGTATTGGATAATTTTAGATAAGGTAAAGAGCAGTCAGTGGACTATTAAAAATCTCTATTAGATCAATTACTGACAAAAATTACTTATTTTTACGGGCTAAAATGAATTTATGAACGAAGGCACTATATATATATATATATATATATATATATATATATATATATATATATATATATATATTAGTATTGTCAAAATTTTAAATATGTTTTTTTATAAATCGGCCATGGACCACTGTTACCATATAAAGGAGATTATTGAAAATATCGAATTCTGACCTTGTTTGTCAAAATAAAATAAACACATTATATATTTTTGAAAAGCCTAAATTATACTTATTCAATATCTAAAATAATATTCAGGGTGTGCTATTTAAAAAATCCTAAGTTTGGTTAATATCTCAAAAATTAAACTTTAAAAAAAAACTAGCCTGAACTCTACTTAAAAAACTTTATAAAAATCAGTTTTTATCTTTTCGATAAATTAACGGATAACAAAAATACGAGATGTTTCTAAAAAACGAAAATTTTAAAAATCACCCTATAGATTAAAAACTAAGAAAGCCATAACAAATTTGACACTGGAACCTTTCGTTTCGTTAAAAAGTAGTTAAAAAAGTGAAAACCGAAACACTCTATCGTTGATAATAACTCCAATACCACCTGAAAGTGTCGAAAATGGTACACCCCGTACATATGTGGTGAAACTTAGGACAAAGTGGAACCAACGGTAAATTGGAAAATCATAATCCACAGCAAATTAATTTGTTGTGAGATTAGATGCCAACTGTATATTTAAATATACCTACAAAATATCTCAAAATAAACTTTACAAGAATGAAATAAGTGGAGGATTTTTGAGTTTCAAATCCATATAATATTTAGCATATAGAACGACGAAAACGCCGGAAACATACAATAGGTACAAACTAATTCGTAACGAAACTAATCTACTAGTCAGGCAACTAAAAAGTGAACATTGGGAGCAGTTCTCTAAAAGAATGGAAGGAGACTTCTATAGTGTACAAAAACAAATGTGGCGACTGATAAGACAACAGCGCAAAGAAATATCTGAACTCTCCGAAACAAACAAAATATTAGAGGAGAAATGGAAAGACTATCTAACAAAATTATTTGAGGGAGATGCTAACATTGGAAAAAACAACATACCGGCAATAGGGAATAATGTGGAAGTCACCATTCAAGAAGTAGAGAAAGCTATAAAATCCTTAAAAAATAGAAAGTCTCCCGGACAAGACGGAATTCATAACGAATTGTTCAAATACGGAGGACACCGACTAACACAGGAACTCACAAGCTTCATTCGAAAAATCCTGATACAATGCAAAGTACCAGATAGGTGGAGAACCAGCACAATAATGCTTATGTTTAAGAAAGGTGACAAACAAGAACCAGGGAACTACAGGGGTATTAATCTAGTGGACAAAACTCTAAAACTCGTTACGAAAGTAATCAAAAATAAAATTAATTCGGTTACAACACTGGAAGACGAACAGCAGGGATTTAGATCAGGAAGGTCTTGCGTGGATGCAGTATTTATTCTACGACAGATAGTCGAAAAATCTATAGAATACAATAAACCAACATTTTAATCCACCTGTTATATAAGAGAAATATTCCTATCAATATAATTCAGACCATCGAAAACATATACGCAAACAATAAAGTTCAGATTGGCACTAACGGTAAATTATCTACTCCCATACCAGTCAACAGCGGTATTACACAGGGAGACTCGCTTAGTCCTTTGTTGTGTAACATGATAATGGACGAAATAATAAAGGAGGTGCGTCTTGGCAGAGGATATAAAATGGGAGATACAGAAATAAAAATTCTCTGTTACGCTGGTGACGCTGTGATATGTGCCGAATAACTATTGGAGACTACAGAAATGAGAATACTTCGACGAATAACAGGAAAAACGCTACTAGACAGAGAAAGAAGCGATAACATCAGGCAATCATGCAACACAGACTGCATTAATGAGTGGGTCCTACAACGTAAGATACAATGGAACAAACACATAAGCCGAATGACAGAGGATAGACTGGTAAGGATCGCACGAGATAAATCGCCTAGTGGTACACGCAATAGAGGTCGACCGCGGAAAAGGTGGAGCGATAATTTAAGTCCAGAATGAGGAAAATCGAAGGAGGAACAGGTCAGGGACCTATTATAGAAGGTAAAAGAAGAAGAAATCGATATAAGAAAAACTAATTCTACTTGATTTACCATTGTAATATATTAAACTGGTTTTATCTAGAAAATTTTATGAATAGAAATGTAACAATAGCACTTCCTTTATAGCTGGGGACCTGAAATTGCTTACACATTAAAAAGTGAGACGTGATTTTTTGAAAGTTAAAAATTCAGCTCCCATCAACTTGTGCGCCACTATTTTTTTAAACATTCGCACAAATTATAGGAAAACTAGAAGATCAAAGAATAACCGAGATGATTCCATTTCTTTTTTAATTTCGCTTATAATCTCGAGAAAGGTACAAGAAAATATCTAAAAATGCTCTTTATTGCACTGTCAAAAATAATAAATAAAGGGGTTTCTAAAATATAGGCCGTAAATTATTTACTAAATACTATGTTTCGAAACTTTAACCTTAGTAGTTACTTTTCCACTTGACTGTCATTTATTCGGTTCTAAACTCCATTTTACGGCCCGTGCCGTACATTACAATTGCTTTAAGGATTTATGTTTCGGTTAGAATCATAAACCTCGATTAGAATAGGCAAGGGAATATTAGAAACGAATTTAAATCATATATTTTTTTCAATTACAATTTATTGCGTGATTGAAATACAGTATATTGTTTGACGAGTTTTCTATTTAGTAACAAATAGGAGAATTTTTAAACTAATGAACTCTAAGAAGTATTGTTTAGACTGAGTATTTATGCGATTGTGTATTGTGGTGTTTTTTGCTGTGGTGGGGGTGATATAAAATACGTGAGGCACCGTTAGAATGAAGTGGTACGAGAGATATTGGACCATCCAATATTCAGGGATCCTAACTGAGTCAGTGCATCTAATAGTATTTAGGCTACTTATGAGTCATCTAGTAGTATTTAGGATACTTAATGTGAAGCTTTAGACTCGGCACGATCAATGGAAGAGGAGAAGCGCTAACAAACTATTTTGAAAATGAATGCCTTTATTGTATGAATACATTTAACAAAAAACCGGAAAGTCGTAGATGGATGTGGAGGAGTCTGGACCATGGAACAAAGAATGAAATAGATTATATTACTAATAACAAAAAATATATTGTGTCCGATGTAACAGCCTTAAACAAATTCAACCAGGGTAGTGCTCATAGACTCGTTCGAGCAAAAATAAACATCAACATTAAAAAAGATAGGAACAAACTTATTAAACTCCGACGTTTTCCGACATCGGAGGAATTAAAACAAAATAAAGATTTAGACGGGGTACAAGAAAAGCTCTCTGAGTTAAAAAGTGCTTCAGAAAAAGTGGGATTAAACATGCATCCAATATGGGCTACGAGCAAGAGAGAGAGAGAGAGAGAGAGAGAGAGAGCATTAATTAATCTTTGGTTTTTTAAAATGAAACACCCTGTATATAACAAGTTTATCATGTACAGGTATTGTTTCTCTACCACTTTTCTTAAAGTTTTACCATACATATCAGCGCTAGTTTTTCCGGTATATTCTTCTTCTTCTTCTTTCTTTAGCTTAGGCATAAACTGTCTGGTTTTTCTTCATCCCCTCCATCTATTCGAGCCTTAAATTGTCTGCATCTTTTCCGAAATTGCCCTACACTTCTGCCATTTAAGGGTGATTTTTCACGTTCTACTCTAACTATTCTCGAGTCGTCCATGCGACTGATGTGGTTGTTCCATTCCATCTGTCTCTCCAGTATCCAGTCGTTTGCGTTATCCACTTCAAACAGTTCTCTGACGTTCTCGTTTCACATTCTGCTATCTTCTGTAGTACCTACATTTCCGTTTTTTCCATCATCTATTGACTTTTTATTGTGTCAGGTCGTGTTTCTCCAATGTATGTCATTATTTGCCCAATCATGGTTTCATGGATTCTGGCCTTCGTTTCCACTCTTTGCCAAATAGTGTTACTTAGGCATGCTGCTATCCTAGCTGCTTTGTTAGTATGTTCTCGCACCTCTGCTTCGACATCTCCATAGCCGGATATTTCTATTCCCAGATACTTAAATTACATCTCCTGTTGAATGATTCTCCCGTCGACTACAAGCTTAAATCTTATCGGTGACTTTGAAGTTGTCATACATTTTGTCTTAGAAGCAGATATGATCATATTAAGAGATTTTGCTGTGTAGTTGAATGCCCGTAGCAGTCTTTGTAGGTCTTTTCCATTTTCTGCCACAAGTATAGGTTCATCAACGTAACATAGCATCTTAATCTCGCGGTCACCCATTCTGTATTCTATCAATTTGCATACTGTCATCATTATCTGATCTATGATAATATTAAAGAGAAGCAGGCTTAAGGCTTCCCAGTGTCTAATTCCTCTACCAAATGAAATCGGATTTGCAAGTTTTCCGTTGATCCTGGCTTGAACTTGGCTGTCAAATTATATATTCGATAGTTTTAATTAGGTTGTGTGGGATCATAGAGAAGATGTAATATATCTCTAACCTGGAGGCGGTCGGAGGCTTTTTCCAAGTCTATAAAACATATATATGCTTACGATTTATTTCTTCATTATTTGTCTTAACCCAAAAACCACATCGGTGCATGACCTACCTGATCTGAAACCATCTTTGTAACCTAGGCAGACGTCATTGTTCCGGACATCAAAATAATTAGTTATCATGCAATCCCAATTTGGTCTTGAGTGGACCTTGGCCTTTATCCTTAAGGTTAAGTTTATCACCAAAGATAAAAATCATATCCTTAATCCTCTGTACAATATCAGCAGAAATAATTATTACGGACTTAAAGAAATTCTGCAGTAACATATGTGCAGCCTTTCAAACGCTGATAGTGCAACTCAGTGATCCATGTCTTTGAACCATGAGTGTTTTAGACTTAGCGATCATGGACACTTTTAATCGACCAACCAAGAACTGTTTATACCGGGTGGTTTCAGAAAGTTTGACTGAAAGTCATCTTCCATGACTTACTCCGGGGTCCTTTACCACAATGCCAAGAACATAACTCGATAACGATAACGAAATGCTCACAAAAAGATATAAGTGAATTCAAATCATTCTTTTTTCCCTTGAGATTTTTTTAACGTAGCTTGAAATATTCGAAATATTATGAGAATCATCCATAACATTCACCTTTGCAATTATTTCTTAATGTTGTAAAAAATTGCAGTTCATTTCCTGCACTAAATAGGTATATTACATTATACATAAATCAAAAATATTGTTAATTAATAAACAGATTAGTTTAACTGTTGGTAGTTATGTATTGGTATAGTAAAAATTTCACTAAAAACGATGTTGAAATGTAGCCTCCCATTCCCTTTCCATTACTGTATCGTATGTATCTATTTTTAAGCTGGTTAATTTAAAAAAATATAAAAATTTTAAGACTAATTAATCAATGTCTAATTACCAGCAGGTTATGTTCAATGAAATATATATTTATCGTCAACATGCCCATTAAGACTAATATAGACAAAATATACGGTTCCTTAGCAGGAATGTACTTTCATACTTTTAATCGTTTATAATTTTTTCAAGTCGATTCATTTTAAAAATTTCTAGCTATTTTCGGGTAATAATGAATTCTTTTGGAGCAAAATAGAGAAATATCTCAAAAAAAGATTGAATCTATTTATTTAATTAAACACAGTGTAAAGACAAACAAAATATATATGACGTACACGATAAGCTCGTCCTAAATAAACTCCAGGACAAAATTAAGGCAACACTATTAAATTATCTTCTTATACTCCATGGAAATTAGATCAAAAATGAGGTGTTTTGTGAACAAAAATGTAACATTGTTTTTTTTTTGCTCGAATGTGTTTATTTCGGCATCCTATAAAACATATCTCGAAGGTAACTCTGAAAGACCTGTGCAAAAAAAATGGCGGACTAAAAATGGTCACAATTTTCAGTTTTTTGAGTTTATCTCGAAAAGTAAAAGTTATATTGAAAAATGTTTCAAACAAAAGTTGTAAAGAATTAAAAAACCTATTGATTCCGGGTTTGACATATTTTTTCAGTATGATAATACCTATATTTATGTTAAATTTTAAATCGGTAATTTGTTAATAAATGTCATTTAAAAAAAAACAAAAACAGTAAATTTTGTCGAAAAAAAATATATCTCGATAACTAGTGATGCCTATGAATCGATAGGTTTTTTAATTCTCTACAACTTTTGTTTAAAATATTTTTTGATACAACTTTTACTTTTCGAGATAAACTCAAAAAACTGAAAATCGTGACCATTTTTGGTCCTCCATTTTTTTTGCTCAGGTCTTTCAGAGTTACCATCGAGATATGTTTTATAGGATGCCGAAAAGAACATATTTCAACAAAAAATCCAATGTTACATTTTTTTAACAAAACAGCTCCTTTTTGATCTAATTTCCATGGAGTATTAGGAATAATTTTAATTCAAATCTTAACATATTGTAGCAAATTCACTTTTAAAGAATTCGAAAATGTATTTTTTAACTTTTAATGAAGCCAATGTCCATTAAAAAATTATTAAAATTAATTAATTATAAGGATTTATTTCATTTAATATGTTCTTGTGTTAATTTTTTCCAGGAGTGTATTGGTTTATTTCCCCTTAATATATTTAAATAAAAGCAAAGGCATTTAATATTTTTCATATTTCTTTTTAATATTGTATACATCTATTTTTTCTTTTTTCAGATTTATTTTAAACAAGTGTATTTATTAGTTTTAGATTTTTGCAAAACGATATAAAACAAGGCGTTTTGGCATAAACACATTGATATATGATAATTACCCTTTCTAAGTCCTCAACAATCTCTCTGTATATTTGGGTTGTTGAAATATTTTTAACCCCAAAACCCTTCTTTGCTATACCATTCCCATTCAGCTACTAAAGGAAAATTAATTTGTTCTTTGATTGTTCTAGCCTTCTAAAGCATATAGGTGAGTATACTCACCACCTTTTGTTTATTGTGTGTGACTTTTATAAATTTAAATATTTTGTTTAAATATTGTAGATCTCTTGGTTTTTGGGATTATTAATAAACAAAGTTTGGAAACATTTCTTATTCCAAAATCATGACTGAAATTTCAATTTTTGTTTCAAATAGAACGCACCCATTTTTATAAGGTTGTCGTATAAAGCATTAAAAATAAGGGTAACTTCGTATAAGGTTGTCGATTTCAAAAATTTGTAGTTTTCAAAATATTGGCAGTTCAACATTTTTCTATTGTAAAAATGCCATACGGCTTTTAAGTTTTGTTATTAATTGGCCATGACGGCGAGGCATGGAGAAAATAGAAAAATCGGACCCTACAGAATTGTCACTATTTCTTGCCATTTGACATTCATTAATAATAATCATACAGGGGCGATTAAATTACACGCATGAAGATTATTTAAACTTATTTATTATTTATGGAGAATGTGACAGAGTTATTTCAAAAACATGCGACACATTGGTGATTTGATATCCGAAAAAACAGAAACCAACACTGGCAACTGTTAAAAAATGTTATTAAAAACTTCAAGAACTTTGGATCTATAAAAGCTAAATAAAATAGATATAAACCAGTTATTAATAAAATAAGGTTACAAAAATTATTTGAGTAAATGTTCAAATTGACGCCTTTGAACTTCCAAACATTTTTCGCACCTAAGCAGGAACTCTTCACGGGTGGCTCTTCTTATTGACAGAGGATTAAGTTCTTCAAATTCTATTCTGATACGCGGCATGCAATCTTCTATAGTGGTTAATGCAGTGGTGTATACTTTATTTTTGATTGTCCCCAAATAAAAAAAAAATCAAGTACTGTAAGGTCGCTGTGCGGAGGGAGGCGAGGTGGCCAAAGATGTGGCCCATTCTTGGCTATCTATTGATCATAAAACAAGTTTTGCAGAAGATTATTATGTGGAGGCGCCCCATAATGTTGATAAAATAGATTTCTATGTTCACCCAGCAGCAAGTTATCTCAATAGTTCACTTGCAAATTTCTCAAGATGTCGAAGTAGCGCTCACCTATAAGTTAAAAAACGTATTTTGTATCTTGAAGTCTTCAAAAATTGCTAACTTACCATTCAGATTATCTTGGTAGAATTCTAGGGCGACGACACCATAATTTCTTATAGCATAATTACATGTTAAACTGCCTAGACTCTTCAAAATTTAATTCTCTAAATGGATGTACGTTTGAGTCGCTCCAATAGTGGGAATTGCGTCGATTAGACAATCCATTTTTTGTGAATTTGGCTTCGTCCGACCAAATAATATTATCCAAAAAACCAGCATTTTCTTGTGATTGGAGTAAAATAAATTAACAGAACTCTACTCTTCGTGGAAAATGAGTGTCTTTTAAATGTTGTTCTATGGAATAAACAAAGGGATGAAAATTGTGTTTCCATTAAATCCTTAAAACTGATCTTTGAGATAATTTAGACTCTAATGCTTTTTTGACCACTCTGTAATAATTATTTTGAAAATATCATAAAAGGACTACTAAAGTCGATCTTCGTCTACAAAAAAACTAATTCAAATTAGATAATAAAGACTTTCTTATAGGAAAAATTTATAGTTAAGTTTTGGTCCGCAAACGTAATTTTTGATATAAAAATTTAAATATGTCCAAAACGGTAAGATTTAAATATAAAATATTTTACATTAAATATGTCTAGATTTTTACGTAGAAATCAAAAATGCAATAATAAAGGGTGTTTTTTTTTTATAGAGGTATAGAACTTTTAAATGGAATAAAACAAAGATGAATTTTTTAAATTGACATGAAATTCACTTTATTCGAAAGATAACCTTCTGGCATTATAATTTAAATATGACTTCTGGCATGTGACCGCCACGGCTGGCTCGGACGTAGTCTAATCTGGAGGTCCAATTTTCGATGACTTTTTCCAACATTTGTGGCCGTATATCGGCAATAACGCGGCGAATGTTGTCCTCCAAGTGATCAATCGTTTCGGGCTCATCAGCGTAGACTAGCGACTTCACATATCCCCACAGAAAATAGTCTAGCGGCGTTAAGTCGCACGATCTTGGAGGCCAATTCACGGGTCAGAAACGTGAAACTATGCGGTTACCAAACGTTTCCTTCAATAAATCAATTGTGACACGAGCTGTGTGACATGTTGCGTCGTCTTGTTGAAACCACAGCTCCTGCACATCATGGTTGTTCAATTGATAAACGAAAAAGTCAGTAATCATGGCTCTATAGCGGTCACCATTGACTGTAACGTTCTGACCAGCAAAGTTTTTAAAGAAGTACGGACCAATGATTTCACCAGCCCATAAAGTACACCAGTCAGTTTTTCTGGATGTAACGGTGTCTCAACATACACTTGAGGATTATCATCACTCCAAATATGGCAGTTTTGTTTATTGACGTATCCATTCAAACAAAAGTGAGCTTCATCGCTAAACAAAATTCGCTTATGAAAATCGGGATCAACGGCAATCTTGTTTTGGGCCCATTCACCGAATCTACGCCTTGCTAGGTGATCATGTGGCTTCAATTCTTGCACGAGTTGGATTTTGTAAGCATGCAAACCAATATTTTTCTGCAAAATCTTCCATAAAGTGAATGGACACATATCCAATTCCTGTGCACGATGGCGGATAGACTGATTCAGGTCTTTCTCTACGCTACGCTCTACAGCAGCAATGACTTCTTCTGTACGCACGTACGACAACTCTGTGGATGCGTATTATCATTTAGAGTAAACGTGGTGCGAAAACGTTCCATAGTTAATCGAATTAATTGCTCTGATGGACGATTATGTTGACCGTAGTGCGCGATACGTATTTCGAACAGTACCATGATTTTCAAAATAAATTTGCACAATTTGGAAGCGTTGTTCAGGCATCAGTCTATTCATGTTGAAATGCCAAACCAAACTAAACATAAATCACTTGACAGCTGCCAAAATGGCCGCCAGTTAAAAAAGTGTTGCCAACTTAAAGTTCTATACCTCTATAAAAAACACCCTTTATATAGATTTAAAATAAGCAAGTTGACATCTACTTCCGATATAACCGGAAGTGTTGCAATCTCGAAAATATTTTAGCCAGCTGTCTCCAGGCACGTTAGTACATTTTCAAATTTTTAGATTTTTCGTAATTATAGTTTTCCCACAATCGGACGATAAATTTCCCGGAGAATCATCGTGTAAGCAGGTTGATCTAAGAATCTTCATCTTTTTTTGAAGTCGCAAAAAATATGAATATTTGACATAAGACACGGTATAAAAAATATTTCGTCACGTACAAATATAAAAAAGTAATGCGAAGAAGTGTCACGCTTATCACAACAAACATATCTTTTTTAAAAACAGGAAGTAAAGCTGTAAATACCGCAATTAAAATATAAATATAAAAAATAAAAAGAAGCACGAGCTCGCTAGATGAATGACATTAACTATTAACATTAAAAAGTATATTGTTTAAAGTTACATTCGAGTGATCGTATGAGGTAATGAGACTCATATTATTGTGGTTAATGAGTGGAATAAGAGGAGAATGAAGATTAGATGCGAATGAAAGGTAGACAAGAATGCCTTGTAGTAAAGGGGATATGGTTCGATTTGTTTAGTTTGGAGTTAGTGTAAAACAGTGGCGGCAATATGATTTTTTTCTTTTCTGGTAAATGCATAGACAGATCTATGTATTATAATGGTCTAATAATTATACTTGTTTAATATCAACTGTTTTATGGTGTCCTATAATAACAATTTAATTGTTGGAGATTTTAGTTTATTTTCTATATTTCATTGGACACACTCGCCCACAGACGCCGTACAGTGAGCTTTAAAAATGGCAAATGAGATTTCACCGAAACGTCAGCTGCCTTGCAGTACCGAGAAGGACTCAACATACACAAGGGATATACGAAAACCTTCGATTGCACATCACACCCGTGAAAACATCTGATGAAATTTTATTGCCTTATTTATGGTTGGTGTCTTGTAGCTGTTTTGTTTGAGGATTCTAATATCCAGATCTCTTCGCCTATTTGATGATCAAGGAAAAGAAAAAGAACTGTCACACATAAAAAGGGCCCTCAAACAAAACATCTACAAGACACCAACCATCAATAAGGCAATAAAATTTCAACAAAATCCAACGCAAGAAACAAGGCCACCTGCCGAGGATAGACAAATCACCGGACTTCCTTACATAAAAGGCACAACAGACAAAATCAGCAGATTACTCCGGAAACATCTACAGTCTACAAACCACACAAAACAATAGGTGTATATAAAATCGCATGTGGCACCTGCAATAAAACATACATAGGCCAGACCAACAGAAGAATAGGAGAACATAAACTCAGTATAAGAAACAAACAGACAACATCGGCGCTTTTTCAACACCAGCACGAGACAGGACACAAAATTGATTTTGATACCAGCTAGAAAATCGCTAATATAGAACACTACAAGGCAAAATTGATTCGTGAATCCATCGAAATTGAAAAGAACGGCATTTTAAACAAGAGAGACGATACATTTAATCTTCCTTCTACTTGGAAAACTCTCTTTTAGCGGGATCATTGTACCGACACGCATGTCACGCTTAAACTGACTCCAACGGCGGCGCTCGAGAGGGAGGCGGAGCCAACGCCAACCAACCGTTACCATCTGCGTCGGCGTTGCACGTTGAATTTTCTTTCAGTTGATCTACAACCACCAAGCAGAGAAGATGCCAAATGAGATTTTGGCGAAACGTCTGCAAACTTCTACAAGGAAACAAACGAATGTTCAGATGTATTCCCGGATTAATACTGAATCACATGTTCCCAATCATGAAACACTATGCAACAATATATATATATATATATATATATATATATATATATATATATATATATATATATATATATATATATATATATATATATATATATATATATATATATATGTTTATGCGGCTTTCACAGATTCCAATAGCAGTGGATATATCCACATTATGCCGTTGTAGTGTTGAAATCACATTCAGCAAACGTACAACTATATGCAACTCCGTGTATGAATGAAGTAGAAAGCGAACAATAAATGCAAACTTCGTTCCAACCATATCCTTTCCATGTTAGAGGTTGCACAGTTTGAACAAATTGCTAAGGAACACAATTTGTTCTATTCCACCACCATCGAGATGATGGCCTACCTGTACCACCATACCGAGAAGAAAGTCAAAACTTACAGTGATACGACAGAGGTACATGTTTCGTCTCTAGACTCATCAGGGTACCGACATGCACCTGGCTGTTCAAACTGTGCAACCTCTAACATGGAAAGGATTTGGTTGGAACGAAGTTTGCATTTATTGTCCTCTTTCTACTTCATTCATACACGGAGTTGCATATTGTTGTACGTTTGCTGAATGTGATTTCAGCACTACAACGGCATAATGTGGTTATATCCACTGCTATTGCATCTCACACGGAGGAATCCGTGAAAGCCGCATAAACATATATACGCCATCCGGCTGGAGGTGGGGGAAGCCGCGTTCAGTATTTGCATGCTTCCTTCCGATCTGTCCTTTGTACAGCCCGGTGCATGTCGATACCCTGATGAGTCTAGCAGAGACGAAACATGTACCTCTGTCGTATCACTGTGGAGGGGAGGGTAAGTTTTAAGTTTCTTCTCGGTATGGTGGTACAGGTAGGCCATCATCTCGATGGTGGTGGAATAGGACAAATTGTGTTCCTTAGCATGGAAAGGATATGGTTGGAACGAAGTTTGCATTTATTGTTCGCTCTCTACTTCATATATATATATATATATATATATATATATATATATATATATATATATATATATATATATATATATATACTGGGTGTTTCATTAAGGGTGGCCGGGTACCATATCTCAGGAAGTGATAGTCCAGGAACTTTAAGAAAAAAAATCTCGTTAGGGAAAGTGGACAAGAGAAATTACTGGAAATTATTTTTAAGTTCCTAACTCTGTCACTAGAGAGCTTAATTGCTATATTCTTGTAAAAAAATACATTTTTCTGGAAAATATATTTACATAAACTATGAAAAAAATATTACACTAATAATTTTATTATAATTCTACACTTTTGCCGTAAGATGTAAAATTAGGGCAGAAGAGGAGGAAGAAAGTCTACTGATATGTTACTATAAGTTTGGTTTGGCTGAACCGAATTTAATAACTTAGTGTTGTTTAAGAAATGAAGGTTTGACAATTAAAACGAAATAATAGCTCTACCTGAATGATTTTCGCGGCCTTCGCTAGAGGGTGTTATTTAAACCATTTTCTATTTTCAATTTTACTCCGAAATTTAAATAAAAAGACATAGTGTTTATATTATATTCGGAAAGTAGAATAAATTTGTAAAAGAAGGTGTAAAAATATTAATTCGATACCATTATTTGTTTCAGAATTATAGCCAAAAAATAACTGATATCACGTTGACTGGAAAAAGCAGTTGTCTTTAAAGGTCCTTAGTAAAGCGTGCTATGAAAAAGTTTTAACATTTCGGAGTAAAATTGAAAAAAAGAGAAGGTTCCAAATAACGCCCTCTAGCAAGGGCCGCGAAAATTATTCTAACATAGCTATTATTTTGATTTAATTGTCAAACCTTTCTTTCTTAAAAGAGACCAAAATCACCCACTTCTGTTCAGCCAAACCACACTTTAAGTAAGTTTTATCAGTAGACTTTCCCCTATCTCTCCTGCCCTAATTTTACATCTTACAGCAAAAAGTGCTAAACCAAAAAGATGCAGAATTGTAGTAAAATTATTAGTGTAATATTTTTTTGATAGCTTATATAGGGATTTTTTTACATAATTCTAGCAATTACGCCCCCTAGCGACAGTGTTAGGAACTTAAAAATTATTTCTAGCATTTTCCCTTGATCACGTTCCTCAACAGGAATTTTTCCCAAAGTTCCTGGACTATCACTTCCTGATATATGGTACCCGCCAATCCTTAATGAGACACCTTGTATATACAGCAGCTTAATATTCGAAAGTATACATTTCAACAAAAAATTTAACCTGCATGCACAATTAAGCTGGAGTAGAAACAGTTATATGTAGTTTTAAATACAGATGTCTACTTTAAATCTCATTACATTCTATAAAAAAGCTAATTAATTGCTTCGATAATTTTTACAACCAAAAATACTATTAGAGTAAACTAAATCTAAATGCCGAATAGATGAAATATATAGCGTGATCAATTAAAGCTGGCGAGCTGCTTTATCTTAAAAGCTATTCGTGTAATGACGTTAGTTTGAACAAATTTATTAACGAATTTCGCTAAAAATTCTCTCAGAAATAATTTTAAATTACTGATTCTACCACTAGAGGGTGTATTTTTTCAAGCTGTTAACAAAAATCGTTAATTTCTATAAATATTTTAAGCATCATGTAGCTCAAAAATTAGCATTTAAACATCATCGTTATTTCCTGTCTACAAATTTTGTTAAAACAATCCTTTGGATTTTAAATGTTTAAAATGCTGTAACTTATAATCTATTCAAGAACTAGAGCGAGTAATAAAACTGTTACCGAAACCTCTGACGTACCTGCTCCAATGCAGCAGGTCACTGGGGACTGCCATAAATCTAATTATATTTAATTATATTTAAATATTATAAGCTGTTATAAATTTACTTCAATAATAAAATTTCTCATAGTTCAGTTTAATTTCTGTCAGTGAGCAAAGTACACCTTACAGTGTGTCCTTAGGGCTTTATCTTGTATGCACTTGTTTTTATTTATTATTTCAAATTAATGAGATACTCAAAAAATGTGGCTTCCACCTCTATATATATATTCTAAAATCGTTAAACCAGGACATTTTTTCCTCAACAAAAAATTCATTACAATGAATGTTTATGATGACTTCAATATCCAGATAATAATGTTAAAAGCTCTGTTGAGATGTGTTCCAAAATGGCAGGAGTTGGAAAATTTACTGTGTACCGAATGCGGAAGGAGAAAAAGACGGCTGGAATTGTTAGTACTTCCGAGCCACATTCAGGAAGACGAAAAACCTCGTTGGAAGAGGAAATGAAAACTGCAATAAGAAAAGTTGTGCATATATTTTATTATGAGAAGCAGATCCCAACCGTCGCTAAAATCAATGAAGATCGGGATTTACCTGATGAAATTCTCCACCCAAAACACGCAGGATGGCGGCAATATAAGGGGATGGAAATTTCTGGACTCACTTTTGCAATAATCCACAGGAAAAAGTAGGATTGGCATTTTATACGAAGCCCGAAACCTGCACTGTATGAGCTTCTTTTTCCCTCAACATAGGGCGCGAGACAAAAGGGGCCTTAAACAACTAGCAATTCGACAAAAGAAATGACAGCTCAAAATAGTGAGCTTAAACAGCATTGCTAACTAATAAGTCGTTGACATTTCCAACCCAAAATCAAATAGGACATTGTTTATACCTAAAACATTAGTTACTCATTCAAATTTCCTCCCAAAAATTTCCACAGAAATAGCAACCCAACATGCAATGGCTTAAAAGAATGCAAATTTGTCTAAACGTCAGCTGGAAAGGTCACATAACCTCAACAAAAAGTAAACAAACCCTTGAAAATACTTCAAAGAAAAAATCCGGAAAACTGTAACTAAAATAGATAAATATAACAATTTAATTTGAAATAATCAGCACAAAAAAATGATATCTTATAAAAAGGTAAATAACAACATTCTATTTAAATATAAAGAACCTAAAACAGTGACGTAGATTTGCCGACCTACAAATTCAAGCTAGAAAAGAATTTTAATTAGGGCTGTATTTCTTATAAGCAAATTACTGAAAGATAAAGAAAATAATTAAGTTGGGAAGAAAATTTGCAAGGGAGTGAAATTTGGAAAGGCTTGAAAAGCAATAGGACCCAAAAATGCAACGAATATTGGGCAGTTATACGAAGAAGAAATGTGAAATGCTTAATAACAATGATATAGTGCCGCCCAAAACGTGAACATTAGCAAAAAGAAGGTAAAATTAACCAAATTAACCATAGTAAATTTAAGATAAAATTTTAACCGTGACACCCTGTCATGCTTTTCACAACTTGGAACTAATACTTAAGCCATATTTGTCGGAGAACAACGGTGGGATGTTTTTACCATAACACTATCTATTGTCATCCAACCCAAATAATCTATTATTATAGACCGGTATTTTTGATTATAAAATTTCTAACCCAGTCCTAAAAAAATGTATGTGTCTATCAGATTTTGCCAAATACCCCGGGCTAAAAAACATAGGTAATTTGCGAAGAAAAAAAAGGGTAAAAAATGATTTATTACTCTCTCTAGTTATTGAATAGACTATAGTTGGTTTTAACCAAATTAAAGAAAATATTTTTTTATAAACAACATTTTTTTATAAACAATTTCAAAAGTTATTATGCAAAATCAAGGAATTAAAAAAATTAAATGTAGTTATAAAGCTGTTTTCACTTTATTCTATAGTCCATAAATTAGGAAAAATAAATCTGAAAACCGCAAGTCGGTATCTTTTTCCGTCTAAAATTTATCGCATAATATCTCCAAAGCACACAAATCGAACGACATAAAAGAATAACTAAATACTTTGTGTTGAGCAGTCTTAATTTACGTCATTCATTGCTAACAGATCGCATTCAATTTGTTGAAAAATAACAATATCAAATAAATTTATTTTTTCATTTATTTTTTATTACTCATCGAATAAAAACTAACTTCCTGCAATCTGGCACCACTAATTAACCTCCTGCAATAATAAAAGCCAATTCTTTTAAGAGTTATCAACCTCTAACGGCTATTATTACCGAATATCGCACGGGTGGCTGGCTTCTCCGTGGCACGGGCCCTGCACGGCTTCCTTCTAATGGCCCCGTCGCTGCCGCTGCTGCGAATAATGATAGATGATGGCCTCCTGGTGGCCAGCAAAGAAGCCGCGCAGGATATAATGGGACTATTGTTGACTCCGGTAATGATCCGAGGAGCAAACGGGCTTTTTGGGGACCTCCAATTAAATAAACAAGCTAGAGATGCAGGTAATAGTTAATAGAATAAGATTACCCGGCAATTGTTTCTTTAAAATTTGACGGACCTACCGGTGATAGATAATGAAGATCGAGGATCACCTTCGTTTCATATTTGCACCGATCAAAAATGTTACAACCGTTATATAGAGAACTCAACGGATTATATTTTTTGTAAGTTTTGTAAAAAAGAAAGAAAACAATTTTATGAATTGATATCACGCAGTATTTTGTCTTAAATTAAACACTTACAATCTATTATTAAGATCCCAATATTCACCTAAGTCTAGATAATATGAAAAACTGCGATTATTGAGTTTGGGTAGTGTTTCTAATTTCGCGAAGTAAAGACCCTAAAATGTACATTATGCCAACAATTAGATTTTACTTTTTTGGGTTTTGGTTATAGTATTACTTTATAAGAAATTAACACGTGTTTCTTCTGAAGTTTCGGTTTATTTTATTGATTAAACCATCTTCAGAGAAAATATGAAAAAGAATACGTAATTTGTTGTCATATAAATTGAAAATTTAATTTCTGACCTATTGTTAATAGGTGGTTCACTTAATTAACTTAGATTTAACATTTTTACTATTTTAATTTAAATATAAATATATAAAAAAGTGATATTATTTTTTTAATACATTTTTTACACTCTTAGGCTGGTATACACATTACTCAGGTCATTTGTGTCCATTCTGAAATTCATTGTAAAGGGTGTTTTTTTATAGAGGTATAGAACTTTAAGTTGGCAACACTTTTTTAACTGGCGGCCATTTTGTCAGCTGTCAAGTGATTTATGTTTAATTTGGTTTGGCATTTCAATATGAATAGACTGACGCCTGAACAACGCTTCCAAATTGTGCAAATTTATTTTGAAAATCATGGTTCTGTTCGAAATACGTATCGCGCACTACGTCCATTTTGCGGTCAACATAATCGTCCATCAGAGCAATTAATTCGATTAACTATGGAACGTTTTCGCACCACGTTTACTCTAAATGATAATACGCATCCACAGAGACGTCGTACAGTGCGTACAGAAGAAGTCATTGCTGCTGTAGAGCGTAGCGTAGAGAAAGACCCCAATCAGTCTATCCGCCATCGTGCGTAGGAATTGGATATGTGTCCATTCACTTTATGGAAGAGTTTGAGGGAATGTCTTGGTTTGCGTGCTTACAAAATCCAACTCGTGGAAGAATTGAAGCCACACGATCACCTAGCAAGGCGTAGATTCGGTGAATGGGCCCAAAACAAGATTGCCGTTGATCCCGATTTTCATAAGCGAATTTTGTTTTTTTGGAGTGATGATAATCCTCAAGTGTATGTTGAGACACCGTTACATCCAGAAAAACTGACTGTTTGGTGTGCTTTATGGGCTGGTGGAATCATTGGTCCGTACTTCTTTAAAAACGATGCTGGTCAGAACGTTACAGTCAATGGTGACCGCTATAGAGCCATGATTACTGACTTTTTCGTTCATCAACTGAACAACCATGATGTGCAGGAGCTGTGGTTTCAACAAGACGGCGCAACATGCCACACAGCTCGTGCCACAATTGATTTATTGAAGGAAACGTTTGGTAACCGCATAGTTTCACGTTTCGGACCCGTGAATTGGCCTCCAAGATCGTGCGACTTAACGCCGCTAGACTATTTTCTGTGGGGATATGTGAAGTCGCTAGTCTACGCCGATAAGCCCGAAACGATTGATCACTTGGAGGCCAACATTCACCGCGTTATTGCCGATATATGGCCACAAATGTTGGAAAAAGTCATCGAAAATTGGACCTCCAGATTTGACTACGTCCGAGCCAGCCGTGGCGGTCATATGGCAGAAGTCATATTTAAATTATAATGCCAGAAGGTTATCTTTCGAATAAAGTAAATTTCATGTCAATTTAAAAAATTCATCTTTGTTTTATTCCATTTAAAAGTTCTATACCTCTATAAAAAACACTATTTACAAGGTGTTCTTTTGATGTGGATCATTTCTTTAATTGTTCTTTTTTTGAAGTTAATTTCTGTGTCTAAAATCTTAACGTTATTAAAATCCATGTTGTGTAGGTTATCTATTGCATGTTTGGCTAAGGCGGTTTTGTTATCGTTATTGTGATGTCTAATGCGTATTTGTGATTTTGTATTTTATTTTTAAGTAGTATTTGGTTTGACCCAAATATGTTTCGTTCCAATCTAAACAATTGATCTTGTATATAACATTTGTTTGTTCGTCTTTAGGGATATCGGGTTTAAGTTTTGTATAAAGGCTTTTTTAATGAGATTAGTAATTTCTGGCATATACGGCAAAGATACGTATTTTTGGGTTGGTAACACTTTGCTTTTTGTTGGTTTACTGTTGTTATAGAGTTTTTCTACTTAATTTTTTATTGTGGGTTCAATAAATTTCTTTGGATAATTGTTTTTTGCTAAAGTGTCTTTAACTTTTTAAAATTTTGAGGTCCAAATTCTGGATGAGAAAATTTTACAGCTCTATCTGTTTGTGTGACAATGCTCGTTTTATATTTTTAGGTGGTGCAGAATTGTAATTTTGGCATCTCCCTGATCTTACTGGTTTTGTGTACCAATGTGTTTTTATTTTACCATTGTGATCATAATGAATAGTAATGTCAAGGAAATTAATGGCTTTATTCTTTTCATTTTCTAATGTAAACTGTATTTTGTTATGATAACTATTGAATTTATTGAGGGTGAATGGAACTTTGTCTTCAGGTATGCATAATATACAGTCGTCAACGTATCTTTTAAAGAAAAAAGGTTTGCAATTTAATTGTTTAATTACATTTTCTTCTAGAAGTTTCATGACGAGGTTTGCTATTGTTGCAGATATTGGTGAACCCATAGCAATATCGTAAATTTGTGAAAAGAAGGAATCTTGAAAGCGAAAAAGGAAGAAGAAAGAAATTACAAACCTTTTTTCTTTAAAAGATACGACGACGAGTGTGTATCATGCATACCTGAAGACAAAGTTCAATAAATTCAATAGTCATCATGACAAAATACTATTTACATTAGAAAAAGAAAATAATAAAGCCATTAATTTCCTTGACATTACTATTCATTATGATCACAATGGTAAAATAAAAACAAATTGCTACACTAAACCGGTATGGTCAGGGAGATACCTAAATTACAATTCTGCAGCACCTAAAAAATACAAAAAGAGCGTTGTCACAGCACTAACCGATAAGGCTATCAAATGTTCCCACCTACAATTTAGTCCTCAAAATTTAAAAAGAGTTAAAGACACTTTAGCAAAAAAACAATTATTCAAAAAAATTTATTGAACCCGTAATAAAAACTGAGTAGAAAAACCCTATAACAACAGTAAACCAACAAAAAGCAATGTTTCACCAACCCAAAAATACGTATCTTTGCCGTATATACCAGAAATTACTAATCCCATTAAACAAGTACTAAAACCATATGATATCCAAATAGCTGAAAAATCTTCGAATAATTTCAAAAGCCTTTATACAAAATTTAAACCCGATATCCCTAAAGATGAACTTTCTAACTCTTTAGTAGTATACTGGCAAAACCTAAGCATAACAGATGTGTAAAAAATGTTTTAAAAAATAATATCAGTTTTCTATATTTATATTTGTATTAAAATAGTAAAAATATTAAATGTAAGTTAATTCATTTGAGAAATTAATTTTTCAATTTATATGAAAACAAATTACGTATTCCTTTTCATATTTACAGTAATTCTCCGGAGATGGTTTACTCAATAAAATAAACCGAAACGTCAGAAAAAACATGTGTTAATTTCTTATAAAGTAATACTATGACCGACACCCAAAAAAGTAAAATCTAATTAATAACTGCACGGTCAACAAATAGAAACGAATTATCCCATCATGAATATGAAAAAATAAATTAATTTTCTTCTTTTTTTTCCTCGTTTTTTGCTCCAAAAATGTAATTCATTATTACTCGTTTCAATTTTTTTAGCCTACTTTTATTTTTAATTTTTGAAAGTTCAGCTTCAATCAGTCTGAAAAAAAAATTGTTCTAAATTAATTACTAAATTAATTGTGCATATGAAATAAAAATATATTCATATTTTATAAATCTTTATTTGATGTAACCATAGACGAAAGTCTAACGTAACTTACTGTTAAACAGATTGGTAATAATATTCATCTGTAAGTTTTACAAAAACTTCCTTTTTACATAGATCACAGTTTATGTGACCAGTGGCGTAGCGAAGGCTCTGCAAGGCCAGCGGCGCGGGGGGGGGGGGGGCTTGCTCACCCAAAAAATCTTTAGTATTCAATTTAATCAATCTCAAGCAAATTTGCTACTTTACAATCCATTTAAGGCAAGGTTTTTTTATCATAAATGGACCCGTATGCAACCCAGGGAAATCACTTAAGACTCACTAATTAAACCGATTGAACTCTGTGACAGTCTGTATTAGTATTTATACTCATGGCGTGCAGAAAGCAACTTTAATTCAAAGTAAAATGTCGACAAAGTCAGTCTCAACAGAGACTTTGGTAATAATTTGTAGTGTTCAAAATTTTCTTGTTTGAAATCGTAGCTGATCGTTTACCCGAGACATATAGGTTTGAAGTTTTCTCCATTTTAAAAGCGGGGTAAAATTTTTCCCATTTAAAAAACATTGTAAATGAAATAAAAGCGATTACTCACAATTCAATTGTTGTAGAACTGCGAGTTTTGGAGCTTTTTGAATGCTAAAAAAAGGAATTACGCGTCTTTTGAAGACGTTGTTTCTGCTTTTCAACCGTTCAGAAAGCTGCAAAACTTGGTCCACAACGAGCAGATAAAGTTGCAAAAAACTTTGAAAAATTGAGTTTATATCAAATTTAAATGTTTGTCATTTGAAATAACGGTCTAAGAAAAAGTTTATTACCAATAATCGTTCCTATTTTAAATCGATTACAAGAAATTTCCTGATTTACGGGTTAAAATATCTTGAATATCACTTTGTAAAAGAAAAACTTAACAAATAAACCACTAAATTAAACATTACACTAATTCTGCAACTCATTTCGTTCTTTCAAGTTTCCCAATGACATTGTACCTTTCTGTAATAGTTCATAGTCTATGCAAAAAAATTACAATTCTTCAAGCAACTTTTCCACAATAAAAGGATTATACGTTTCCGCGATGGCATCTATTGTACGTTACAACACCTGGTTACAAGCCGAAGAGATGTTCTAGCTCCCAAAGTGGGCGAAAACACATCGTACGTCCACATATCGTTTGTAAAAATCTAACCCAAAACCGTTGTACTTTGCTTTTATAACACGTAATGTCCTCCTAAATTTTACAATTTTTATGCGCTTATCTGCGTTAAAAGGTGACTGTACGTCGGCCATGTCAAAGAGCTTTTTAGTCTTCGTAATGTGTGAGAAAAAATCAAGCGGCAAGAAAAAAGAAGTCGTTTTATAGATAAAAGCGTATAATATGATATAAGAGTTCTTATTTATGTTACCTATTTCCAAGCCTATTCATATTTATTGAGACTTTTCTAAATTTATTTTATTTTGTTTTAACTGTAACTAAAATCGAATCAATATATGAATACTTTAATTTGAGAATTAATATTTCAATAGAGGTTTATTTTAAATATTAATAGAACCTATTTTTGATGTGATATTGACAGAGCTATCTCAAGTTCTCTATTAATATTAGAATACCTGTTGATGCAGTAAAATAGCAATGACTTATGAAGATGTACAGTAAGGCAAAAAAAAAAAAGATTAGACCGAGTACGTAATGAAAGAAGAAAGAAGGATATGAATATCAAGGAATCAGTCATTGACTATATGAAAAACAGTCATTAAATAAGCCATGACTGAGAAAAAATTAAAAGGAGCCATATATATATATATATATATATATATATATATATATATATATATATATATATATATATATATATATATGAAGTCAAATGCGAACAGTAAATGCCAACTTCCCTCCATCATATCCTTTCTGTGTTAGAGGTTGCACAGTTAGAATAAATTGTTATAGAACGCAATTTATCCTTTTCCACCACCATCGAGATGATGGCCTACCTGTACCACCATACCGAGAAGAAAGTCAAAACTTACCCTCCCCGCCACAGTGATACGGCAGAGGTACATGTTTCGTCTCTATTAGACTCATCAGGGTACCGACATGCATCTGGCTGTGCAAGGGACAGATCGGAGGAAGCATGCAAACACTGAACTCGGCTTCGCCGACTTCCCGTCGGATGGCGTATATATGTTTATGCGGCTTTCACGGATCCCTCCGTGTGAGATGCAATAGCAGTGGATATATCCATATTATGCGTAAATTGCGTTCTATAACAATTTATTCTAACTGTGCAACCTCTAACACAGAAAGGATATGATGGAGGGAAGTTGGCATTGACTGTTCGCATTTGACTTCATTCATGTACGGAGCTGTATATAATTGTACGTTTGCTGAATGTGATTTCAGCACTACAACGGCATAATGTGGATATATTCACTGCTATTGTATCTCACACGGAGAAATCCGTGAAAGCCGCATAAACATATATATATATATATATATATATATATATATATATATATATATATATATATATATATATATATATATATATATATATATATATATATATATATATATACAGGGTGCGGCATTTATCTTGAGGCAACGGAATATCTTGGTGAGATCACATTTTTTTGAAAAATGTTTTATACAATATTAAATAGAATTCCCCAATTTCGACCCCGAGAATGAAAAGGGCGGAAAATTTTACCATCGGACATAACTTTGACCTCAAGGTGAAGGTTCAATATCAAGGGTATTTTAAGGTCAAAATAAAAAGATCACAGTATTTCGTGAAATATTTCGTACAAAAGTTGTTAGGTGGCACGGCGGCTAAGTGGTATTGACCTTGAAAATAACTTTGACCTTGATATTCAAGGTCACTTGAAGCTCAGTTTTAAAATTTGAAATGGAGACTTCTAATTTGACTCCCGGAAATGGAAAGACCGATCAATTTCACAGTAATTTCATCATTAGATATGTCCATGACCTCAAGGGCAAGATCAAATTATCATATTCAGTTTGCAAAAATTCATAAAGGCTTTCTTTTTACATAATTTACAAAAGTTCACTGATTTTTTTAAGTTGTAATAAATGTGAAAGAAAACTTCAACGGTAAATTCTTATCACTTTTCAACTAATATTTTTATTAATTATTCACATCAATAGTTACACATTTATTACTTTTTGCAAATGATGGTCAAGTACTTACAGTACGTGTTAAAACAAAATTGATTTTTAATATAAATTTTTCTAACTTATTTATTTTACAAATCCTAAGCAAAAGTAGTAGTTATTACAACCCAAAATTATGTTTCATGTGTATATCTGTAAAACTGAGAAATATGATTATCTGTTATTAAATGATTCTTTTAATTTAATTTTTTGTCAATTTAATTTAATTTCAATTTGAGTTTGTTTTCTGCGTTCACTTAATAATACCTGCGGGGAAATTTCCTGATTCTCCTGCATAATCATGTATTATTCTCCTAATACACTTTTCCATCAACCGCTGGACCCAAATTTAGTCTTTGTAGCACTATATCCAGGACTTTGTTATTTCGAAGGGAAAAAACAACAGCAGATATTTTCTTTATAAATTTTTAATAAAATAATAAAACTATAAAAACTAAATTATACAATAAACTTCTTCTTCCACACATTACAAAACTTATTTACAATTCATTAAGATAAAGCAATTTTTGATAAACACAAAAGTAGGGCTACAAATGAAATGAAAATATTTTGCGAGAGAGAATTACGAGAACGTGATAGTGAAATCTCAAAATTTATGTTATCGGGTAAAAAATCAAATGGCAAGTGATCAAATAACTGGTACGTTGCGAACAAATAGCAACAATTGCTGCTTTCGGAAGAACAGTGATTGATTCCTCATTTCATACTCCCCCTCGGACGGGGAAAACTTGAAGGTCAAGGCAAAGGTTATTTTCAACATCACTACCACTTACCTACCGTGCCATCCAACAACTTTGTACCAAACATTTCATGAAATACTGCGATTTTTTTGTTTTGACCTTGAAATTACCTTGATATTTGACCTTCACCTTGCGGTCAGAATCATATCGGCTCTTTTCATTTGCGGGGTCGAAATTGGGGACTCCCATTTAAAATTTTAAAGTTGATATTCAAATGACCTTCAAGAGTAAGGTCAAGGTCATTTCTAAGGTCACTATTAGTTGGCCGCTCTGCCACCCTATAATTTTTGTATAAAATGTGATCCCACCGAGATATTTCATTGCCTCAAGATAAATGCCGCCCTCTGTATATATATATATATATATATATATATATATATATATATATATATATATATATATATATATATATATATATATATATTAACAAAAAATAGAAATATGCCTGGTGATTCAATAATTATGTGGAAAAAACTTTATTCAATTGCAACTCCTAGGGAGGCTATATCACCGAAGACGAGTCCAATAGGAAAAAAAGTTTATATGAACCGGTAGTATTCCTTTCACGTATTTTTTTCCTATCTGGGAGATTTTCTACATTTTCCCTGACACCCTATATATTGTTGTGTTATAGGAAGCTACGTTACCGGCTTTACGCCCCCTGGCTTCCGGCTCCTCATTTAGCGCCCGTGCCTGAGGACGCAGCTTTCCTATACACTTGAAAAATTTTGGAGTGTTTCGTCCCGGTGCCAGTCGTAGGACTCATCAGGAGGATTTCGACTGACACCTTCCCAGACACTCGCTTGCCGTAGTAATATATTGTTGGATCTTATATTTGAAGTGAAATGTCCTCGGAGAAAGGCGGTGAGAAACGTCTTTCTACGACACCCCTCCCTTTAGACATCTCACTTGGCGTATTATTTAGAATCTGTATTATTGTTTCTGAATATACGACAAGTCGAGATGTAACTGAAGAACAGAGGGGACTAACACCCCGTCGTGGATCCAGCATTAGCACAATGCTCAGTACAGACCCCTGTCTGCAACGGCCCAAACAACACTAGGGATGCCATGTTGTGTTATAGGAAGCTACGTTACCGGCTTTACGCCCCCTGGCTTCCGGCTCCTCATTTAGCGCCCGTGCCTGAGGAAGCAGCTTTCCTATACACTTGAAAAATTTTTGGAGTGTTTTGTCCCGGTGCCAGTTGTAGGACTCGTCAGTGGGATTCCGACTGACACCTTCCCAGACACTCGCTTGCCGTACTAATATATTGTTGGATCTTATATTTGAAGTGAAATGTCCTCGGAGAAAGGCGGTGAGAAACGTCTTTCTACGACAATATGTATGTATATATATATATATATATATATATATATATATATATATATATATCCTTTCTTTTTGCAATATTCACATGTATGAATGTGTATACATCAAAGTGTTATTTTTATAACATTAGTTAAATAATTAATATGAATTGTAAGTTAACACACCGAGATTTGTTTTAATTGTTCATAATATAAAAATCTCGCAGGAATAATAGTAGGAAACCAGAGTCAAAATAATGTTAACCTTGTACTGGCCGACAGGATGTCAGCCATTTTAGAATTTTTGGCAGGAAGATGAGTCAATGCTATGTTAAAAACATGACACTTTGATAATTAGTGGCTATTGTTCGAGATTTAGGATTAATCATAAAAAGTATATTGTATTATTTGGAAAGATTTTTATGTGATAAAAGTTTCAAGTTTATTCACAAATATGATTTAATGAGTTGGTAAATGGCCTTATAAAATATGCATATCAAAGTATAAAGACATTTTACAAAAGTTAAAATATTTCTGTATAATTTCATTTTTGATATATATCATTTTTTGTTGTCTCCATAATTGTAAAAAGTAATAAAATGTATACCATAGTGTACTTTCCATTGTACCTATAGCATATACATTTTCTTGGAAACAAAATGATAAGAATTGAATGCAAAACTCTAATGACGATTAGGTAATCCACCGTCTTATTTTCCATTCCTTTAAAAATGGTATTGTTTCGTTTCTTAAATAATAAAATTAAATGTAATGTCTCAGACGGAAAAAAAAAATTATGCTAAGCTAAAAATATACTTTAGTGTTTGGAAACATTACCTGTCCAAAAACAATAAAATATGTATTTTTTGTATAAGCCAATCATTGCCCCAATTCAAATAATTTTGTTTTGTATTAAGATAAATTAAAATAACATTTTTTTCAAATTAGTTATTGTTTTGGGGATACATAAAGTGTGTATTGTCATTGTTTAAAGCAAATAGCTTCCTTTAACTAACTCAATATTATTAAATTAGAAGTTTTTTCGTATTTAAATAGTTTGTTATATATGTAATTCTCCTTTTAGGTAGAGAATATGAAAAATATATATAAAAACAGTTTATTTCCTGCAAATATCGCTCTGGTCCTCTCACCATACGCGTTTCGATCACCTCATGATCTCGTCAGTGGAGCTGTATCGGACCGAGAGCAACATTAGCAGGAAATACCTCATATATGAACCATAAATTTCAAGGTATGTCGGCAGGATATTGCACCTGCCATCTACCAACTACCGAAGCGTATGGAGAGAGGACCAGAGCGATATTTGCAGGAAATAAACTGTTTGCATATATATTTTTCATATTCTCTACCTGAGAGCAGAATTACATGTATAACAAACTAGAAATTGCATCGATATGTAAGGTCGCCCCTGTGCAAGGGAATGATATTATTGCATCAGTCCAAAATCCACGGAGGATATACGATATCTGTTTTGAAGGAAAAATACCATAATAATTATTATGTTCATTAAAGTGAGGATTCCAGGTTAGATACCCCTACTCCAGCTTAGATCGTTCAAATGAGGAATATAGAATTTTCAGTGAATTGTGTTGTTAAAATGCTTGCAAATCCTAATTACTAAACATACATCTGAGTTAAAAGACATTTTTAAGTAACTGAAAACATCTTCATGCTCAAGTGGCATGGATTGTTTATTGTGCCGGAAGAGGGCCCTAATCTTTTTGGAGAACTTCATGATCTTGTATTTATGAATGTTAAGAGGTATTCTGCTTTCACTACATCAATGATCCAACTGGTTCTCCAAGAAACGTATCATCCTGTAGAGCTTGAGGTCATCAGTAAAAGGAAGTACAAAAGCACCAACTATCCTGGACAACTCGTTCGTAAACTATTATTAATCTCGCTAAAATGTCAGGATTTGTAGCCTTTATATTCATTATCAAACTAAAGGTAAGTCTGCTTATACAGTATTGGATGGTTGAGGATATGCAATGTCATAGAGTAGGGGTTAGATTGAAGTTAGTCACTGGTATACTGTTTAAAGCTAGCTAGTTTAGTTACGATCTTTTTACCAGCAAGTTTTTATGTTTCTGTGGCCTTCACAATCGTACTAAGCAGGTATAAGGGGCAATTTTTAATAAACTTTATATCTTTCTACAAATATTGATATCAGCAGTTCTTTTTTCTATAATCTGGGAATATATTTTCTTTAAGACATTAGTTGAAGATAACTGATATAGAATGTAATCCTTAATAAGAGAACTGGATTCGTCATTCGCATTTTCAGTTAGCTCAGTGGTGCTTGAGTTTTGGAGTCTGACTACCAGCGACATGTGTATATATAGTAGAGATATGATGCAACATCTGGAAAGAGGTAGAAGCCAGAGAATATATTCTCCAGACAAAAGTAGCAAATGTATTGACCACAACCAGACTAGTGCTATATTCCCGTCCTTCATACTGCATGACATTCTATATGGCCGGTTCGCCCTGACCTTCTCAAATAAAGGAATAGAACTGTGCAGCTCTGTGAAAATGTTACTTAGATATATACATAAAAACAGCTGTAATAAAATTGAATTAACAACTTGTTTATCCTGTCCGGTCAAAATAGACATTGAAGGTTACATTAATTCGCACCTTGCTAAAAATTGGCATGAATATTGGGAACCCTATTATACACAATTTGTCAATTATCCACATCAATCCGAAGTGTGGAAAAAAATTTATTCAAGGTCAAATGTTGCAAAAATCGGTTTTTTGAGTTTTCCAGCTAAACGGTAAGTTTTATAATAAAAATAGGTGAGACAAAAATTATTCATCATGCAATTATCTATAAAAATTGTTCATACACTTTTTTCCTAAGAATCACCATTTCGGAGATACAGCGATGCAAAATGTTGAAAAAGTTGTATTCTTCATAATATGCACACGTTTCCGTTTTGATTTGTTGGTATTACTTACTGCTCGAACGCCAACTGAAAAAATTATTTATTTTTTAAAACCTGGGAAGGCTCAACAACAATCAAAAATATATTCATCCAAGAGTTTATCTGCTTTTTCAAAATGCCAAAATCATATCTTATTTCTACATGCACTAACTGGTTGCGACACGACATCAGCATTTTTCAGGAGAGGTAAAAGATCGGTTTTGAAATTGTTTGAGAGACAAGATTTAGTTGATTGTGCTGATGTTTTCAAAGAAAGTACCTCTACTCCACAAGCTGTAATCACCAACGGAATTCGCTTTCTTCTTTCAATTTACGGAGCTCCAAAAAAAATTACGTGCTTAGATAAGTTTCGATACTTATCTTTTGCAAAAAATACGTATAAAAAGAAACAAGTACAATTAGCTTGTCTTCCTCCAACCTCTGCTTCTGCTCATCAACATCTATTTCGAGTATATTATCAAGTTCAAGTATGGCTTGGTAATAAACTAAACCCAGAAGACTGGGGTTGGAAGTTAACTGACAATATATTGGAACCAATTCAGACTTTACTCCCTCCTGCACCGGAAAAACTCCTCAATTCAATTTTTTGCAATTGCAAAACGGGGTGTAATGCTAAATGCGGCTGTAAAAAAGTTGGTTTGTTTTGTTCATTAGCATGTATCAGTTGTCGAGGCCAATCGTGCTCCAATGTTGAATCGCCAGTAGAAGAGGATTCTTACGATATAGGCGAGGAGACATCTGATGCATTGCTCTTTGAACAATTTATTTGTACTCAGCAGGAAGAAGAAGAAGAAGAAAAAGAGGCAGAAGAAGAAGAAGAAGAAGAAGAAGAAGAAGGAGAAGAAGAAGAGCAAGACAGTATGGATTATGTTCCATTAGAAGAGTATCAATCAGACGAATAATTTTCTCAATTTATGCATTACTTACACCGCTCTTGTTATTTACAATAGTACCATTTTCAATTTAATACAATAGCTTTTTAACTCAATAGAAGCACAATAGATCGTGGAATAGGCCTACCGGGGAAAACACGTAAAAAAAAACGCGCCATGTACACTACCTCACGGGTGGCGCGGAAACGTGTGCATATTATGAAGAATACAACTTTTTCAACATTTTGCATCGCTGTATCTCCGAAATGGTGATTCTTAGGAAAAAAAGTGTATGAACAATTTTTATAGATAATTGCATGATGAATAATTTTTGTCTCATCTATTTTTATTATAAAACTTACCGTTTAGCTGGAAAACTCAAAAAAACGATTTTTGCAACATTTGACCTTGAATAAATTTTTTTCCACACTTCGGATTGATGTGGATAATTGACAAATTGTGTATAATAGGGTTCCCAACATTCATGCCAATTTTTAGCAAGGTGCGAATTAATGTAACCGTACCCCTATTTTTGATGCTAACTTGACCGGACTACTAATCGAGCAGTCAATATTAGACACGATAAAAATCATTAATTGAAAAATACTTATCTGGAATTTGATAAATTTTAACAAGATAAATTTTATTGTTTCGACGTTTCACCAGTGATTACCAAATATTCAGAGATCTGCAGACCAACCGAGAATTTGATACTTAATTTCCTCGAGTCAAAATTTTCTAGCATAATCGCAGGTAAAACAGGAAGTAAATCTAAGATGCCTGCTCTAAATTCAGGAACAATTATTTTTCATTTCTATGTTGGTTACTATCTTTCGTAATATACCTGGGTAATATTAAAAAAAATTTCCGGATATTCCAAGAATAATTAAACCCAAATGTATCCTAAAATAGCTTTCCTGACTACAATAAAAATTAAAATTTACCATTTTTTCACTATAAATTATTTTTATTGTTATTTCAACTTAGGATTTAAATTATCTCTACGATGGCAATTTAAATAGGAATAATTAACCAGGAAACTTGTAAAAATTTTATTCGCTACGGTATGTTACCAATTTACTTCTATAAAAAGCGGTGGCTTACGCAAATATACCCCGTAATTAGTCTAAAAACATCAAATTTATTAATTTTATGCATTCGGAGGCCAATTACCGTATGTTACATACACAATCCATAAATTTTTTTCGCAATTAAAGTCGCGTGCTCAACCAGTTGTTTAGATAACGACGAAGACTACACTGGAGTAACAGTAAATAGTTCATAATTGATTAGATGTGAGCATAGATATTTTGCCGCGTCAAGTATTTAGCACTTTAATGGAGTTATTGTTACGTAATTTCTTATTATATCTATATGTTTTCTGAAAAACGAAATATCTCGTTTGGAAAAATGATTAAAAACTATATTGCAAAATTAAAATTTGTTTTGAAGCAAAAAATCATAAATGGTCTTCATCTTATAAATTCCATTGATCAATAAGTACCTTTAAAGAATTAATAATGTCCATTTTTAATGGCGGTAATTATTACGACTTAAGGAAGTAAATATTTCGGACAAAAATAAACAATTTCTAGTTAAATTAATATAACAAAATATGTGCCTTTGTTTAAGATAAAAACAAAAATAGGGTCGTAAAGTATTTTAATCTAAACTGATCTGCGGTTACTGAGATTATTTGCAAAAAATATATATGTTATTAATAGAGTTCAAATATATTACAAATTGGCAAGTGCTTGTTTTTAAAAAATAAATAAAGAAGGTTTAGAAATCTGTTCAAAAAGTGTAGGTGTTATTCCTTTGGATATTTCTCTACCAGTTCTTTAGATTGTTGCTTTCATTCCTAAAAACTAATGAAAATTCAATATTGTTTCTTAAAATACTTAAACTTTAAACTGGATGAGTTGTTTCTACAGGCTACACCTCACGAAAGTCGATTGACACAATTTAATTTCATTACTTTGGAGAAACACCAGTAACGGGGTGGTCTTGTACTCCTTTTGTATAAACTGATCAATAACAAGATTTTGGCATTTGATTTGCATGCGAGAGCTCATTTTTATATTCCAGGGATAAATAGATCTCCAGTATTTTTTATCTGCGGAAACCAAGAATCAATGTACCATATTTCTCGCTATTATACTCTATATGTTCCCTTCATCATAGTATGAAACACAAATTGGACATGTTCCAATTAATTAATTATTTTTTCTGTAATCAAATCGATTTGTTATAATTATTTGTGATCGATTGATAGACTATGTTATACTTATTGTACTGCATATCTAGGTTTTAAGTAACAGTGTTCTTTCTCCTGCTCAATAACAGGGATTTTCGTCCTGGCAAAAATAGATAATCACTACATAGTATAAAACAAAGTCGCTTTCTCTGTCCCTATGTCCCTTTGTATGCTTAAATCTTTAAAACTACGCACCGGATTTTGATGCGGTTTTTTTCAATAGATAGAGTGATTCAAGAGGAAGGTTTATATGTATAATAACATCCACTAAATAGTGGAGAAATACTGTTATTTTTGAGGTTTCTAATGTGATGTCGGTAATTATCATATTTTTTTCCGGTTACATTGCAAACGCAGGCTGAACCCTACGAGATTTATCAAAATAATGTACTAATTATTTGTACACATTGAAAAGGTCTACAGAAAACTCCGCGATGGTATATGTCTATCTCTCATGGATATCTCACAATAACATTTTTTTGTCATTTACTTTTTACGACAAATAATGGCAAATTTTGAAGCGATTTTAACCAATACAGCATTAATCCTTATCCAATTAAATAGCTTAAATACATTGTTGATTTAATATAGATCTATATGGTCCTTTACAGCACAAGATTTAAATGAATATTTTCGAAGATATTACATATTTAAAATTGCGGGAAGTAGCGCTTGCGGCGGTACTGGCCGACCGGGGCGGCGGCAGCGTGCCTATAAATAGCGAGTCGGAGGCCGATGTAATAATTGTTGTAAAAATAAAATAAATAGTCACAGTTTTTCTGTAGTGTATTTAGTATCAGCATTGCACCCGTGCGAAGCCGGGGCGGGTCGCTAGTTTATTATATTGTGGATTTTTTTAGAAATTTCAAAGGTAAAGTTAGTATTTTCCTAATGCATTTATACTTATTTGCTACTTGATCACTATATTTAATAAACTTTTTGCCTTGAATTTTCCACATGCTTTGTTTAAAGTTTTTAAATCAGCTACGACTATATCAAAATGTTACTATAGGCACAATCAAATGCATCTATTATGACAGTAGTACACTGATAACGGGATTTTTGTGAAAATAAGACGTTTGATAGTAAAAATACATTGAATATAGATTTTTTTGATGTTTAAAAGGTAATTTCAAGGGGGGATCCACTCGATTCATCCCTTATGGGATAAGTCTACTTATTCAGTATACAAGACTTTCGTATTTGATGATAAACGTTTGGTATTTTTGCATTTCTAGGCATAGGGACGTTCAACTAGGTAGTTTTTAGGCTTAAATATCCCTATGATACTAAAACTTTATAACAATTTGCTTAAAATTGAGCAAGCATTTTTATTTGTAGTGACATTACTAGGTAATTTCCTTATTTTATATTACTTATTTCCTAAAAAAAAAAACAGAAAAGCAACCAACGTTTTTGTGGGAAATATAATTGAGGACTGCTGTACCCCCCACACTAAGTCAGCATTGTTTCTTATTTGATTACAATGAAACGTGATTCTTCATAGAAGTTCCTCTCTTCCCATAGGAAAAAATCCAACGGCGTTAGGTCGGGGCATCGAGGAGGCCAGGCAATAGGTCCTTCTTTACCTACCCAACGGTTTGAATAGACGTTATTCAGGTACTCTCGCACAGCAACCCTGAAATGAGGTGGGGCCCCATCGTCCATGTAGTACATGTTTGGGCGGGTTTTAAGTTGTAAAAGCGCTACTAAATAATGAAAAGCGTTGTGGAGGACCTCCCAATAAAGTTCTCTATTCATTCGTTCCGGAAATAAAAATGATCCAATCAAAAAGTTGCCAATGATTCCTGCCCAGACATTGATTGATTGGAACGGATGTTGATGCTGGGAAACAATAATTGCATGAGGATTTTCATCGGCACATACACGTGAGTTGTGTAAATTTATGAAACCATATTTGGTAAACCCTGCTTCTTCCGTGAAGAGAATAGTGCTAATTGGTTAATTAGTAATTACATTATTTCGTTGCTGACTCAATAGACAATTTGCAAACTGAATTCTATGGGAAAAATCTTCAGTCGGTGTATCAAACTGCGCTGATAATTTTCGAGTGCTCGTTGAAGGAGTGTCATCTACAGCATTTAAAATATTTTCCTCTAATTGCGACGTACGTACTATTCTTCCCCGACCAGCATCAGTGCTTCTTTCCCAAAATTTCCTAAATTATGAAGAAATCTAATAATATTACCTTATTAAATGGAATCGCCTACCATTCTCTCTTAGACGTTGGGCAACTCGTTGAAATGTTTTCTGATCTGGAAGAGTACGATTAGGATATCCGTCGAGATATAAATTTCTGGCTTCCAAAGTATTGCAAAATGCAATACTTTCTGAACTACGTTCTTTAAACGTAGATCTTAAAACTTCCTCCATCTTTCTGAACACTAATCCCATCCCCAACCCTCCTGCCCGCAAATTCCTGGGTCTATACTTTGACTCTTCACTAAATTTTGGACAACACATAGGCTACCTTAAGAAGAAATTCTCTAAAGATCTCAACATTGAGTGTGCTGTCTGGATTTAAATGAAATTCTCATCGTGTCTCATTATTAAGACTCCACAACTGCCTCATTCTTTCTAAACTGGATTACGGCTCTGTAGCCTACCTATCTGTTCCTCCTTACCAACTCAAAAGATTAGATCTTATTCATAATAGCGGATTACGAATGACCTTGGAAGCTTTCCGCACCAGCCCCACTTCCAGTTATACTGCGAATCGAAATTTCTACCCCTTCACCATAGAAGAAATTTCATACTACTAAACTATGGAAACTCTTTGAAGTTTATACTCTATATATCTCACTCCAAATAGTTCTTGCACCCTTTCCCTCCACTCAACAATCGATCGTCTGGCTCACATACGAGATTCTTCTCCTTACCTCACACATATTCCCAGATCTCATCTTTTATGAAAGATAGACATTCCCTCCATGGAATTCTCCGTCCATTGTCGCCGATCTGTCTTTTCTGGAATACTCTAAGGAGACCTATAATAGAGAATTACGTAGAAGTTACTTCACCGAACTTACTCACACTAAATACAGGGATCATGTAATGATATAGACTGATGGATCTAAAACTGAATCTAGAGTTGACCCTCCTCATAAATACTCTTACTCCCTGCATCCCTCATCCAGTATCCTTTGCGCTGAATTGTTTGCGATCTTCAAGGCCACCGAGATAATCAAGGGTTCCCACAAAAAATTATGGACTATTGCCACGGATTCCCTAAACTCCATTACATCCTTAAAATCCTTCAACCTCACTCATCCATTGATCATGAATATAAAATATAATCTGGTAAGACTAGACATACAAAATAAGAAAACCTCCTTTCTATGGATACTTAGTCATGTGGGCATCGGAGAAAATGAGGAGGCCGATACATTGGCAAAAGGTGGTCCTACCACTCTTCCTATTAACCTTATCTGCTGCCCTGGAGACCTTCGTGACGTGAACGTAAAGTAAGAGCCGTTTGGCATTTGGAATGGGAGCTTCAACTGGAGGAAAACAAGCTAAGATAAAAGATACCATATTTACTAATACTACATCCCTGTCCGTTATGGCCAGGCTAAGGATTGACCACACTAGATTAACACATGGCCATCCCATTGATCGTTCTGATCCTCCCTTATGCAACCAATGCGAGGTAGCCCTTTCAATCAAACATAGTTTGAATCGTGTCCCAAATATTCTCGCATTCTGATAGATCACGACATCAAGGACCCCCTCAAAGAGAAAGTCTCTTACGAAAATACTGTAAAAATATTCTCTTTTGCTCCGAGACTCTTTCCTGCTGTCCCATATATAGATCCCAAACGTATCCGTCCATATAGGTACTATCATATTAGTTCTTTCAGTGTTTTAACTTTGTTTTCTGTTTACGTCCTTTGTTTTTACCAATACGTGTTTTATTATTTAATCTTTTTAAATAGCATACATAAAAGTCAAAGGCAGCATAGATTTGCTTTATCACTATTCTTCCGTGGGCACCAAAAAACCCCCATGGGTTGATGTGTCCCAAATTAATATAAATCAATCAATCAATCTCCGAAGAGGAGGCCTATACGAAAAATGTTTATATGAACTTGTAATATTCATTTCAATTGTTTTTTTCCATATCCGGGAGATTTCCCACATTTTCCCGGACACCCTGTATATTAAAGGCATATAATATCTTTAAAGATAAATAAATCTATAAACTCAGAGTTAAAACTTGTACATACCTGATGTTAAGGTGGCCGCTTGGCAAATTATCTGACATCCCCCCTTTACCATACTACTCTTCTTTTACACAAATAAGAAACTCACGGAATTAAAAACTTTCAGATTTTTTCTTGCTCTGTTAAACTCGCAATTAATTCTAGATGCTCGTTATATAAATTATAAATAATTTAAACAACAATATATTGTTGTTTTCGCTGTTTTAAGCAAATACAATGAACGTACGTGCCGTTTTTAATGTTAGAAGCGTGCTCGGACTATGTTAGAAAATTACGTCTGATTGATGACTTATTACTTTCTGATCCTGTGATAATAAGACGGTTTGTTTACGGGATTTGAAAAATAGAAAGTAAAGTATTTTTCTAGATATAAATTTTGTAGTAAAATCCTGTTAATATCGTTTGGATATGCGGCTGAAGTTTGGAACGTTCAGGAGACGAATTATATACTCAAAAAAATATTACCGAAAAATGAGAAACAAAATTTTATTTACAAAAATATTCCATCCTATATTATTGTAAAAAAAAAAACAAATTTTACTTGTTAGGACTGTCTTGGAAAATCTTATAGTAATTTAGGACACCTAACTGACACTATATAACAAAAAAAAAAGATTTTAAACACACCCTTAAATTCATTTAAAAAAATCGTCTATGGCGTTTTACAAGTTAAATTCCGCACATATTTTATATTGACGCACTAGATATATTCATATTAAAGCCCTGTATAAACAGATATTTCTAAAAACGCTTGCGGACAGGACACTACCACCCTTAAATTCATTTAAAAAAAAATCGTCTTTGGCGTTTCACAAGTTAAAATCCGCACATATTTTATATTGACGGGCTAGGTATATTCATATTAAAGTCCTGTATAAACAGATATTTCTAAAAATGTTTGTGGACGGGACATATGATCATCCTTAAATTCATTTAAAAAAAATCGTCTATGGCGGTTCACAATTTAAAATCCGCACATATTTTATATTGACGGGCTAGGTATATTCATATTAAAGTCCTGTATAAACAGATATTTCTAAAAATGTTTGTGGACGGGACATATGATCATCCTTAAATTCATTTAAAAAAAATCGTCTATGGCGTTTCACAAGTTAAAATCCGCACATATTTTATATTGACAGGCTAGATATATTCATATTAAAAACCTAGCACCTCAATATAAAAGTTGTAGACGGCTTTAATATAAAAATACTTAGCTCGTCAATACAAAATTTTTATACACTTTCACTTGTGAATACACATAAATGATTTTGTAACTTTATTATATATTTTTAGTTCCGTCCGCAATTATTTTAAATTTTTTTATTAGGGGCTCTAGGAAATACATACTTTGCCCATCAATATACAATTTAAATGCAGTTTTGCATGTGAACTCCCATAGAAATTTTTTTCGCTATATATCGTCGGTTATATGTATCCCGAGCTAAGTTGGTTTTTAAATTTTTTTTTCACAAGATGTTGTAATATCAACCGGTCCAGCCAGTCAATAACAAATTTGCTTACTTTTTATTTGTCAACTCTTATAGACGATATTTTCAAAATTATTTTATTAAATTGTACCCTTCAAGTGAAACCAAATATAATGCCCAAGTTTTATAAACAGGTCAGGTAGAAAAAAAAGAATAATTCATTTTTTAAAATATTTTAAACAATTTTCTCGAATTTTTGAAATTATTTTTTTAATGTGTACAAAATTCGTTCGCGTGAACGATTTAAACTTCAGCCGCATGTTTGGATTACTATTTAGGCTGTGTTTTTTTTCTCATAAAAAAGGGTATGGATTGTGAATATTTAGTAATTATCTGGTTGATTCAGATAAATATTTTTAAAACTCTCAACTAAGTTCCTTTTAATGGATCAAACTAAATGTTTGAGTACTATAAAAAGCGATTAAAAATGAAATAAAACTGATAATAAATAACCGATTTGATATAAAAGTTTATATACCTCTCCGAACATAACATTCATTTCCCGTTGACACGGAAACTCAAAGAAAACTGAATTGCTGATTAAAAATATTTCATATCTTAATGAACAAATATTGTTTGCCGCGTAAGCCTGGGAAGCTTGAATACAATTTACAAGTGTTATTTTCTGGAAATATCTTTTCAGCAAGTTCCATAGTTTCTTTGAAACAGTTTTAACTGCATGAAAATGCCTTGAAATTTTAAGAAATATTCAAATAATTTTAATACTTTCATTTCTACACATTTTATCACCATTTTGATCTAAGGATACAAAAATCACGTATTTCATATGCAGTTCATGACTAGACAAAAATTTATAAAGTCATTTGGAAATTACGTAGATTTATGCTTGTAAAACCGCCATATTAAATTAATCATTTTGAAAATCACTTATATAATCTCATCCGAAAACGGTTAATGGAAAATCGCGAAGTAATTTTGAAAAAGAGGATATTTTTATAAGCTTCAGCTGCCATATTTCATTTGTCATTTTGATTAACACTTAATTTATACTATATGACTACGAAACTTCCTTACACAAACTACGACTGTCGCTGCATTACGTGGATGACACGTACGTTATCTGGCAACATGAAGAAGAAAATCTCAAAAATTTACTAAACTACATAAACAATGTGCACCCAAAAACTACCTTTTCTAGATATTCTACTGAAAAGAAAAAAGGATGGCTTTCTTTCACACATTGTCTACAGAAAATCCACTCACACCAACAGATGCCTCAACGCCGATTCACATCACCACCCCACTCAATTATTTGCAGTAGTTAAATACTTGTGTTTCGATCTCAGGCCCTTACAGATCAAGAAAATTACCAAAAAGAAATGAACATACTGCAAGACGCCCTTACATAACATGGCTATAAAAAAGAACGTATAGAGAAGACTCTCAAAAACAAACGCTTGGCTCTGAAATATCGCGAAAGCCAAGAGACAAAGCTCCAAAGCTTTTTCTACATATGTCAGAGGCATCACAGACAGGGGGAGGATGCGAACAGTAATTCCTAGTATATGAAGCAGATTCGGGTCTATTTTTCTGAACTCAAAGCTCTTGAGGGGAGGGCTATCGCAAGAAAAACAAGTTGTCAACCGGGAGGGGGGGAGGCGGTAGTGCCAGCAGCATAAACATTCCTAATATAAAAGGCAGAATCGGTTCTATTTTCCTGAACTCAAAGCTCTTGGGAAGGGGAGGGGTGATCGCAAGCATACACATTCCTATACTCTATCCAAGAACTAGAGAGAGTAATAAAACTGTTACCGAAACCTCCAACGTACCTGCTCTAGTGCCGCAAGTACCTGAGGACTGCCGTAAATCTAATTATATTTAAATATTATAAGCTTTTATAAATTTACTGCAACATTAAAATTTCTGATAATTCAATTTAATATTTGCCAGTGAACAAAGTACACCTTACAGGATTTATTCCAAATTCGTTACACCAGGGCATTTTTTCCTCAACGAAAAACTTATTACGATGAATGATTATGAAGCCTTAAGAAATCAATATCTAGATAATAATGATAAAAGCTCTGTTGAGATGGATTCCAACATGACAGGAGTTGGAAAATCTACTATGTACCGAATACTGAAGGAGAAAAAAAAATTACTGGACTTGTTAGTACTCCCAAGCCACATTTGATCACAGGCAGACGAAAAACCTCATTGGAAGAAGAGATGTAAACTGCAATAAAATGAGTTGTACATACATTTTATTATGAGAAGATCCCAACAGTCGACAAAATTCTAAATAAAATCAACGAAGATCGGGATTTACCTGAAATTAAAAGAACTGAGTTCTGAAAATTGCTCAGAGAACTTAATTTTTGCTGGGAAAAACCAGATAGGAAATTTGTTCTAATAGATCGTCCGGAAAATGTCCGTTGGAGAAGGAAATATCTCACTCTAGTAAAAGGTAGAGTTGCTAGAAATAACAAAACTTACAAAATTAGTAATTTAACTGAACTTTTGAAAGATTTTTTTGAATAAGGTTACTGCAGAAAATTGGGAAAAATCCATATAATAAAAGAATAAAAGAAAATGTGGAAACTCTATCTCATGATCGGTGAGATAGAGGAACCAATTATAATTAATTTGAGCGAAGATAGCTTCACCGACTTTGATTACGAATTTGATATGTATTTTTTAACTATAAACACAATTTATTATTTAAATTTTCTGTAACATTAAAAAATTAATTACATTTGAATCCCTTCTTAGTGTTTAATTGTAATTCTGCAGATGGTTTAAGAAATAAATAAACTGAAACGTCAAATGTCCTAAAATGTTTTTAATTAATAATAAAATGACCGATAGCCCCAAAACATTTTTAATATTATATGGATAAATTTTGTTTTAACTTCTTGTATTTTTGGCAATGTGTATTATGTAAGTATTTAAATTATAACTTAGAATTTTTTGAGAGAAAAAGGCTACATTTTAGTCTGAATGTGCCTAAAACGGTTTCTATGCCAAAATTAAAAATAATAAATATTCAGTTGTGATTTGTGTTAAATATGTCAAAATTATCTATATTTTCTAATGTATGTGAATTATTAAGAAATCGTAAGAAATAAAATAATATTATAAAAACTTTTTATTTTACGTTTATTACCGAAATGATATTCTATGCCATAAATATTTAGTGATAAAATAAACCTCCTTCCGACGCCTATGACAAGGATTAAAATCCTTTTTAACACTTTACACATCCAAATATCTATTGTTATCCAACACAAATAGTCCATTATTATAGACCGGTATTTTTAATTATAAAATTTCTAACCCATGTCTATGGAAAATATATGTGTCTAATAGATTTTCCCAAAGACACCGGACTAAAGAACACAGATAGATTGCGAAGAAAAAAAAGGGTAAAAATTGATTTATTCCTCTGTCTAGTTCTTGAATAAACTATAGTATGAGAGGCAAAATCGGGTCTATATTCCTGAACTCAAAGCACTAGGGGGGGGGGGATCGCCTCCACCGCCCCCCCCCTTGGATCTGCACCTGGAACTAACAGTGTAAATAAAACGATGTTTTTTTTTCGGAAACGATTAGAATTAGTGACATGAATGAAGAGTATTTAATTTTAATCAATAGTTAATGGTGTGTAAAAAAGTTCAAAATTCTTATCATACATGCCGTAAAAAAATGGGATCGTGAGTGTCACAGCTAGTCCGTTCCTGCAGCTGTGAGTAATTCACAACACTTTTTTGGATAGTCATTTAAAGGGTCTTACCTGGCATACATTATTATTAAAAAAATTGAAATATACCTGGTGGTTCATTAATTATGTGTAAAAAACTTGATTCCATTGCAGTTTTTTGGGAGCCCATATCTTCGAAGAGGAGACCTATACGAAAAAAGTTTATATGAACTTATAGTATTACTTTCACGTGTTTTTTTAATATTCATAAAATTTCCCACATTTTCCGGGCTATTCGATACAACGTAATCAAAATATCGTAGAAACAAACAAAAATAAAAACAATGCAATTTCGACAACAATATTTTAGTCATTCATTTTAATCCTCAACACCTTACTTTAAGAAACTAAGAAAATATAAAACAAAAATATCGTTACCTATACAGTGTACTTTTCAAAATTTGTACATGACAATCATACAAATATATGGTGCGAGTTTGACCCCGTTACATTGGTTATTTTTATTAAAAACATAATATGAAACCATCCTATGTATAAATAATACTTAACTTTCACTACACTTAACTTAGGCGTTGATACATTTTCATTGTAGATATCCGCACAGTTAAACTCCAAAAAAAAAGTGGAAACACAGTAGTAGGTATACAATATGGCGAACCATTCATAACCGGTATCAGAGAATCGATCTTATACCATTAATAATACCAGATCTGAAACAGTGCTGGGTTGCATTTCTAGGATCATTTATTTTGACATTTTTTGGAAAATTTTATCTGCCTAGGTTGTTCCTTACGCAAACATTATATAGGTTGAAAGTTACGATCATTAATTTTGAGTAAAAATTATTTTTTGACGACTATTTATCTTCTCGAACAATTGCAAATCCCGTATGTGGATTGTCGCTGTCAAGATATAGGCTGGCGGAGTTAGCCTCATATGAGATGATTTTGAAATTAATCGTTAGTAGACTTCTGATTACGTAGAAACCTTCAGAATGATTATAGTAATTATGTAGTATTTTATATCTCATTTTCTTTTTTGGAAAATTTTTTTTATTTAACAATTATGCTGTGAAAAAACAGCTTTTTCAAGTTCTAGGAAAAGCTGTTGTTTTTCAGTAAAAAAAGTTTCAAGCAAAAGCTGTGCGCATTGAAAATACCTACAAAATGAGCCAAGGCCCATCCAAATCGGATAATTTGTTCGTTGGTTATTGCAAAAAAAAACTGCTAAAATGGCTGTTTTTTCAATTGTTTATAAACAATAGAAAAATATATTGCATTAACTTTATACTGCAACTAAAGAAGTTTTTTGTTGCATAAAATAAATGTGCAAAATTTCAAGTCAAAATATTCAATAGTTTTTTGCACAATGAATTTGTTTATAACTTCTTATGTTTTTTTATTGTTTATTCTCAGCGATGTAGAGATCGTACAGCGGTCTGCAGGTACGCAAATGAAAGTTCCAGATATATACTAACAATAACAAAAAAGAACGAAATGAATTGTTGATCTTAAATTTTTGAAACAGATAAACAAAATTGTGATTCGTTTTTTTGTTATAAACAAATAAAATAACTCTTCGACAATTGTTGATATCGAAATGCTGATAAGTGGACGCGATAGCTGAGATTTTGACACACATTTTGAAAAATAAAAATTGTGTACGACCATTAGAAGCTGAGTTTTTTTTCAAAAAATCGCTGAAGAGTTATTTATTAACATTAAGGGATTATTTACGTAGGAACTCATAAAGAGATGATTAAACTATTATCTGCAGCAGTTTTCAACTCAATTATTTGATAATTGTTGATGTAGCAATAGTTTAAAATTGCACCTACTCCGAGATCAGAAAGTGAGCAGTGGAGGGGGCGTTCTTTCAGCCTGCGGCACGCGAAAAAAAAAACGTGACTCGCACGCTTCAAATTAGAACAATAGATGATATGTTCTTGTAATTAAATTTTTGTTAAACATAGCAATAAACAAATTGCTGCACTTTTATACATTTTATGCATAATTATAATTTTATCGTACTTACGTGCTTTTCAAATCGCGGAAAAATTATTACAGTGATCAACAGTACACTATTAATTTGGAATATTAAAAATTAGATTGAATTTTATGTACCATTCATATTTATCAAGATATAGCATGAAACAAATAGCAACATTTGTTGATAGCATTATTATTTTTCGAGATGCAGAATAAATTACATTTGATTATATTGTAAGCGATTGTCCAATAGAGAATTATTGTAATATTACTTTCAAAGACGATGAAAGGAATAGGAGAGATAATAATTATGATTACGATAATAATGATGATGTTGGTGATGATGATAATGAGAGTAATAATGATGATGACGATGAGAGTAACAATGATGATAATTGTAATCATAATAATGAAACCTATAAGGGTTTTGAAAATGAGTGTCCATCGATGTCTGTATAGATTTAAGCAAAAAATATGTATGTAGCAAAAAATTTTGAATGTGAAAAATGTTCGTCTAATAAAATAAACAAAAAGTTACCATGTGTTTTTCTTGTACAGCCAATAATTTGGAGGCAAATGACCGTCGCGATTTGTTTCATGCTATAACTCCATAAATATTAATAGTACATTAAAAATCAATCTGATTTTTATTATTCGTAATTAGTAAAATACTGTTTAACAGTTTTTACGCAATTTGAAAAGCATGTGCCAAAGTTTGTTTATTGCTATGTTTAACGATAATTTTATTGCAAAAACATATCATCATTGTTCATATCTCGTCGAGAAATCACAATTTAAAAAAACTCAAAATTCTACGACCAATATTCGCCGAGATAATCCATATTTTTCCGACCAAAAGAATGTGAAGCGTCCGAGTTACATTTTTTTCCGTGCGCCGCTGAAAGAACGCCCCCTTTAAATTATTGTAACAACAACAATTTTGAAATAACTGAGCTGAAAACTGCTGCATACAATAGTTCAACCATCTCCCTACGAGTTCCTACTTAAATATCTCTTAATAATAAACAACGCAGCAGCGATATTTTGAAAAAATAATTCTTTCTCAGCTTCTAGGGATTGTACAAAATTTGTTTTTTTCTAAATACGCGCCAAAATCTTACCTATCACGTCCACTTATCAGCATTTCGATATCAACAATTGTCGATGTTTTATAACGAAAAAACCAACCATAATTTTTTTTTGTTTCAACAATTTAAAATCAACAATTAGTTTGGTTCTTTTTCATTATTGTTAGTTTCAATCACGAGCTTTCATTTGCACATTCGTAGATCACTATACAATCTTTAGATCGCTGACAATAAACAAAGCACTATTTGATGATCGGATGGGAGACAAGAAGTGTATACCAAAAATTATAATATATTTTGCCAAAATAAATTTTATATCGATAACTGAATGACGCCGTACTTTTATAATCGATTAGATAAAAAAATCAATGTTTAGCTAACTTCACGCTTTAGTTGTGACAAGCTTAAAAGAAAAATGTTAATTAAATTTAATATCTAATTAAATATTTGTTACAACTGACTCATATTTTTTTGTAATTCATATAAATCTTAATTGTCTAAATTAATTTAGTCATAAATAATTGATATTATTACCACACTTTTGAAATAAACAATTTTTTATTGCTATCTCTTTAATTTAAAAAGTTTAATAATTAGTTAACAATTGATATTCCAATTTTTCTAACTTGCGTTAATGCGTTTTTTTTTTATTTTTACTGCACCTGTCAAAAGCGTGACTTAGATTACCCATGAATTCACGAAGTGATCATTAAATTTGGTCACTGATCACCTGCTTTAATAGTTATAACCTAATCAACCGAGGAATCGTTATTTTGTTTTATAAACTTAAAGTTTCTGATACACTTGATGTTGTTAAGACAGTAACTATTTGTACGATGGTCAAGTGTATAATCATGCATAAAAATACAAAAGGTTATCCACCTAATGATCAACATCGACCACTGTATTTCTCTGCACAGTATGGGACAGAGCATTTAATTTAAAACGTAACAAAATATCTTTACTCCAGTCTTCCTATTGAATTTGTAGCGATTTCATGTAAAAATTTATTGCAGATATCTGAAAGTTTCAAGTCGTAGGGAACACCCAGTAGATGATAAATACGTAAAAAAGTACAGATAGATCAGCCCTGTTTTTTTTATAAACAACATCCAAAGTCGGAAAATTCAGTTTTCCTTCCGTAGAATTTTTCGGTTACATTTTAGAGAAAACTTGTCCAAATGAAAGTTGTGGGTATTGAAAAGACTTTTAATTTCATTTTTTTATATGTCAAAATCGATAAATAATTTATCGAAATAAATGCGAAAAACCACCTTTTTTTTCAGTATTTTATAAATGTTAATAACTTTTACAAGAAAGGCCGAAAGTGATGTATAACTCCTTGATGATAAGGCCATTATGTGCCTTTATAATTGTGCGAAAGCTGGACCAAATCGGTTTGGTAGTTTATGAATAATCTTAATTGTTTATCCCAGACACTGAATATTCAAACAATTGTCCTTGTCCAGAGGATGATTCTACAGATATTTGCAAAAGCGGAATGGATTCTTTGAAGTTGAAATATATATATATATATATATATATATATATATATATATATATATATATATATATATATATATATATATATAAATACCTTTAAATTCATAATTTACACCCTCAAGAACCTCCTATATCAGTTTGGGAGAAAATCGGAAAATTTTTAGGACACCATATTGAATCTGACTGATTGAGTTTTTCAAAAAATATTTTAAATTCATGATTAACACTAACAAAAATACCCCAATACTTGTTTTAGACAAAATCGGGAGATGTAGAATTTTTAATCCGCCATCTTGGATCCGCCATATTGAATTTTTTAAAAATAATTTCAGATTCGTTATGTGCTACCCCGAAAACTCTCCTGTACCAATTTTGAAGAAAATCGGACCAAATTGTTTTTTTCTTCCGCTATATTGGATCCGCCATGTAGAATTATTTAAAAATATTTTGGATCTATTATGTGCGATCCCGAGAACTCCCCCACACCAATTTTGGAGAAAATTAGACAAAATAAAAATTTTTTGTCCTCCATATTGGATCCGTCATATTGAATTTTTTAAAATAATTTCAGATTCGTGTGTACGACCCCAAAAATTCCACCATACCAATTTTGGAGAAAATCAAACAAAATTAATTTTTTTGGCCTCCATATTGTCAGCGCCATCTTGGATATTACTGCACCAATTTCGTCCAAAAAATTATGGAACCACCGCAGCAACTTCCTGAACAAAAACATACATAGTCGACGAATTGAGAACTTCCGTCTTTTAGAAGTCGGTTAAAAAAAGGCATAATATAATATATATATATATATATATATATATATATATATATATATATATATATATATATATATATATATATTTCTAATATTTTCTTGGGTAAAGATTTTTCCATTAGAGAAACAAAAGACAACAATTTTTCTAACGTTTCGCTCTACATAGTGAGTTTCTTCAAAAGAGCTGGTATATTTATTTTAAATCTACAAAATTACAAAATTTCTTTTATAATAAACATATATCACAGTAATTACACATTTATATTTTTAATTTAAAATTAATAAAAATAAAACAGGTCTTAAAGTTTAAAATTTAGAACAATACAACAGGTTAAAATAGTGAAGATTATAAAATAGTACATACCTTGAAAGTAGTTTTGTGTGTATGTTAAAAATTTTAACTATTTTAACCTGTTGTATTGTTCTAAATTTTAAACTTTAAGACTGTTTTATTTTTATTAATTTTTATTAAATTAAAAATATAAATAGCTCACTATATAGAGCGAAACGTCAGAAAAATTGTTGTCCTTTGTTTCTCTAATGGAAAAACCTATACGCAAGAACATATTAGAAAAAAATATTTAACAGCAGGTTTAAGATACAAAAACAAAATATATATAAATATATATATATATATATATATATATATATATATATATATATATATATATATATATATATATATATAAATATATATAAAGGGAAGAGTAGTTCTTGACCGACTAGTTAGAAAGGAAAACTCAAATTCTTGGGATAGCGGTCCTAGGGCTGAATGAAACTCTGTTTTTTACAAACGCCAAGCTTTCGGAAGTATATTATTTCCTTCTTCAGGGCTACAATATAGAACAGTTCTGTTGATTATAATTTTAAATTTTACAATTTATGATATTTAATAATAAAAAGAAAATGATTCTAAATTCAAAGACGTGCAAATTGAGTTCATTTATGGCTCGTGGAAAATGAAATGGAAAATTCATGCAGAAACCGTTGATTCCTGCATAATTATCACATTTTACTGTTACATGGTTTTATTTAATTTTTTTTATAAACACTAATATTTAAATCTACTTTATGGGTTATTTTGGTTGTACTGAGAGTAAGTTAATCTGATAAGAAAATTCTTGAAACACACTTTTTTTGGTGGAAGGGAGATGTCAGAAATGTCTAATTTTATTTTAACGGCAATTTTGAATGTGGAATCATTATGTTTTACAGGAACTGTTATTTTGATTTTAATTTTCAAGTTGTGTATTTAATAAAATTATTATTTTATATATATATATATATATATATATATATATATATATATATATATATATATATCATTTTTCTTAATTTTGTATTTTCTTGGGTTTAGGTTCTATAATTAATAAAACACAAAACGATTGACGTTTCGCCCTTTATTCAAGGCATTTTCAAAATTTTTTCCTTGACATTTTGCTGTTCTGTTTCTAAAGATTTAGAAACAGAACAGCAAAATGTCAAGGAAAAAATTTTGAAAATGCCTTGAATAAAGGGCGAAACGTCAATCGTTTTGTGTTTTATTAATTATAGAACCTAAACCCAAGAAAATACAAAATTAAGAAAAATGATATAATCTATGGTTCAAGAATCAAGAAAATTAATATATGTATATATATATATATATATATATATATATATATATATATATATATATATATATATATACTATTGATGAGATTTATGATTATTAATGAGTAATTGTGATTATTTTTTATAAAGTATTGTTACATTTAAAAATTGATATAATTGTAGGAAAGTATTAAGAAATGATTAATGAACATTATTATGTAGAACAAAGAAGGTTAGAAAACCGTCTCCCAACCTTTCGCCTTCTTCAAAATTCAAAATTGTAAATAACTATTGGCGAAATAGTAGTTATAGGTTAGTGACAAATATGCACTTACGTAATTTGTGAAAGATTATGGAGAAACTGTGAAGTCAAGAGGCTGGGGGGCTCGTTGCCAAGTATTACTATTATTTAAATAATAGTAAGACTAGACATATATGTGTTTTCCGATGAAATATCGATTTTCCGGTATTTCCCGATTTCCTATGATAATGAAAATAAGTCAGTTCGTAATATTTCGTCGAGTTACCCAGTTTAAAAAAAAATGAAGGCTCTACGTTATCTGGAACGCGAGACATCGTACAATTTTGTTGCGCGCTCCAATTTGAAGCTTAAATTTCAAAAGCACCCGTAACAAAGACGAGCTTCCTCCACTACTCGCTACAACGCACTTGCAAAAGTACCTTCAATTCGAAGGGCTATAACTTTACTTATGATGTATGAATTTCATACCTATCAATTGCATCATAAAATATAGATCTTCGTTTAAAATCTATGAAAATTTCGACTCTTAATGTTTATAAACAAAAGAGATACGATTTTTAAAAAAATACTATCTTAGCTCCTATTCGTCGTAGGAGACTTTTTTAAAATTCATGTTTTTTCGCCAGCTTTCAGGTCCACTTATTCACAAATTTGTATCATTAAAGTTAACAAAGTTATTACAATTGCTTATACGTAAAAAAATACCCCTCCTTTAAACTGTTTTTTTAACAATTTTTTAAAAAAATCCATCGTTTTTTCATCTCTGCTTGTAGTTTCAACTTCAAAGAATCCATTCCGCTTTTGCAAATATCTGTAGAATCATCCTCTGGGCAAGGACAATTGTTTCAACATTCAGTGTCTGGGATAAACAATTAAGATTATTCATAAACTACCAAACCAATTTGGTCCAGCTTTTGCACAGTTATAAAGGCGCATAATGGCCTTATCATCAAGGGGTTATACATAACTTTCTTGCAAAAGTTATTAATATTTATAAAACAGTGCAAAAAAGGTGGTTTTTCGCCATTATCTCGATAATTTATTTAAAAAATTAAAGCTCTTTTCAATACCCACAACTATTATTTGGACAAGTTTTCTCTAAAATGTAACCGGAAAATTCCACGGACAGAAAATCAAATTTTCCGACTTTGCATATTATTCATAAAAAAACAGGGCTGATCTAGCTGTACTTTTTTACCTATTTATCATCTACTGGGTGTCCCCTTACGACTTAAAACTTTCAGATATCTGCAATAAATTTTTTCGCCTCCTTTCATAGGAAGACTGGATTACTTGATCAAAGTAAAAACATAGTCACGTTTACAAAAATGAAAATACCTGTACAGTAAACATCACGCATAGGAATACCGGCACGGTAGACACCACGGTTACATTTAACCTGAACTGAAGGAATGGTTTAACTGCTGCTTAAAGAAAAAACTTTTGCTCGATAATTTAGTTAATCTCAAAACATTTTAAAAATATATTGTTTTAATAACGATCCAAAAATATCTCTAATAATTAGAGGATATATTTTTTGAAAAAAGTAATTATAGAGAGCACACAATAAATGCATGAAAACAAAACAACTATGTTAAAAGTGTTAAAGATGCACATTTTTGATTATACTTGCTGTATGATATACTGTCCCGTAAATCTTGAGCTAAACAAGCTACTGGCGTTCGAAATTTCATATTTATTTCTTGTTGGATATACAAATTAGATGTGCAGGCCGATAGCGTCGTTTCGAACAGGTTCCGATGTCAATTATATATTCATCAACAGGTGGTGTAAATATGTATATAAGACATGCATCATATTTATTATTATGGTAATATACCTTTTAAAAATGAATCTATTATTAAAAAAATACGTTCTATATTTTTCGCATGATTACTGTAATGATACTATACAGGGAAAGCGGGAAAATGTGGGAAATTTCCCGGATAAGAAAAAAACATAACGTTCATATAAACTTTTGTTGTATAGGCCTCCTATTCGGAGATATGGGCTTCCAAAGAGCTGCAATGGAATCAAGTTTTTTATACATAATTATTGAACCACCAGTTATATTTAAATTTTTTTTAATATTATTTATACCAGGTAAGACCCTTCAAATTACTATCCAAGGAAGTATTCTAAATTAGTCACAGCAGCAGGGATGGACAACCTGCAGTATTCCAGAACAGTGGAGGAACAGCTTGACTATACCCATCTTCAAAAAGGGAAATAAGAATGACCCTAACAATTATAGAGCAATAACAGTACAAGCAAATTATTAACAAAAATCATGATTTCAAAACTAATGAGTAAAATTGCAATAAGTGAAGAACAACACGGGTTTAGACAGAACAGATCAACAGTTGATGCGATTTTCATTATCCGACAGAATACAATAACCTCTTTTCATCTGCCCGGTGGATCTTAAAAAAGCGTTTGATAGAGTTCTACTTAAAGACGTCTTGCAAATACTTCAGGAAAATGGCGTTAACTACAACTATATTACGGTAATTGAAGAGCTAAATAAAAACAATAAGACACGCATAAAGACACAACAAAGAGTAACAGAGGAAATACCTATCATGACGGGAATACGACAAGGCGACAGTATGAGTCCATTTGTCTTTAATTTAATTATGGACAAGATAATACAAAATGTAAAAGAAATCAATGAAGGATACAAAATCGGACGAAAATCTTTAAAAATCTCATGTTTTGCCGACGACGCCTTACTGTTAGCAGAAAATGAAGACGGTCTGCAACGACTACTATACCGATTCTAGACCACATCAAAAAATTTAAATATGGAAATATCTACAGAAAAGACCGAAACGATGGTAATTTCAAGAGATCCTGTCAGATGCAAATTGGTGGTGAAGAACCATCCTATCAGACAAAACATGTCTTGCAGATACTTGGGAGTTGATGTATCAAGCAATAAAAATCTATACCAGGAAGTCAGAGCACAGGCTAAGAAGGCCTCAAAGATATCAGGATGCTTGAGGGACATAATCTGGAAAAATAAGTATATATCCACAGAGAGCAAAGTACGCATCTACAGAACTGTGATAAGACTAGTACTAACTTATGCATCGGAAACTCGAGCCGAAACATCTAAAACAAAAAGTATGCTACGAACGGCTGAAATGAAAACGTTAAGAACAATCAAAGGGGTAACCCTAAGAGATCAAATAAGAAGTTCCGAAATAAGGGAAGAGCTCAAGGTGCCTGATGTGATACGGTTCATAAGGTCAAGGCGCAGATATTGGAGGGACCATGTGGACAGAATGGGCGACGATCGATGGGCAAAATGGGCTAAGAACGAGATACCAAACACTAGAAGACCCACTGGTCGACCTCCAAAACGATGGCACGAATGTTGGACATCAAGATTACAGGAGGCCTAATATAGCAGAAAAACAAGACGTCGTCTTAAATAAAAGAGGAAGAAGAAGAAGAAGAAGTGTTTTTTTCATATCTGGGAGATAATATTTTCACTCTATTAAGAATCGTTTATAATCTTGATTAAATTAAGGAGATATATCGCATGCCTAAGGCCAAAGTATTTTTCTAAGTAACAAAATCATCTTTATACCATATTTATTCATCGTTTTTATAAAATATATTGGCCATAAAAGAATTAGTTTTTACGTATTGATAATTTTCGTACTACGAAAGGAAGCCTGTTTTACACCTGAATAACTATTTATTATTACAGAATTGGATTCCATATACGAATCTCAAAAAAGCTATTTTTCTCTTTAAGTAATTTGTCTCGCACAGTATTATATTAATTTATAAATTTCATTTTATTTCAGGAAAAAAATCCGAAAATTTCAATGTTTTAGTCGATCATCAACCTTTAAAAGATATTGGCCATTACACAAAGAAATGAAGAACAAGCAACTTTTTATCTCAAGAACGACGAGAACCCTAACGAATTAGAGGCGAAAAATCAATAAGACAATAACCATCTGGCCGCCATAACAATTCTAATTAATTACCCAAAAAAATTGTTTAGTTTAGTCCGTGGTCGAAAGTTCTAATATCGGCAGTTTCGGAACACACACGACGAGATTTGTAAATTGAATAGACATGGTTCGTCGTAAACGATATGGTATATTGCTAAATTCCAAATATCATTATTTATTATTTTGAAGGAAATCACAACTTTCTTCCTCCTACTCCTGTTTTTTAATCTGCCAGCAAAATAGTTGTGCAAATGTTCCGTAACGGCTTCATTAAGGACAAACAGAGAGTAATAGCTGATCCGGATTTTCTTTAAGCGTCAGAACTACACTTTTTCTATATAATTATACATTCCATATGATAGTGACATCATTCTTATCCTACCCTTCATTCTCCCTCCTAATTAAATATTTTAGTTTCCATCTTCGATCATACCCTAGATTTAAACAACAATAGATTTGTTTGAAGGCTGTTTATGGTCGGTGGGGGAGACGCTTTTTTGATGTTTGACAGACATAAACATATTTAGTTATCTTGTCTTTCAGTTTAATTGCTTGTCGTGACTTTTTCGGTGTTCTTAAGTGTTAGAAATTACTATAAATGCGAAGTTTACAATTAATATTAACAAAAAGAGGATTTAAAAACATATTTTTATCGGTAAATATTGTTAAATATTGTTTACATATTGAAAATAACAATAATAAAAATTTAGGCAACCATATATTCATACTTTGTTTTCAGAATTGACGTACCTAGGAGTATGTTCAAAGGACGTACCGATGATACTCGTTTAAATAATGCAATTAGAAAAGGATAGCAGAAAATCGGTATGTCTGTACCAAGAAATTAAATATCTACTGTTTATCAACACTTTTTCAAATATAAATAAAAATATTATTACGTTATTCAGCGTTCAAACAACCGGGCCCTAGTTCTAACGTTATGCTACTTCTACAGGGGTATGTTCGAAGGTTTCCATGGTTAGTAGGTAATTACCAAAATAAGTTTTGATAGTCAACCTGATTTTTCTCTGGCATTTGTTTCTGAGCAGGTATTGGTCTTTTTATTCTATAGTCAACTAGTACTTATCGTAACAAAATACTATGGTTCAGCTAACAGAAAAAGAATCGTTTTATTCTATGATGATAGGATACGGGAATAGTCATGGAACTTTCCAACAAGCAACTGATCTTCTCAATCGTACTCTCCCTGAACGAGCACCCATTTTCAAATCAACTGGAAATAGATTATTCTATAATTTTTAACATATATAAAAAATCTACCAAAGTGAGACGTTTGAAAAGAGCTACCAATGACAAGTCATGCAAGAGGAAGTATGGACCTCCGTAGAAATACTTGCTCTTGTATATGATAATATAGAACCTTCAAAGGAAATAAAACGCCACCTTATAAAGTAGGAGCTTTCAGAAGACAATCTACATTATTGGACATTTGTTCTTTCAAGAAAATTTAAAGTTTAATTCCCATTTAAATTTGCCCGATTTAATTAATTTATTTTGTGATTGACGCAATGATCTGATACTAAGAAATGACATTTGATTTCAATAAGGTGTGTCAAGGCATTTTGGTAGACATGTCACAGATTACTTACATGAAATATTTCCTGAAAGGTAGATAGGTAAAAGAAGGTTCATTGAATGGCCTCCTTGGTTACCCGATCTAATACCTTTAGATTTCTATTTTTGGGAAATTTTAAAGACTATAGTCTATAGTACAAAGCTGAACTCATAAGAGGACCTTGAATTTGAAATTCAGTCCATTTGAAGAATGTGCTTTACCAGTTTTCAGAAAAGCGTGAACACTATTAATTGGTTGCAGGAAAACAATTCGAACATTTAATTTTATGTTTTATTATTTTCTATTAAAAGGGTCTGTATTTTTTATATTTTTAATTGTCAAAATATTTTCGTATCTGTTGTAGAATAAGAATTATAAGTGACATTGTCAGTTGACAGTTGTTTATGTTACTGGTATCAATAATTAAATAGAGGATTTGTAGTTCTGAAGGTTGAAGAAAACCTAATTAAGCCTGCCCGACTCTGTATATTCGTATGGCGGATTTTGGATCTGACTACAGATTGTTTAAATATCTTGAAAATTCATAAACCTTACACAACACTTTTCTAATGTTTTTTAATATTTAAAAATAATTAAATGTATTAAAAATACCGAAATTGCTGCTATACATCGTAATTAAGTTAATAATATAACAAAGGAAAAATTATTTTCTATAATTTAATATAGAATCAAAAATACAGCGGGAAATAAAATTCACAGAAAAAAAATAGGTTTTTTAATCCATCTCTTGTAAACAAGGGACTCTTTGGGGGTACCTTTAAATTCAACCTTACTTGTTATTTTTTTATTTCTATCTTTTAACCTGCCAAATACTACACCTGATTCTATTCAGCCTAAAAATATGTAATAAATAATATATCTTACCCGATTGCATGTGAAGCCTAATATTTTAAATTTATGTAAATGTTGACATGCTCTAGTACTATCCATTGTTTTAAAATTTTCAAGCTAAAATGATGTCGATTCGTTCAGCCTGCTTTATATTAAACCAACAAGAATGGATTATGAAGCTTTTTATTTTTTAGTGGGGTACGAGGACATTTAAAAAATAACTTTGAAATCGATAAAGTCAAGACTTAACCTTTAAAAAATAAATTTGTTAAAATACTTGTAGTATGAAAATACACCTATATATATATATATATATATATATATATATATATATATATATATATATATATATATATATATATATATATATATTGTCGCATTTAGCAATGCTCCTGGTGTTAAGGACGACCCGATACCGGTGGTGGACTCATCAGTGCGATCCACCGGTATCTTTCCCAGACATCCCTGTACTTTCCACAAATTGGACCTCTATTTAAGTCCAGTTTTGCCGGAAAGCGGTGGTAAGATGTTAGTTCCACAACACTATTTACAAAAAAGTGTAATGTTACGTTTTCAGTTCTGTTATGGAAAGGATAACGTGGCAGCGATCTATTAATAGTCTAGTTCACAAGTGCCATTTTACCGGAAACCTGTCCTCCAAGTCCGAAAATTATAGTTGAGTTGTCATTCGATTCGCAATAGCATCTAGAAAGTTTATGAAAATTTTAAAGAGGGACCGGTGAAAATTGTAAAAGTTATGAAAAAATTAGTAAAAAAAGAATACCTTGGTTTTTTACAAATATCTCAAAAACTATTTGAGATATCTGAAATTTGAGAAAAGATCCTTAAAGAGCAGGAAATTTTCTAAAAAAAAGTTCCACCTCCTGGAAGTGTACCGACTATATTAATAATATAAATTTTGACCGAATCAGACACATTAAAAAAAACTATTAAAAATGTAAATAAAGCAATCTTTTCTTTTTATTATTTCGATTTTTTTTTATGGCTAAAAGCTATATAATGATATCTTTTTTTTTTTAATTTTTGACTGCTATTCTTTACAAAATTGTTATAAACTAATGCATTATTTAAAAGATTTTAAAAAATTTGTTGTTCTTAATAAAAAAGGAAAAAATCAAAATTTTGAAATTTTTTTTGAAGGGGATCTTTTCTAGAGCCTTCAAAGAATAGCTCCAAGAAGTGAAAAAATTCCCAGGTTTTTAGTTTACAAATTATCTGGGTTTTCATGTTAACTTTCAACTAGCAAAAATTAGCTAGTTAACAAAAGCATAGTTAATTGAAAAATGGGGGTAAACATTTTTTTCCAACGGATTATTGTATATTCATGTGTCTAGATAAGATCTAATTTTTTTCCTTAATATTAATACTTAATCGGTTAAAATAATTTTTAATGTTAAAGTGTTTGATTCGGCCAACGCGCGAGGGTGTCATTACCCGTTTTAAGCCTAATTTTCACCCCGAAATTAAAATTATTAATATTGTCGGTACAGTTCCGGAGAGTGAAACCATTTTTTAGGAAATTTCCTGCTCTTCAAAGATCTTTTTTTTTTTAATTTCAGATATCTCCAATAGTTTTTGAGATATTTGCAAAAAAACACACCACTTTTTTTTTACTAATTTGTTTATAACTTTTAAAATTTTCTCCGACCCCTCTACAAAATTTTCACAAATTTTCTAAATACCATTATGAATCTAATGACACCTTAATCATCATTTTTGGACTTGGAGGACAGGTTTTCGGAAAAGTGGCACTTGTGAATTAGATTATAAGAACTAATGGACATCTCGATTGCAGCAATTTCTCGACAGTTATAATTATGTAGATACTTTTCTTTTAGATTACACCTCTTATTTTTTAATGCGATAGTAATTTATCAAATAACTTGCTATTGATAAATATTTACACGTTTTAAAGTGAATCAACGGTTGTACGGAGATGTAATTTTAATTAAATTATAGTAGATTTCCCAGTAAAAATAAACAATATGCAGGTTATTTCCATAAATTTAGTTACTTTATTTTTTCAAGGACAGGATAAATAACTTTTAATTTAAAAGTTTTAGGGTATTGGACATCACCTGTATATAAATACTTAACAGGATAATAACAGGACGGTATGGTGATAGGATATACCATACCAATTTAAAATAATGCAATATGTAAAACTTTTATATGTATATATATATATATAAGAATGTTCTTTCAAGTCAAGTAAAAGCCAGATTATTTTGATATATAATAATTTCTTCTACTTTTATTTAAAGATTAAATATTGCGTGAGCTTTTTCTAGAAAAATATTGCTTCAAAGGAATAAAAAAATTATTATTTTGTTCTTAGGAAACTCTAACAGTTGGTGATAACATTATGCTATTATGAAAAAATAGTGTTGACTCTTGATAAGAACTTTGAAGACCAAAAACTTAATTCAGATGTGTGTTCAATCGTCATTTGTCACTACCTGTATCCCTACAATAACAAGCACTTTACTGCATGGTATTCCTTAATTCCTTTTAACTAATTTTTTTATAAGCAATGTAGAAAATATAACTCACAGAAAAACTTAGTGTCATGGTTCTTTTCAGAGTGAAGAAAATATTTCTTTCAACTAAGAAATTACAATTTTAATGCTAAATTTTAGAATGATATTATCCAAGCCAAGTATTCGGACTTTCGAGATATTCTAGGGAACTCAGAAGTTATTTTCCATATTTGAGCTTTATTAATAAACTTGATCTCAAAGTTTGAAAAGATAATTTTTAAATTAAGAATACATTGTTTCTTTACAAAGTAAATAACTATTCACATTTTTTAAGAACATCCTCTTAAGGGCATATTTTGATCAGTGTGGTAATTCATAGATTATCTAATTTTGGATTTTAGAATCAAGGAGTCCCGTTTAAAATGTGTTGGTATTTCAAGTGATTTCCACCTTTTTCTTTAAGCATTGTTAAGTTAAACTTGTGGTACTTAATTTGAAATCTAAACTGAGGAATCAGCTCTATTTGTTTCAAATGATTAGTTCAGGTTAGTTCAGGTAGTGCTGAGTATATATCAACTAAATCTTATGTTTTAGTATCCTAAATTCTCTGGATTAGTTTTCAAATATACTAGATCTGCAAAAAGGTTTAAAATTAAGATTCCTTAGTTTTGATTACTTTAAAAATATTGACGTGGTGGAGCTTTGATATGAACATAAAGTTCTTCCAAATAGAACATCAGATATTTGAAGCTGATTCCCCTAAAAAAACAGAAAAATTGACTATCAAATAATTTTTTAAGTATAAATTTTGTTTGAAAATTGTTAAAGAAGGGTATTCTTAAATTTAATACACTAAATAATATGATAAATTGTTAAATCTTGTAATGGTTTCTCCGATAACTCAGGTGACCAATTTAATAAAATTCTTAACCGGCAATATTGGGCGAAATCATTGTTTTAAAGACCATTAATCAAGTTTTTCGAGAGAGATATGTTAATTTAAAAGTTTTAACAGCTTATTAACCCCAAAAACGATAAGATACTTTTTTATACTTGATTTTTGAAATAACATTCGTAAATTAAACAAACAATCCTGCACTTCATTTTAAACAAAAAAGTTGCTTAAAAGCATATATCCAAAATGTAATTATTTTCTCGGAAAACAGATCAGACCATTTCAAATTTTCTTTAAAGTCGGCACGGCACATGTCAAATGTAATTTTTTTTTTATTTAGTCTGTTAAGGTATTTTGTAACTAAAATAAATTTTAATTTCTCTATACGCCATATTCCGAGGCATAAATTAGGTTTTATTAAACAAAATACAAAAAATTTACCCATGATTGTAGTTTATTGTCAAAATTAAAAATACTAGCACTATTTTTCACATCATCATAAACATCTGATTATGGTTATTAATATATTAAATGCTCAAAAATTTACCAGTTAAGTTTCTAGACGTTTGGTCGCATCTTAAAACCAAATACTAATGGTATATAGATTTCTGGTTTTAAATTTTAAAACTAAATACCCATACACTGACATACATTGCAATAGTGCAAATGAGACATTTTTTGTCGTATCAGTCATTTCAAGAGGAGTGAATTAGCGGGAAAAAATATGTAGATGAAATCAATTTATTCTCGCAGTACGAGTATTAAAAACTCTCGCGACGATGTCACATGTAAGGCATGTTTAAATTTCAAAAGTTGATTTTAATAGTGTTAATTACTTTTCTTGTAGCTTATTTTTGCAATAGAAACTAATTAATATTTTACGAATGCGACATATTGCCTGAAAATTTTACTTTTTATCATAGATTTTTAATATCTTATTTAATATTTTTGCAGCACCTGCTTTGGCTTGCAAGGTATCCCTTACTACTTGGCAGCAGTAGCAGCAATAGATCTGTTAGGTCGCAGTGTATAGATCACCAATTTTATGCACATACATAGACACAAAGTTAAATATTTTTCTCAATATGTAATCCAAGGCACAAAATACAATATTATTTAATAATAAAATGTAGTTAGTTTTTTTATAATTTAAAATATTACTTAATTCAAGTACGAAATTTAAAAAAATATATATGAAAAGGAAATAAGTTGCTATAAATATTGATGATGCACATAATTCCTTTATAATAATGTGAATGGCATGTTCTCTATTTCTTCATAATAAAGGGTGTTTTTTATAGAGGTATAGAACTTTTAAATGGAATAAAACAAAGATGAATTTTTTAAATTGACATGAAATTTACTTTTTTCGAAAGATAACCTTCTGGCATTATAGTTTAAATATGATTTCTGGCATATAACCGCCACGGCTGGCTCGGACGTAGTCTAATCTGGAGGTCCAATTTTCGATGACTTTTTCCAACATTTGTGGCCGTATATCGGCAATAACGCGGCGAATGTTGTCCCCACAGAAAATAGTCTAACGGGGTTAAGTCGCACGATCTTGGAGGCCAATTCACGGGTCCGAAACGTGAAACTATGCGGTCACCAAACGTTTCCTTCAATAAATCAATTGTGGCACGAGCTGTGTGACATGTCGCGCCGTCTTGTTGAAACCACAGCTCCTGCACATCATGGTTGTTCAATTGATGAACGAAAAAGTCAGTAATCATGGCTCTATAGCGGTCACCATTGACTGTAACGTTCTGATCAGCATCGTTTTTAAAGAAGTATGGACCAATGATTCCACCAGCCCATAAAGCACACCAAACAGTCAGTTTTTCTGGATGTAACGGTGTCTCAACATACACTTGAGGATTATCATCACTCCAAATACGGCAGTTTTGTTTATTGACGTATCCATTCAAACAAAAGTGAGCTTCATCGCTAAACAAATTTCGCTTATGAAAATCGGGATCAACGGCAATCTTGTTTTGGGCCTATTCACCGAATCTACGCCTTGCTAGGTGATCGTGTGGCTTCAATTCTTGCACGAGTTGGATTTTGTAAGCACGCAAACCAAGATCTTTCCGCAAAATCTTCCATAAAGTGAATTGACACATATCCAATTCCTGTGCACGATGGCAGATAGACTGATTCGGGTCTTCCTCTACGCTACGCTCTACAGCAGCAATGACTTATTCTGTACGCACTGTACGACGTCTCTGTGGATGCGTATTATCATTTAGAGTAAACGTGGTGCGAAAACGTTCCATAGTTAATCGAATTAATTGCTCTGATGGACGATTATATTGACCGTAAGATGGACGTTGTGCGCGATACGTATTTCGAACAGAACCATGATTTTCAAAATAAATTTGCACAATTTGGAAGCGTTGTTCAGGCGTCAGTTTATTCATATTGAAATGCCAAACCAAACTAAACATAAATCACTTGACAGCTGCCAAAATGGCCGCCAGTTAAAAAAGTGTTGCCAACTTAAAGTTCTATACCTCTATAAAAAACTCCCTTTACAAATTCCAAATAATCTAACTAAAATTCGCAAATTAATGTGAATTTGACACATCATTTCATAGCTTATATGTATGTGTGACCTTTTTAAGACTGGAGCAAGTGGTAGAATAGTGCTGTCAACGCTGTTCCAGAAATCCTGTTAATGCTGATAATAGATTTTAAAACTGTCTGTTCTTTAAGAGAGTTAGTTCAAAAAATAGTTATTGTTTTAGATATCCCTCGTAAGACATTACAATGTAAGTTTTAATCAGGTCTAGTATTCAACAACCTCGTTTGTCGGACTTTTTATACCTCTAAGATCCAAGTAATTTGATTTTTTGACAAATTTTCTATTATTTTTGAATTGAAGCGGCTACTCAAAGCATAAAGAGGCGTCTCCAATCATTTTCTATTAAGCTTAATATTGATTATCAAATACCCATCTTCTTAGTGTAGGTTTTTCTTATGGACGGCTAATGTTATCTGACTGATGACCGGTGATTAATTTACTTTTTATTTAGGTTCGTTATGGGTGGTCGAACTATATGTGAACACTTTTTTCTAACATATTTCTTTTCGTCATGTGTTCATATTGCGGGGAGGAGTTTAAGGAATTATTTATAGTTTGCCTTTAAGCGCATGCATAGGTCATATTATCAGTTAGAGGCAAGTAAATTTAAATTTATTGGTAGTGTGACTGAAAAATCTTGCGGTGTTGCCAAAATATCAATGAATACTGGAAAATTTTACAGTAGGTAGAGATAGGGATCAAGGGAAAAATTTGACTTTTGTAAGTTATTTAACTCCGCCGGCGATGGTGAATGGGTGAACTGAGTAGCTCAGGAACCATCGCTGCCGGTCCCAAGCCCGGATAAAGGAGGAGGGCTGAGCATGGGGCTAACAACCCTATCTCGTAAAAGAAAACCTGTTATGAAACAAAACGAAAAGCCTCGGACTAGGACTGATTACAGGAAACGACTCCGGCAAAGATCACGGAATATGAATTTTGGAACCTGGAATGTACTCAGTTGGTACAGACCAGGAGCAGCAAAAAGGACGATCCAACAGTTGGATAAAAACCGAATGGACATCATAGCACTACAAGAAATTCGATGGCCCGATACTGGAAACATTACTATTGACAGATACACAATCTTTTACAGTGGCAATAAAGATGGTCGGCACGAGTTTGGTACAGGCTTCGCCGTGAAAGAACATCTAACGAACCTGATAATATCGTTCAAACCCATAAATGAACGGCTTTGCTACTTACGAGTAAAAGGCAAATGGTGGAACTACTCCCTACTAGCGGTACACGCACCAACAGAGGAAAAGGAGGACGACATAAAGGATGAATTTTACGAAGAACTGGAAAACACAGTTAGTGGAATACCTAAACAAGATATGTTAATAATTCTAGGGGATTTCAACGCCAAACTAGGAAAAGAACCAGCATACCTACCGCATGTTGGACCCCACAGTCTGCATGCTGAATCTAACGATAATGGCCAACGCCTGGCAGGATTCGCAGCAGCTCACAATCTAAAAGTAGTATCAACAATGTTCGAACACAAGAACATCCACAAGGAAACATGGATTTCGAATGATAACAGAACAAGAAACCAGATAGACCACGTTTTGGTCAACTCACGGTATGCGGGAAATGTAATGGACGTAAAAAGCCGAAGAGGAGCCGATGCAGACTCAGATCATTTTCTGGTACTTGCAAAAATCAGGCTAAGAATTAAAAATACAAGGAAAACACAACAAATAACTGATAGCATACGATGGGAAACTAATAAATTAAAAAACGAAGAAACACGGAAAAAGTACCAGGCGGAAATACAAAACAGACTGCTACAAAATAGAACGGATAACGACAGTGTAGAAACAAGATGGGACACTTTAAAATCGATTATTAAGTCAGCCATAGAAAAACAACTGGGAAAGAGAAGAAAAGCAGAGAAAAAGAATTGGTATGACAAAGACTGTGAGGATGCAGTAAACAGAAGGAATGAAAGAAGAATAAAAATGCTAGAGCTTCCCAATAATGAAAACATCGAATCATTCAAAAGAAGCAGAAATGAAGCAAGGAAATTAATTAGACAAAAGAAAAGAGCAGCCCAAAGAGAAACGCTGGAACGGGTGGAAGAAAACGCGTTTGGAAATAGCAGAAGGTTTTTCAGTGAACTAGCCAGTATGAGAAATGGGTACAGACCTACACCCGGTAGCATCATAAGAAAAGAAAATAACAACGAACTAGTAACAGATGCAACTGAAATACTAAAAATATGGCAGGAATACTTCAACAAGCTGCTGAATACAAACAATCAGGGGGAAATAACGCGCATAACCTACCAAACAGCAGAAATCCAAGATAATGAACCCTCTATACAGGAAACTATAGACGCCATTAACCGGCTCAAAAATAATAAAGCACCTGGTTGCGATAATTTGCCGGCAGAACTATTGAAAAATGGGGGAACACATCTCCATAAAGAAATACACAAATTAATAGTAGATATATGGAACACTGGAATAATACCTGAAGAGTGGAAGAAAGGTATAATTGTCCCCATCCACAAGAAAGGGGATCGATTAAATTGTTCAAACTATAGAGGGATAACACTATTAAACTCAGCGTACAAAATATTATCTAATATATTATTGAAGCGAATATCACCCTATGCTGAAGAGAACATCGGTGACTACCAATGCGGCTTTAGGCCTAACAGATCCACGGTGGACCAAATATTCACAATACGCCAACTCCTGGAAAAAAGCTGGGAATTCAACAGAGATGTACACCAATTATTCATCGACTTCAAACAGGCCTATGACACCATAATACGAGAGAGTATTTGGATTGCCATGGAAGGCATGGGGATACCAAAAAAACTTATTAGTCTAACGAAACTATGTGTCAACAATACCGAATTATGTGTAAAAATAGGAAACCAAGTCTCTAGCAATTTCACAGTTCGAAGTGGTCTGAAGCAGGGGGACGGATTATCTCCACTTCTGTTCAATATCGTACTCGACATGGTAATCAAGAAAGCGAACATTAATACCGAAATATTCACAAATCAGGGACCACAAATGTTGCTAGCCTTTGCAGATGATATTGACACAATAGGACAAAATACTGTAAGAGTCAAGGAAAGTTTCCTACAAATCGAAAAGGAGAGTCAGAAAGTGGGCCTTAAAATTAATGAAGATAAGACCAAATATATGCATGTAGCACGCAATCTCCGCAGAGATAGAATCAGACAAAACGTAACAATGGAGGACTATAACTTCGAGAATGTCCAAAAATTCAAATATTTGGGAACTGTCATAACATCGGATAACGACATGAGTAGTGAACATAACCCGATTCGCTCGATCCCCCCACTCCTCGACCTTGACCTTGACCTTGCTTCGCCCCTCTTTGGCCCCGCCCACATGTCCTTGTCATTGACCTTGAAAGTGCACGTGTGATTTGGCCTTGGCCTTGTGTTCAAGGTTGTGTGTGTGACCTTGACCTTGAGTTTGTTGAAGGTCATCTTGGGTGTGTGACCTTGAAGTAGTTATTTGTGCATTGTAATAGTGTGGGATGATCTTGAAATGATTTTGACCTTGCAAATTGTTCTATAAATTGTGTGAGTCTACTTGCATTCATTCAGTGTGAAATGTCAGATACGGAACTATCTAAAGAAAAAATTATAGAGCAAGTCGGCAGAGTAATTTGTTTATATCAGAGTAATTTAAAAAGTTTGTGTGATTTTGAAGAGAAGGATCTAGCATTTTTTCCTCTCGAATATTTAAAAACTTGCGTTGATACGCTGAGTTTACGGCAAATTTGGGATAAGCTGCCAGCGTCATATCGGTGTAACAAGGAACTACAGTTAAGCTTACCCTGTTACATTCACTATGAACAAATATATCGTCATCATATAGATGGGCCACCACCAGCAATAAAAAAGTGTCGTGAATGTAAAAATGAGTGAATAATATGAATAGTGCTTTGCAAGAGACAGTAAAAAAATTGGGCGATGAGTTCACTGAAACGGCTAGTAATTATTTCAATGATGCAATGAAAAGTCGAGCAGAATGGGCGTCGCGCTATTGTGATTTGGCTTATGAATATGAAAAGGCTGCGAATGCATGTCGTAAATATTGCAGCAAAACAATAAATTTACAAGACTTTGTTCGTGAGATAAAAAAGTTGGGGTTTAGTGACTGTTTGGAAAAACTGATTAGGTTCATTGCAGATCCGGTTGTGTTAGATGAAATTAGAGTGTAGGACTTAAGTTTAACGTAGTAGTAGTTAATATGGAAAGTTTAGTGCGAGAAATGTACGAGGAATTTCTAATTTCTGCAGCCTGTTCGGAATTTTACGCATATGAAATGCAAGATTCGGAGGCTCAGGACTTTAGTGTATTTTTTAAGTATATGGACCATGCCGAAGTGTGTCTTTTAGCTAGTATAGTTTGTAAGAATTTTCTTAGAAATAAAAATAAACAATTATTATTGAACAAATTAAGGAAATTAGGTTTAGGTGATAATGTTAAACGCATAGAAGAATGGCAGAAAAAAATCAATGAATAAAGTACATAAAATGTAGTTATTTGTTTCATTATATTTTGTCCTTGAAGTTATCCTTATACCAATTTAAATGTGTGACGTCATTTGACCTTGAATACTCCTCCCACTATTTCTATCGTTAAGCTACCCCCACCATTGTTACAATTCGACCTTGAAACCTCGCTATAAAGGTTCGTGGGAGAAGAAGTGACTTCAAACAGTCGCAGATATCAGTGGCATAAACATCAAATATTGTGTTCGTGTAGTGTTCTGAAAGTGCTTTTATATTCACGGTAATTTTTGGATTTATATACCATTTTTTTCAATAATGAGTATTGCAAAAGAAACTCTAGATGAAATTAATGAAATGTTTAGCAAAGATTTCGAGGTTTTAGAGAAAAAAAAGGTTACCGAAATGATTGTAGGCAAAGTGTATAAAATTGTAAAGATGGTTTCAATGACTACACGATTTGGTAAAACTCTTTTAGTGGCTTTACACGATGACGGTGATAATAGCACATTTGAGACTTTTTTACCAAAACGTGTGGCCGAAACACTACCTGACGATATTGTAGATATTATGAGTAAAACTAAAGATAAATACACTCTAACTTATTTGGGGCAGGGCACTAGAGTTTTTGGAAACAATACTCGAACATTATTACGTTTTGGCTCATTGGAGTAAATTGTATGTAAATTGTTTGAAAAAAAGGATGTAATTAAATTTAAAATATAGTTGCACATGTCAGAATACTTACGCGTGTTCATTATTTCTGTTAAAGATGTCTGCTGATGCGACGACGACGACGACGACCGCCAACGAATGTGTAGATAGATACATATTTTGGTTGGGGAGAGAATTAAGAAATAGGGCTCACGATATGTTAGATAGCGTAAATGATTGGTCACATATTGATGTAACCAAAGATCAATATAAGAACGAGATCAGGGATACAATCAATTTTATGGCTGGGGCACACTTGTGCGACAAATTTTTATATGGTTCCATAGACATGGATACATTTTGTGCTGAAATGGTTGAAGAAGAATTAAAAGAATACCTCGTCAATATTCCACATTTACCAGGTGAGCTTGCTGCAAAATATGAATTGGTTTCTGCAACAGCAACAGCCCAAGACGTTGACGATCGAAATAGTGTCGGATGGGATAGAATTTTGAGCAACGAAAACGAAGACATGGAAAACTAATTTTTTATAATTTTTGTATTTGTGCAATTAAATTACTGTAAATAAATATCTATTACAATCACAGTTTTATTTTATTTCTTTTATAAACATACCAACCCAGTAGATCATAGTCAGTGTTTCTTTTTCTCAGCTGAAATATTTAATATAAGTAGGGCAAATAAAAATAAAATAGTTTAGTAAAGATTGAAAATGAGTCGAGGAAACAACACAATTGATAAATTTGGTCGTCAGAAATATAATGAAAAATATCATATATTATCTGGGCCACAAGGGATTGGTTTTAAACTTACAGCGGATGGGCAGTATGATATGGGTGGAAAAATCATAACCAACTTAGGCGAACCTAAAGATGATGACGATGCTGTGACAAAACACTTTGTTAATAGAAAGTTTTACAATTTTGCAGTTGTAATATGTGACATATTTAACAAGGATGTCCTCCCCATGATATACAAAAATAATAGTGAGCTTAAAACAAAAATTGAAGTTATGCAGAAAATACTCTATCATCAGCCTTTAAATGACTCATTAAGCGCACTGTCGTACGACTCGACTTCAAAAAAAATCTAAAAAAAGCAGGTTAAAGAATAGGAGAACGCACTCCGAGTGGCATAGCCTTGAAGATAACGTCGTAGTCGTCGGTGAATTGGACCTTCCCTCCAAGAATATTGAAATGTTATTTATGTGTATGATGTTTTATTGTCATTGTTTTTAATAATGAAGATTGAAATAAAAAACTTTATTTTACAATATATTGTTTATTTATTTTACATTTTAAATAAAAAATATAGTCATACAATATGTTATTTAAACAATATTAGCTTTATCTATTCAAGAGTTGAAGTGGTTGGGAAATCCTAGCCATTTGACAAATAATTGTTCGATGTGATTTTTCTTGCGTTGTCTAAGGACCTTTTCTACTAGATAAACGTCAGGACTGCTTGTTTTTTGTAGTTCTGATTCGTAAAAACACCCTCTTATAGGCTGACCTTCTAACGATTCCAACAAGTAAGTAGGTGGATTTGTAACGTTAACTTTTACAACTTTAAACAATTCGGTTGACCAAGAGGGCGTATATCCTTTCTCGAATAAGCTTTTGTACTTGCTAATACGCACAATGTCACCCATGGAAAACTTAAATTTTTTAGGTACAATTTTTAAATAATCATATGCTTTAATATGTGTTTTTTCTTGCACGTCTGCAGGCTTCATTCCAATGGTGCGATGTTTCGAATGGTTATAGGTTTTTGTTACTGCCGATAATATATGTATCCATTTGTAAGATCCTCTTGTCGAGAATTGTTTATATAAATTATTTTTTAAAGTCCTTATGACTCGCTCAACAATTGCAGCTTTCTTTGTGCTGTAAGTGGAATAATGATTTATATTATATTTTTTCATCAGGGCTTGAAAGTTTGTATTATAGAACTCCTTTCCTTGATCACTTTGCAGATTTGTTGGTGTATATGATGCCTCTTCAATGATGCTTTTCATCGCATTAGTAACTTCTATACCAGTCTTGTTTTTTATGGCTTTGGTATAGACAAATTTCGAGTAACAATTTATACAGACCAAAATATAACGATAACCATCGTTTTCATCAGCATACTGTTGCATTTCAGCCAAATCAATTTGCCACAAATCTCTGTATCCTTTTATTATCGTGCGCCGTCTTACAAAATTTTTTCTAGCCGTTCTATGTAGTTCATTAACAATCTTGATTTTTTCTAGACTGGGCTCCATATTATTAGTAATACTAAAGGTTTCAGATCGAAGGAAGAACTGAATAATATCATTAAATATTGAGCTTAATATATTATATCTTCTTCTCGTAATTCCTCTATGATTGACATAATTTCATTTTCGTGTCCAGTGTGACCGGCCATTTTGGAACTCCACAACAAACGTAAACGATCCACCAACTCTTTAGCTTTGTTCCAGTAGACATATTGAAATTTTTTCGAAGATAATTTCTTTTTTGTGGGTAACTGTAGTTTTTCCGAGAGATTTTTTCTTGTAATAGTACCACCTAATTTTGTGCCCATTATCAGAGGTTTAATAATTCGTAAATATTTGTTCCATCTGGTCTCCCGTAAACCATCACTTTTTTTAAAATTGTTGTAGACAGCATTCGTTGATTCCAAAATTTCCTTGTACGTTGAAAGTACATTATCACTTAATTGTTGTTGTTCCTTGCCTACACTTGGGGGTGTTTTAAGAAATAACAAATCATAAAGTGCCGGTGATCCACCATATTCTGCAATATTTTTCCCTTTTTTGTATAAGACAATATTTCCATTTCGAAAACGCACCTCTAAATTACCAATAAATTTTTTGTTATGATCTGTTTTTGAACCAAAACGTACACCATATACAGTATCGTATAGAGATGGTTTCGAACGTAATCCTTTCAGGTGTGCGTTTAAAGTATCGGAAGTTGTGGTGTCAGCGGATGCGAGAGATGTATTAGTTGATGTCGAGGGTGTATCAAACACCGATTGGCTAATATCTTCTTTTGAAATGCGATGCTGCTGCTGCTGCTGCTGAATAGGTGTGGAGGTTTGAAAGGAATGTGTAGGTTGGGGAAAACCTGATATTTGAGTCGACTGCACTGATGTACTGAGACTATGTGACTTTGTAGCTGGATAATGTTGTTGCTGTTGTTGTTGCTGCTGCTGCTGCTGACGTTGCTTAACCACATCAGATATAGTTGTCAACGGCTTAGAAATGGGTTCGTAAAACTTTTCCAATTCCACAACATTAAACTCTTTAGCCGCTTTAATTTGTTTAAATTTTTTTCTGACGGCATTGGTAGCTTCCACTAGTTTACGTTTTAAGTCGATCGCGTTATTCATGATGTTAACAAAGGACGTTTCAACAATCAAATGAGCATTTTCTCTTATTATTACAGTAATATATAGCTATCAAATCCTTTGCGGTATCTTCCCGATTTCACATCACTGTCTTTATCAATTACTAAAAATCCATACTTATTATCCCAACATTTTGAGCACATTTCTTGAAATTGAGTAAAAGTTAGATCCGGTGAAACGTGGTCGGAAAATATGTGTTTCATATTCAACTCATCTTGTTTAAACATAATAATAAAATTGGCGTTGTCTCGCACAAGCTGTTTAGGCACTCGCGAATATGTTTGCGCTAGGTAAAAGGAGTCGATATTTTTATGACGTCCCATGCTAAAGTACGATCTTATAACATCTTGTTTTTCACATATAACATCATCAAAGATAAATATAGAGTTTGGTTTTGCATCGGACGGTTCCACAATATTACTGGAATCACTAAAGGCATAGTAGCCTAAACATTTGATGGGCGCTAAAATTTTCCTTAAATACTCATATTTCGGTTGATACAGAGATTTCGAGTAAATATAGACATTTTCGAAACGTAGCCCAAGGGGGTGTGTAAGCAGCGAAATCATGACATTAGTTTTTCCACAATTGGATGGACCAATTAACAGGCCGCGAATAGAGGAAGGAAGTAGAGGACCGTGTCTCTTCATTATCTTCTTTTCAAATCCAAGTCCGACTTTTTCATCGAGATTGTCAATAGGAAGTTTTTGTTTAAGATCGATAACGCGCATCTTAGGAAAATTTGATATTTTATAGGCAATTTTTCACAAAAACTGTCATTCAGATGCCGAGCGTCAAACGAAGTGGACGGTCTCACGTTTCCAACAAAACTGGATACGGTATTGTGAATTCGTTAATAAATAAATTACCATTCGAGGTACATATTCCTGGTTATCAATATTGCGGACCCGGAACAAAAGTAATAAAACGTGTAACAAGAGGTGATCCAGGCATTAATCCTTTGGATGCCGCATGCAAAAAACACGATTTAGCCTATTTACATAATAAAGACAACATAAGTGCGAGACATCGAGCGGATTACGAGCTCGAACAAAGTGCTTGGAATAGAGTAAAATCGAAAGATTCCAGTTTAGGTGAAAAAACAGCAGCTTGGTTAGTTACAAACATTATGAAAGGAAAACAACGTTTTGGTATGGGTGTACCATCATCATTATCAACAAAAAAAACATCTAGTAAAGGCACGCGTCATACAAAAAGGAAAGGTGTTAATAAAAATCGACATGTTCGGAAAGCCAGTTTCGGAACAGCTATTCGACAAGCAGTTCGAAGGGAATTATTAAAAGCCGGAAGTAAAAATGTGTTGGAAAAAAATGTCATGAATGCATCTAAAATAGCTCTGTCGGCAGCACGTAGATCGGTAAAAGCGGCAGGTGGCAAAAGGAAGGTTCGTACACCGAGAATAATACCGATTCCTAAAACTGGTGGAATATTACCATTAATACCAATTTTTGCCGGGTTATCAGCTTTGGGTTCATTAGCCGGTGGGGCAGCGGGAATTGTGCGCGCCATAAAAGCAGTAAAAAAAAGCAGCGAAGATAAAACCGGTGCCGGCCTGTATTTAAAATCGAAAGGAAATGGTTTGTTTCTAAAGCCATATCGTAAAGGTATGGGATTATTTTTAAATCGTAGATCAAAAAACTAATTGAATCCCTACCTCGAAGACCACTATCTAACATCGATATAGAAAAATATGCCAAAAAGAAAAGAATAGGACACTTTCGAGGCGTTTATATGAGGGATTTATTACCTAGACAAGGTCCTCGACGTTACGAAGCAGCAATAGTGAATTTGGATAGTACGCGTGGTGCAGGGACTCATTGGGTAGCTTATAGAAAAAATAATTCTAAAGTAACATATTATGACAGCTTCGGCGATTTACCCCCACCGATCGAATTGGTACGATATCTACAAACGGGATCGGAACCATCAAAAATTATTTACTATACATACGATCGTCAGCAGGATTTTGGAACAGTCTGGTGTGGACATTTGTGCTTAAAGTTTCTTGTCGAATCATCAGCGTAAAAGATGTCATCATCATCATCGTCACCATTAACACCGCAAATGGATCGCAATAACTATACTAAAATGTTGCAATCACTGAAAGCATTTCATCTAGCCGGTGGATTAAGGAAAATGACCGTGAAACAGTTAGAAAACATGCCCAAGGAAGTAATGATTGCATTAGCCCCAAATGAAATTCCATTCGTTTGGGAAAAGTTGCCGGAGCACCTTAAAAGCGATATCGATATATTAAAATATCAGTGCGGTTGCAAACATTATTTCAGCAGCAGCAGCAGCAATTTAAACGAGGTTATGACTGATGAGGATCTTACGGCTAGAAAAATATTTTGTTGTTATTGCAAAATCAGCGATGTGCGCATAAAAGCAGAAAATAGCATAAAAACATCACTATCTAATGCAGTGAGAAAAGGTGTGACGATGAATCTTTTTAAATGTTGCCGCTAAGAATAAAACCGAGATGTGTGATGTTTTAATGGTTAGTCATGTCTTATACGTTCACACTAACAGGACACTCGAGCGTCTTAAGCGCCGATTTTTATCCACCAGTCGAATTAAATAGAGAAAACAAATATGGTCTGGCATTGCTGGGATTTTACACATACAATTCAATTTTTAATGTGGACGAAAGCAACAATAAGTTTGCCTACATGAAGGAGGGTTACACCACCGAGTCGATACAATTGCAGATTCCACCTGGGGCCTATGAAATAGATGAGATAGGTAAAGCTATGTTGGAGGCTTTGAGGATTTCAACTGAAGAAAAGAACGATGGAATCTTTTACTTGGTTGCTAATAATAATACGCTGAAATGTGAACTGAAATCCCAATATACTATAGATTTCCGGGGAGAGGCGAGTATCGGTAAAATGTTAGGATTTAATCATACAGTGTTAAAAAGAGACAAAAAGCACGAATCAACCGAGATGGTGGAAATAATGAAAGTACGCATCATACGCGTAGATTGTAATATAATTTCCGGAGCATATATGAATTCGGTGGAAGGTCATACCTTGTTCGAATTCGATATCGACGTGGAGCCCGGTTACAAAATCAGTAAAGAACCACAAAATAATATTTATATGCCGTTAATGCCGGCAGGACGTCAGTTTATCGACAACATTACTCTTCGCATCTTGGACGATAGCGGTGATCTAATCAATTTTCAAGGCGAGAAAATAATCGTGAAATTGGAACTGAAGAAACTTTCATAGAAATGGGTTTTTGCTTCAATCGTCAATTGTGTGTGCTGTCGACTAAGATGGGGGAACCGCCGAAACATAATAAAAGTAAAAGAAGAGTTAACGTCAAGGTTAGTCGTCGTCCAGACGTTAGATCACAAACATCTCAACAGTTATCTGCCGAAGACTATAAATTTTTAAAATCAATCGGTCTTAAAGTGCGAAAATGATTTCCACCACCAGCGATAAAATAGAGGTTTTCTCCGAGCCCATCTTGGACAATTCCATTATTAGTCTAGAAGAGCATACGTATAAACCATACGGATCTCCATCATTCAACAATTCGGATGAAGTCCGTATCCCCATTAATTTTCAAGATATTATACTGGATATCGCCG